>CM076580.1:545735140-546222640 GCA_034641835.2 Pinus albicaulis
GGCACTTCAACGAAAACTATCCTACCAATGCTGCAGAACTTGAAACACTTTGGCAAATTACGTATTCATTACAAAAACACATTTGATGATTTCTTCTTCAAAATAGGGTTTTGAAGAAGAATCAATCTCGCATTATTGATGGTGACAATCCTGAAATTAAAACTTACTGAAGACATCCTCATGGCCTACGGGCATTTTTCGACACTTCAGAAGACAAAACCCTAGACTCAGAAACTAAAATGACTCTTTTCTGGACCAAAGTAACATCAGTGACTGCAAATGGCAAGAAATGAACTTTGGTGAATTTGACTCTGACAGAGGACTGACAAGACTGAGTCTAACAGACTGTATTTATTTTTTATTCCTTGGTAAACCAATCTTTTGAATAGCCTCAACTCTCCCTAGATCAATATAAATAACACTTTCTGTCACAATGTGTCGTAATAATTTTCCTTCTTGAACAACAAAGCATGACTTCTTTGGGTTCAAGGAAAAAAAAACCAAATTTTCTTCATTTGTCAAAAACTTTGTTTCAAATGTTTCAAATGATCTTCATCGATTTTGAAAACACCGTAATGTCATCCTAGTAAATGACTAAGCAAATTTGTCTTTTTATCCCGCAAAGGAAATATCCATCGCTTCCGTTGAAATTTTGTGCCTACATTCATTAAACCAAATTTCATCTTGTTGTACATGAATGTTCCCTAGGTGTAGTAAATGATGTCTTCTCTATGTCTTGTTTATCAATCGATATTTCATTATACCCGAAAATCCACCTATCATTGATAATTTGTTAGAGCCTAATATAATCCATCTTGGGTAATGGATATCCTTCAATGAACACCGGTTCAAATTGTGAAAATCACAAATTCTACTTTGACATTCTTCTTCGAACCGGGACTATATTAGCTACCCAATTAGAAAATCTTAAAGGAAAAATTATTTTTTCTTCCCATAATTTTTCGATCTTTTTTTTTTCAATAATAGGGAGCAACATGGGATTGATACGCCTTATCTTCTCGTGCTATGCTTTCTTCTATTTTTAGAGGAATTTTATGTTATATTATACCTATATCATAGGTCTTCAAATCACCGTAGGACCATGCAAAAATGTCCGCATATTGTTTCAGTTATTAGGCTTCGACATATTTAGTTCTAGTTTCTAGAGAAAGAAATTTAGAAACTTTAACTAATTTAGGATCTTTTGTACCAATATTTCAGTCTCAATTGCACTCTCTCCATCTCGAAGTATTTTTAGGCTTTTAAAAAAGACATCATTATTGTAAAACAACCTCTCTAAAGGAAACATGCCTTTAGGAATGTAGTTAGTTTTAAGATCAAGTCATGTCTTTTCTGTACCCATGGTCTTTTTGAATGACTTAATGTTTTGATTTTCAACAATGTCCTCGCTTTATTATCAATTTGGATGTTTGGAAACTCTTTCCACACATTCAAGAAATTTCTGAATTTCTTTTTAATTTATTCAAATACTTCCCGCGCATTTGATATTGTCGTGAATAGAAGGTCTCTGCTTTTTATTTGAACATCATATGTTGCCTTCACATCAAGTGGAACTTTAAAATTACAAATGCACTTAGTGAATCAGCCATTTGATTTTCCTCTCTAGTAAAATTTTAATTGAATGTCAAAAAATAATTAATCAAGTCCCACACTTCATTCCTATAATTTTTCAATTTGGATATTTTCACTTCATAGTTATTTCTCACCTTCCTTATCACCACCGAATCACCAATAGCAATTAGGTGTTTAGCTCCCAAATATTTTGCCTTTCATACCCACAAATGTTTTCATATCTGCAAGACGTAGTGTTATTAGTGGTAGAAATTACAAGCTTTTATATGATAAAGTTACCATTTGCCGAGTGGGAGAAATGAGAACTAGACCAGCTCTCGATCCTTCTCTTGATGAGGCTCCATCAAAGTATAATTTCCAGATATGTCCTTCTAAATTCTACTTATTCGTATCTTGCAAATGATGTTTTTCATCGATTTTAAGCTAGAAATTGTTTTCATCAACAACAAGGTGTAATATGGATGACCCTAATTTCTTGTCCCCGCATATGATAATTTGGAGGGATTACGCGATCACTTATGACATATTCCATTTGGTTTCCCATACAACCTCCTAAATTCTCCTCCAAACACTAGATTATGGCATATGACATATCCATTTGAAGGGTGCCTCCCAATTTTTGGACCAGGATCTAGAAAGCAAAGATCCCAAATCTAGAAAGTACGTCTACAACTACTATGTCCATCACTAAAATTTTCATAGGAAGATGGGTAAGAGAAACAACCAAGTCTTCTTAATCACTCCTAAACACTTGACTCTTTTAGAATCAAAAGTGTATAGGTCATGGTATTTTCGTGATTCCTAATCCTAATTCATTCATCACTTTCTTTCGCATTAGATCGGTGAGAGGCCCTGTGATCTAATAAATAGTTATGCAACAATTTGTCATGTATATTGAGTGAAAGAATAGAAAGCCGGTGAATTATCATCATTTTGGTCTTGGACATGGCTCGCCTAAGTAGATGTGGCGGGATGTCCATCTTCAATATTGACTTAATCGTAGAGCGAGAGGTGGTAGTAAATGCCGTACTTTTAAATGACTCTTTGTATGTTGGATTTTTAAACAATTCAAGAAGTGAGACTCTACATCTTGATTTTATTCAACTCGACTTGAAACTTCAAAAGAGGGGCCACCTTTTATTTTCTCGTATATTTTGATGATTGCGTGCACTAGCGGTGGAGGGACATCATTGACTTTTTCCTTTTGTTTCGTTAAATTTTGTTTGTCATAATTTAATTTTTGTTGAGGCTGTTGGGATGACCTTTCAACCTTAGAGGATAATTTTCATTTCGAGTTTCTCGTCGCTTTTTCTCATTCTTTTTTGCATGAATTTGAGCATTCTCCTCATCCGAAAAGAGATTTATCCCCGACTAATTTTCATATTCCTACAAAGTCAAACAAGTTGACCATCGTGATGTTTCTCCTACAAGATTTATGTCTTCATTTTCTTCCTCATGTTCTTGTTTCTCTTCTTCAAAGAAATTATTCAATGGAGGCCGAACATTTTGATCATCAACATTCCTCCTCAAGGTGCCGTCAAATTTTTTGAGGCCGAAAAGGTCTTTCCGAAGGGAGCCCGATTTCTATTGGCTTCATTTTGATTGACTCTAGCAATGTGTTTGTTCTCTTAACTCCGTATTTTTCATCCTAGAAGCAAGTTCTTTAATCAAATTATACATTTGATCAATCTTTTCTTCTCGTTGTGAGTTTTGGAGGAAGAAGGTTTTTTCTTCTTTTCATTTTCTTCTTGTCCTTGTCGCTTTCTCCTTCCATTTTTAATTTATTCGGGGTTACAAGATTAGATCGCACTCCAATTACAACCTCTTGCACATCCATCACTGCTCGTGTTTCTCACTCTCTTAACTACAACTAAAACATAGAATCTAAGACATTGGAAAAAGTTATCATAGCTCAGTTTCAGGAGGTTTACTTCTACATGAATTTTTTGATAAATTTTATTAAATTCAGAAATCTGCCAATGACTCATTAATATTCTTTTTTTAGAATTCCAAACTCGTAAGGTAGTATACATAATATTTTTTATCACCTCTATTATTTCTCAAATACTTCCTCCAATTCATTTATTCTTTTGTTATTGAGTTTTGTGGCAAACTTCTAAGCCATTTACGAGGTTCTCCATCCAAGCTCGATCAAAGAGTTCGAATTCGGTATTATCTACATGTTCAATGTTTTCGTTATCAACAACCAAATGTTCCCTCGCCAGCGCACTTTTCTCCTCTCATGTGTATTTTGAAGATATTTTAGAGAATCCCTTGAGGAAGAGGATGCAAAGGATGAGGAAGAAACAACGTAAACTAGGAAACAACGTAAACTATAAACTCAAAACGGGAACTCTAGCCAAAAACCTTCAAAAAAACATGAAAAACAAACTGTGAACGAAAAGTGGCGATGCTAGAATAATTTTTTATTTCGCAGGTAAATTCCTTTTCAAGATGTTTAAAAAATGGTACGGAAAACCAATTTTTGTGTGCCAAAAACACCGACAAACAAAAGTGAAGATGTTGGAATAACATTTTTTTTAAGGAAAATTTTCAACATTTTGAAATACCATGTAAAAAATAAAATATCATCACTCCGAAAAGACTTAAAATTTCAAAAGAAAAATGAAAACAAAAATTTACAAATAAAAAGAAGAGTTAAAAACAATAAAAAAACAAACAAAAACAAAACAAGAGTTAAAAAAAAATAAGAAGTAAATAAAAATATTAGAAAAAATATATAAAATTAAAAAAAGGACAACAAGAAATCAAATATATAAAAGTATATAAAAAGGCCAAAAAAATCAAACATAAAAATAGAAAAAGAAAGAAAAACAAATTAACCAAAAGATAAAGATAAAAATATAAAATATAAAAATATAAAAATATTAAAAAATAAATAATTAAACAATAAAAGATATAATTAAAGAAACAACAAAATTAAATAACACTTTATTAGAAAATAAAAATAAAAAACAATAAAACAATAAAATTGAAAAATAAGTACATGAAAAAAATTCAAAATTCAAAATCAAAATATTAGACAACTAAAAATAAAAAAACAATTATAATTTTTTTTAAATAAATGAGAAAAAAATAAACATTGAAAAAAAAGGAAAAAAAATCTAATAAAAAACGTAATAAAAAACCTAAATCAAATTTAAAAAGTAATCACAATTAAAATTACAAAAAAAACATTAAAAAAAAAAAAATGAACACACATATAATTAAAAAAAAAAAAAAAAAAACATAATAAAACATTAAAAAAGAATAATAATAAATAAATTAAGAAGAAATTAAAATTAAAAAAAAATTAATAAGAGATATATCAAAAAATAAAAAAAAATTGTGGCCCTGCGCCTTTTTGTTGTGCACAACCCATTCTCGCATCGTGGCCGAGAATCTATTCGAGAATCGTGTCAGCTCCGCATAGCCCAAGGGGCTGGTGCGACGATTCCCAGACTCACCGTGGCAACCGATTCTTAGAATCGACTCTGAGCCCCGCTGGGTGGCCTGAGTGGCGGCCGATGGAGCCTGGCCAACTCTACCAGCCCACGACGGGCACTCGAAAGGGCTAGCAAAAGCCTATTCTTAGAATAATATATCTATATATATATATATATATATATATATATATATATATATATATATATGACAAAAATAAAATTTAAAAAACATTGAAAAATAAATAAAAATAAAAACCTAAAACAAATTAAAAAAAATAATCACAATTAGAGTAACTTAAAAAACATTAAAAAAAATGAACACAAATATAATTATAATTTTAAAAAAAATTACTTAATAAATCATTAAAAAATTTAAAAAAAACTTAAAAACAAATTAAAAGTTTAAAAAAATTAATAAGAATTATATTAAAAATAAAAAAATTTGTGGCCCTAAAGGAAAGTAAAGCTCAATCAAGCGGGGGCAAATCACTGGGACCGCATTTGGCCCGCCCACTGAAAACGGAGCCCTCGTAATCGTATTGGCAGCTCTGCGAGGGCGGATCCGATTCTCGAGAATCAGATTGCCAAGCCGTGCGTATTCAGCCCGAGAATCGATTGCTCCGTCGACGGTGGAAAATCTCGATTATGAGAATCAAATTTGTAGGTCGTTGGGGCAAATCCAATTCTCAAAATCCAATTTTCCAGGCCGTGGAAAAATCTTATTCTGCATCGAATTTTGCAGGATGGTATATCCACTCGCATCGAATTTGCAGACCGAGGGTTAACATCGTAGTTTTGGCCACATAGGTGGATGCAAAGGGAGCAGCGTAGTTTCCGAAAACTCGGTTATAATAAAAATTTGGAGCATTATCGAGTGTATTGTTTTGCGACATTAAGTTTTTGTTAGATCTCGCGACCTTTTGTGTAGAATTTCCGAGAAAAGAGTAGATATTTGGGGTTCTCCCCACCAAAAAATTAGCTCAAATGGAGTCCGTGAAGCAAAGTTATCGCCGATTTAAGATTGGTATTTTTTTTCGTGTCGGGGAAAATCTGATTCTCATAATCGGATTTTCGAAGCCGGGCAGGTAGATACGATTCTTCGTAATCCATCTTCCTCGATGGCCTTTAAATCCGATTCTCTTTAACGTAGTTTCCTCACGACCAAGAATCCGATTCCGAGAATCCTGATTTGCCCCGCCTCTACTTGCAAATGCACTGAGAACCAAGCTCTTGCCCAACTCAAAAATCTACCAACCCAATGAGTGATAACTTTGCTTCGAGATCTCCGTTTCAGCCGATATTTTTTTTGAAATTGGGTAGCTCGATGAGAGTAACCTAAATTTCTACTATTTTTTTAGAAATCCATCACAAAAGGTAACAAGATTAGATAAAAAATTCACGTGGAAAACAACACTCAATAATGCTCCAAATGATTAATATAACCGCTTTTTGAAAATGGTATAGCCACTCCGCATCCACCTATGTGACCGAAATTATGATCCGAACCCCCATCCCACCAATTAAGCGCATCCGAGAATCGAATTCGGCCTCTGCCGATCTACAAATCCAATTCTAAGAATCGATTTTAACCACTCCGAAATTTGGGCAGAAGATCCGATCTTCAAGAACTGACTTGCTCTCGTCAATCTCGAAAAATTAGATTCTAAGAATCGAATTTCCCCACCGCAGGGAAAACCCGATTCTTAGAATCGGCTTGCCCACAATTTTCTCGCCAACCAAGCAAACCCAATTCTCGTAATCGGATTTTCCCACCGAGTGGTCGTTATGGGCCTATGGAGCTTGGTCGGCTCCATCGATCCACGGCGCCTACCCCTCGGCCACCCAAACAAAGACCACGGTGGCTCGAGGGCGGCCTTTATGGGTCGGGCAGTGCTTGGCCAGCTCCGCCAACCCACCGTGGGTCTCCTCGGCAACCCGATGGGCCGGCCGAGCCGATTCTCGAATAGGAGCCAAGAAGCCCGTTCTGGGTGGCCCGAGGGGCGACCACGTTGGCCGATGGAGCTTGGCTAGCCCATGGAAACCACCCTCCGGAAAGCCAACTCTATTTTTTTTTATTTTTTATTTTTTTTGAATTTTTTATTTTATTATTATTATTTTTTTTGAATTTATTTTTTTAATGATTTTGTTTTAATTTTTTTTTTAATAAAATTATTTCGATTTTCACTTGTGTTTTAAGATAAGAAAAAAGTCATTAAAAAAATTAAATTTAAAATTTGTATAATGTGATTTTCACTTCATTCTTTATGTGAATCATTTAATTTTGGAAAAAAAAATGTTTTTATTATTAATATTTGACATAAAGTTCATAAAAAGCTGTTAATTTTAATACTTATTTTGATTATTTTTTTTTCTTATAAAAATGGTTTATTTCACTTGTCACTATTAGCAAAAAGACTCAAATGTGTATTTTTTCGCTTATATCTATATTCAAAATGTATATTTTTAGATAAATCGTTAAAATTATTGTTTTTTTAGTGACAAGTATTTCATGGGAAATGAAATATTATTTAACAATATATAATTGTATTAGAAGATCAAACTTTAAATTTTGGTTTTTTTTTTTAACACTACAAAAATTCAAATATCTCACTAAAAAAAATATGAAACAAAAAAAAAAAAAACAAAACCTCGAAAAGCACTTTAAAAAAATATGTAGGTGAAGAGGAATAAGACGAGTACTTCAAAAATTTGTTAAAGTTAGAAAAAAATTATTAGCGTTAAATATACATTAGAAAATTTAAAGTAAAAAACAAGCCTTTAAAAAAAAGAAAAGACGTTGGCATCGACACTTTTCAAAAATCAACATAAAAATCATTAACATTTTAAAAATAATGTTTATACTTGGTACATTAGAAAATTTAGTGTGTAAAAAACATGCTAAAAAAAATTAAGAGTATTCAATCAACACTCTTCAAAATTAGATGATTTTTTCGCTACCTAAAAAAAAGTGGGTACTCATTTTCGTTCCTATTTCAAAGTTTACATTGTTAAGAGCAAGTGGTGCATATCTTGTAGAAACTATCTGTTGAATCCTTCTAAGGGCAAGTTGAGCCATGGCTTGTAGATATATAATTGATGGATGACTCGTTGATGTAGTTGTTTGGGAACTAGGAATCACAAACAGTGGAATTTGAATATGATTTGGTGTTGGGAAAAATACTGAGAGGGGGGGTGAATCAGTATTTACTGCATAATCAAATATTTTTACTTTTTCATTCCTTAAAACCCATATGCTACTTTCCTTCAATGTTCAGCGTATATACGCTGATCCCCTTTATGAAACTAGCGTATACAATGAGATCTAGATCAAGCCATTAAATCTTTACTTATATTATTCCACTATTCATTCATCGCATGCTCAATAAACAAGAAACAGTGCAAGAAGTAACGAATAAACCATCACACAAAGAATCACACATGAACACCAAGATTTTTTAGGTGGAAACCCAAATCTAGAGAAAACCAATCGCCGCAACTTGCTCGGCCTTCAATATTTTATTATAGAGAAAACATCTTACAACATATGTGCCGGCGTTGCATTTCGACCAACACGCAGGCACCCACCTCGCGCTCGCTTACCAGCCTCTCCCCGGGAAGGGAGCTCCAACCCCCGGGGACTCGCTTACCGGCCTCTCCCGGGAAGGGGAGCTACGACCCCCGATCTCGCTTACCAAATTTCCCGGAAGGGAGCTACAACCCCCGACCGAAGGCTACAACCCCCCGCACCCCTTCGACTCACGTTTCTCATCAATTTTCACACCGGATCCAACAACTTCACAACTTGCAGCCACGTTTCATCATACTTCCACTAGACCCTTTTCATCCTTTCAAGCTCAACCATACAACCAAACCGATACGTGAAACTCGTAATCGTAGAATACGTATAGCGCGCAAAATAGCATTAGATTAGACATTTCTTACCACATACTTCGCGAAGAACCCTAGCTCGCATACGCGCTTTTACTTCACCGATGTCGCGTATATACGCGCTTCCATCCATACTAACAGCGTATAATTCTCCCTCGTATGCATTTTATTGCGCATACGCGCTTCTACTTCATCGGCCGCGTATATACGCGCTCTCCTCGCTCGCGAAGTAGCGTATAGATCTTCAATAATTATAGAGCAAAGATACTTCTTCGTATCGGGATGTCTGGCTCAAATTTACCCTTTCACTTCGGTATTGCATGTTCACCTCAATTCAGATCTAAGTCTTCCATCACAGATCTAGTAGATACAAGTGCAATTCGCATCTAGATCCCCTTCTTCATCATTGGTGCATCATACATCTGCATTTATCATTCAAGTGTAACCCTTTCCATTCGTATATACTTCAAAGAGAAGTATTCATTCAAGCTCGTACATCTTTGCACCACAACTCATAATTTGACAATGAAATTCTTCTCCTTATATAGGTTTTCCCTTTTTCAATACCATGAGCCAAACCAATACCATGAGCCCAAAACTACATTAGACGGGGTCAATTAGGCGGATCATTACCCAATACAATGGGTCAATACCATGGTGAGAACCCTTGGTTTTGCACTTTTTGAGCGCTGTTTGCCCATACGCGACTTGGAACGTTCATTTCTGCATGCATACGCGACTTCCCTTAGACAGATCCGCGTATTCCTTGAGACATACTCTTTCACCATAGATTTAGCACAAGCTGAACTTCTTTCTTCATTCCCTTCTGTAGATACATCATATTTACTTCATCAAGAACATATTCTAGCAAGCAAAACTTCATTAAGTAAGTTGCCATCATCTTCATCAAATGGGTTGCCTTTCAAGGACAACTGTCAAACAAACATCATATCACATCGTATTTACATCATTTACCAAGTCCATCAAGTCAAGAATAACTTCATCGTGTGGATTGCCATCAAGGACAACACATGTCATCGCCGTATGTCTTCTTAATCTTCATTCCGGTTGCCATCAAGGACAACACTCGCATCATATTTCCAACACCTCCCCCTTTGACTCGATGGCAACCACGATGGTGTTTGGTTACCACAACAGATAAGTATATCGGGACACCATGTCACTCCCAATTTTTCGACACCATTATCGGCATTCAAACACCATGTCATTCTCCCCTTTGACATCAAGGGCAAAGGGTGGATCATACCACCAACATACTCTCCCTTTTATGTAGAAGAAGCATTCTCGTGGACGGATGTATACCGAAGTGACCAAGCTCCCCCCGAGTGCATGCTGAAATTTCAAACATATTTTTCAATGAAGTTCATGACTCCTATCACCAAAGACCGGCATTTACATCAATTATCCATCCAAGTGGATTTACATATGAGACTCAACTACTCAACCAAGTGAGTTTACAACATTTGACTCAAATACCCAACCAAGTGGGTTTACAACATTTCGACAAGTCCTTACATGACCGAATATTACAAGATTTACATCATGGGTCTCAACATGACCTTTTCATCATATATGAAATTAAGACCAACACCTCGTAAAAGTCCTCAAGAATGAGAACATATTTTAGAACAATCATAATGCCAACACTACATTATACTCGCAACGCTAATGCTCCCCCGAATCCGTGCATCCATGCATCCGTTCCATATTACTAAGGCTCCCCCTTAGTCCGTCCATCCCGAACACTTTCACCAACAAATCATCAAGGCATTTTCATCAAAACATTAGAAACAGAATTATGAGAACCGGAACACTACCGTAGATACTGTGTCAAAGATTTGGGAGATACCAAATGGGAAGATCGGCAAAATCGTGCCGAAGAGAGCCGACTTCAACCAAAAACTTGTCATCAATCGTACATACACGGTTTTCTATGAAGGAACTAGCGTATATACGCGATCAGAGCCAGAAACCTCGCGCATCCCAAACCATCTTCTAAATTTATGCATTTGTTCTTTGACCGGCAGAGAATACTCCCCAAACCTTCGTCTTAGATACTCGAATGCTTCCCCGGCGAGGTTTGGTAAAGATATCGCAACTTGTTCGGAGGAAACATACTCCAACTTCACCTTTTGTTCGGCTACTTGTTCACGTAAGAAGTGATACTTGATGGGAATGTGCTTGGTCTTCGAATGCATAACAGATTCTTTGAAATACCGATGGCACTTGTATTGTCGCACATAATGGGGACAATGAGGTGTACACTTGATTTGAAAATTCAGAAGGTTTGCATCATCCAAAGGAGTTGAGTGCAACAAGATGCGTTGTACTCAATACATATTCTCGCTTCGATGTAGATAAGGCAATAGAATTTTTTCTCTTGCCGAACCAAGATACTAACCTAGGTCCCATATAGAATGCACCACCACTAGTGCTTTTCCGATCATCAACACTTCCACCAATCAAGATCGCTGTAAGCATGAAGAGTAAGATCAGCATTCTTTGGATACTATAGACCAAAGTCTTGAGTTCCTTGCGTATATTTGAAAATTCTTTTCACAAATTTCGAAGGTGAGACTTCTTGGATTAGCTTGGAATCGTCCAACAATCCCAACCGCATGCATAATGTCCGGTCTAGTCCTGAGATAAAGTAGACTTCCTATCATCGGGATCCGTAATCCGGTTGATTCGCCGTGGGAGAATTATCAGAGAACCGAGATTGCATCCGTTATCATTGGAGTACTTATAGGTTTGCAATCTTCCATGCCATACTTCTTAGAATTTGCTTAAGATATTTTTCTTGTGATAGGAATATACCATCCGTAGATTGATGCACTAAGTAAGCCAAGAAAGAATGTTAGTTCCCCAAGTAAAGACATTTCAAATTCTTGCCGCATGACGTGTAAGAAATTTCGACTCATAGACTTCTTCGTTACTCCCAAAAATGATATCATCAACATATACAACCACAATCAATAGTTTATCATTTTCAACTTTTGTGTATAAGTTGCCATCGCCAGACTCTTTGAAAATCCTTTGATGAAGATATTTGTCAAGACGAGGTACCAAGTTCTTGAGCTTGTTTGAGACCATATAGAGCCTTTTAAGTCTACAAACAAGATTTGCATCATTTCCCAAAATGAATCCTTCCTATTGTTCTATATATACTTCTTCTTCTAGATCACCATTAAGAAAAGCAGATTTAACATCCATTCGATAAACTTTGATTTGTTGATAACTCAAAAGCAAGAAACATTCTTATGGCTTCAAGTCTAGCCACAGAGCAAAGGTTTCTTCAAAGTCTATACCTTCATGGATTATAACCTTTGCAAACCAATCTAGCTTTGTTTCTTACAACATCCCCATTCTCATTTAGCTTGTTCTTGAAAATCCATTTAGTTCTAATGACATTTTTATCATGTGGTCTTGGTACCAAATTCCCAAGTGTCATTCCTTTCAATTTGATCAAGTTCTTCATTCATGGCTTGCCTCCAACATTGATCTTTGCTTGCTTGATTGACATTGGGTGGTTCAATTGTGGATATGAGTGCCAAATGATTAGAAGATCCCACAAGAGTTCTCCTCGTTTCCTGCATTCCCGTATTCCTTGTCACCCAAAATTTGAGATTCAGATGATTCTTTTGAACATATCTCGATGGAGCTTTTTCTGCAGACAGATCATCTTCTCGTGTTCTTCATTGGATCCACTATCTATATCATTGCTATCTGATGTAGAAGGCCATATGTCGCTATCATTTGTTGTTTGTTTTTCTTCTTTAGGAGTCAACAGGAGACTCATCAATAACAACATCAATACATTCAACAACCTTTCGAAGTCTTTTATTGTAACATGAATGCTTTGCTCGACGATGAATAACCAAGAAATATCCCTTCATCTCGATCTAGGTTCAAACTTGCCAAGCTTTTCATCATTATTTTTGATAAAGCATTTACTTCCAAAACCTTAAAATGCCTCACAAAGGGGGAGAATTGCCATACTGCAGTTCATATGGAGTTTTGTCACTATTTACCCGAACATGAGCCTTATTGAGAATGTTAATCAACAGATGTGCCGTCTACCTTAACATGTCGTGAACATCGTAATCAACAAGCATAGCTCTAGCCATTTGAACAATTGTTCTATTCATCCTTTCTCGCTACACCATTTTGTCATGGTGGAGTGCCCGCGCGTATAACTCCGTCTTTTAATGCCATGTTGTTCACAAAATTCAAAGAATTCATTTGATGAATATTCTCCTCCTCGATCGCATCTAAGACACTTGATTTTTAGATCTAATTCATTTTCTCGCCAATGCTTTGAAGCTTCCGGAATTTTTCAAGTGCTTGATCTTTGTGTTTAATGAACCCGATCCAACACATTCTAGAGTAGTCATCAATAAATAAGATATAGTATTCTTCCCCACGTAATGACTTTTTCCTCATAAAGTCCAAAAATATCAAGATGAATGAGTTCAAGACGCTTTACTGATGATCCTTCTTTGGCATTAAATCGTACTGTCCGTTTACCAAATTCGACAAGATTTGCATATGGTACTTTCCTAAGATTGACCTTGGGAAGATCACGAACAACTTGAAGTCTTCTTGCTTTGTTGATTTGAGAGAAACTCGATGCCCCACCTTTCATGCCATAGCCAATTTTCTTCAAGACTTGCTTAAGTAACATTGATCTATGCCGTTTAGAACATGCTGTAAGCCGTTTGATTTCTTTTTTCCTTTTATAATGATTTTACTCCGTATCAAGATCACGAACCACACATTCTTTGGAACTAAAGACCACTTCGCTCTCCGATCACACATTCGACTAACACTTAACAGTTATGCTCATCCATCCACATACATGACATCTTTAGCCTTCACTTTCTTTATAGATGCCTTTAAAAGCAAAATTTTCCTTCCGATTTGGGAAGGACCTCCTTTGTCTTCATTTCAAAAGCAAATGTATCACTATGCAATTGAACAATAGAAAGAGTTTCCGTGTATCTTGCCTTTCTTCAATAGCCGAAACTTTAGAGTCAAATTTAGAAGTCAAGGATCTAAGACCTTTTCCACCTCGCAGTAGTATCGCTTATGGTTTCACCCAAATTTCTCATTCCGATTTACAATATCATATGTACGAAGAAAGAAACTGCAACACTCTCATCACTATGCATCTTCAAATTTTCATATTCAATTCTAAGAGTTTGAAGTTTTGCACTTTTTACCTTTCAGGTTTCCTTCATAGCTCGAATGATTTTGTCCCATATTTCTTTACGAATGTAGTCGCATCACTTTAGCAAATTCTCGATTCGTACATGCTTCCTAGCAAGACATTTACCGCTTTGGCATTGGTTTCATACTTCTTCCTTTCTGCCGCATCGAGAGAAATACTGGCCGGTATTGATAACCTTATTCCACGATCGCCTATACATCCGCACCAAGATCATTGGCAGATATGCTTTTGTACGTACCTTCCGTAATATCGATTGCTTCCATTTAATAGAGGTGGCTTTATATAGACATTACTCCTTCTTGACTTCCCATTGCGACGATCTCCTTTTTTAAGCGATCAAGCTTCTCCACAAGGACCTCGTCTCGATTCCAATTGTTGGGAAAAATACCGAGAGAGGGGGGTGAATCGCCATCGCATAATCAAATCTTTTTTACTTTTTCAATTTTTTAAAACCCATACGCTACTTTCCGCAAACTAGCGTATATACGCGATCCCCTTTATGAAACTAGTGTATACACAGAGATTCGTACTCGCTCATTAAATCTTTACTTATATTATTCCATCATTCATTCATCGTATGCCGAATAAACAAGAACAGTAAAGAAGAACAGAATAAACCATCACACAAAGCATCACACATGAACACCAGGATTTTTAGGTGGAAACCGAAATAGGGAGAAAAACCACCGCCGCAAGCTTGCTCGCCCTTCAATATTTTATTATAGATAAAACATCTTACAACATATGTCAGCGTTGCATTTCGACTCAAAGACGTTGTGCACCCACCGCGCCGTTTACCGGGCCTCTCCCGGAAGGGCCCAACCCCCGACTCCGTTTTCACTACCTCTCTTGAAGGGAGCCGCTACCCCCGATCTCGCTGCACGGCCCTCTCCGAGACATAACCCCCCGACCGAAGGCTACAACCCCCGCCACCCCTTCGACCACGCTTCATCAATTTTCACACCGGATCCAACAACTTCACAACTTCACAGCCACGTTTCATCATATTTCCGTACTGCACTTTTCATCCTTTCAAGCTCAACCACATAACCAAATCGATACAGAAACCTCGAACAATAGAATACGTATAAAGAAGAACACAAAATAGACAGATCGACATTTCTTACCACATACTTCACAAACCCTAGTTTGCATACGTGCTTTTACTTCACCGATGTCGCGTATATATGCGCTTCCATCCATACTAACAAGCGTATACCTCGTATGTATTTTATTGCGCATACGCGCTTCTACTTCATCGAAGCCGCGTATATACGCGCTCTCTCGCTCGCGAAGTAGCGTATAGATCTTCAATCATTATAGAGCAAAGATACTTCTTCAGATCGTATGTCCGCCCAAATTTACCCTTCACTTTACGATGTTCGCCTCAATCTCGATCTAAGTCTTCCATCGCGCATCTAGTAGATACAAGTGCAATTCAGATCTAGATCCCCTTCTTCATCATTGGTGCATCATACATTCAGATTTATCATTCAAGTGTAACCCTTTCCATTCAGAGCATACTTCAGAGAGAAGTATTCATTCAAGCCTCGACATTCGCACCACAACTCATAATTCGTACAATGAAATTCTTCTCCTTATATAGGTTTTCCTTTTTCAATACCATGAGCCAAACCACCATGAGCCCAAAACTACATTAGACTAGGTCAATTAGGGCGATCATTACCCAATACAATGGGTCAATACCATGGTGATAACCCTTGGTTTTTCACTTTTTGAGCGCTTTTTGCCCATACGGAACTCTTGGAACGTTCATTCGCGTGCATACGCGATTTCCCTTGTGACGATCCACGTATTCCCGAGACATACCTTTTCACCATAGATTTAGCACAAGCCGAACTTCTTCTTCATTCCCTTCGTAGATACATCATATTTACTTCATCAACAACATATTCTAGCAAGCAACTTATTTAAGTGTTGCCATCATCTTCATCAAATGGGTTGCCTTTCAAGGACAACCGTCAAACAAACATCATATCACATCGCATTTACATCATTTACCAAGTCCATCAAGTCAAGAATAACTTCATCAGGTGGATTGCCATCAAGGACAACACATGTCAACAGTCGCATGTATTCATCTTCATTCAGTGGGTTGCCATCAAGGACAACACTCTGCATCATATTTCCAACATTTCGAATAGCAGAAAATTGGAATTCTTGGGCTGGTTCTTCAAGTTTTGGGATTGAAAACAATGGATTTTCAAAGAGATGAACATAGGAGGTCTTTATTTTGTCTTCTATAGAAGAATCAACTTCAAATGTAGTATCCTAAGGGGATGAGGTAACTTCAACTTGTCTTCACGAGATAAAGTCAAATAGATTGAAAGTCGCCTTTAGGAACATTCCTTCTGAGACTGATGAGAATAAGATGAACCAACAAATTGATTTAGAGACAAATGAAAATACTCGTGCCGAGGGTATAAGAGGACTCGATATTCCGGATGAGTTTGAATAAAATTTAGAATGGTTTTAAAATATTCTTTAGTTAAAATAACCCTACATAGAAAAGGTGCAATTTCCAATACTTGTTCTAATTTCCTTTCTATTAGGACAAAATATTCCGATTCCTTATTTTCTACACTAACACTTAAAACCTTTGTTTTTTCCTTCTTTCATTGGAATAGTACTTATCTCTAATTTACAAAATTATGATTGAGAGATACTTTTGTACCGAGCTTAGGTTAACATGATGCAGGAGCATTACCTAAGAGGAAAAAAATACTTTGTATTTTTAAACTTAGGGGTTTTTATGTTTCTAGAGGGGTTAGGTTTTTATGGATGATTTGAGTGGGTTTAAATATTTTTAATTAAATATTGTAAATAATTGAGAATAGGAGAGGATTGGCTCGCCTGAGGATGGGGATGAGAGATTTTTCTAAATATTAATTTAGAAATTAGTTTCATTAATTATGGGTGAGAGAGGATCCTTAGGGATTAAAGAGTGATTTTAGGATTTGTTGAGATATTTGGGGTTTGTTGAGTGATTAAAGGGATGAGAACCAAAATTGGTTCTATTAAATTTGTATAAATTATCAAGCCTCAAAGGCATCGAGAGTGAGAGTGAGAGTGTGAGCAGTAGAGCAGGGTTTCTACTTGAAGCCTTCTGCAAGTATTAAAGGGCCAATGATTGGAAATCAAAGCCAAGGAAAGAGATTATTATGTGTTGTGTGTGTATTAATGCAAACATAGGCCAATTTTCTCGAAGATTATGTCTCAATTCTAAGTTATGAGTTGTGTAATTAAATTTGTCAGGATTGATTGACTATCCGAGATGGTGCATTAATTTTAATTGTGAACCGGGTAAATCGATCATAAAAGGTATCGATTCTATACAAGAAGAAAATGGGGTGTAAATTGAATCACTCGGTTGAAAGAGGACACAATTTTTTCAAACTCTTAAATTATATAGGTTATGGAAATCATCGCATAAAGGGTTATAGAGGTTCGATCCAAGAAATCGATATTGATTCCCGGTTTTTACATTTATCAAAACAAGAATCATTTTTATGTCTAAGGGACGCCAGTGAGTTAAATCTCTCGAACTTTGAAGATTTATTCAAATATATGTTTGCTTGAATCAATTCTTTTAGTGACATCAATTGAGAAACTCTGCTGATTAAAATGCTATTGATGAATTTAATACAATGAAGTGATCTCTATTCTATCGTTAAATCAAGCTGATTTCAAAGATAGAGAAGATGTGTTTGAAGTCGATTAGCAGAAAGGTGTGTTTAGAAGGAAACAATCCATTTGTTTTGCCGGAATCAAGTTTCGTTTATGTACAACATTGATAAATTGATGTAGAGAAGCCAACTTAAACTTTGATGCGTAATACCCTATGTGAGAAAAGAGCGTTAAAATTCGGGTCAATCAATTTAAAAGTCTCGGTAATTCGCATTCAAAGCAATCAAATTCCGCTTAAAGCAAAGCAGTTTGAAGATCCGAGCCAACGCCGGGAAATTTAATGCGTTGAAAACTTCCGTATGAGCCGCCGTTGTTTTCTAAATTAAATGAATACGTTGAAGTATGTATGAATCAGCGTTAAACCCCTGCTAATTGAGATAAATTGAGATCGATTAAATCGATCCACAAACTCGCCGGGTTATAACAACACAAGAGAAATCGTGAGAGGAAGGTTTAATAAAACTGTAGAAATCGTGAGAGGAAGGTTTAATAAACCTTGAGTCAAAGGCGAAATTGGGAAATGGAGTTCTCAATGAAGAACAACAAAAGCACGTCAATCCATCTCGCATCCGACTTGGATCGATTCTAATGCACAACATTACAACCGTGTTCTCAAATCCGATTTGATGAATTGGGTTTAGAACTCGACAATGGAATAAATGACACCCAACATTTAATCGATAAGAGACTTTCAAATTGATATAACAAAGTTGAATTCAATAGCGAAGTTTTGGAAGGCAAGCCAATTTCAATAGTAATTGACTTGGCACTTTACTATAATACGTGAAGATCGATTCATTAACGCTCGTAATGCATAAGAATCAATATATGTTAGTTTCCATGTCTAACTTTTATAAGCATGGTGAATATGCATAGATTGTGCTTCAATAAATAAGATGGTGAACACTAGTGGACTTAAACTAATGTCAGTTTTAAAATGTAGTCCTACCGTGTATTGGTGAGTTTATTTATATTCGTAGCATTTTATGGAAGGTGGAACCAATGGGGCTTAGCTATAGTCTTTTCCTAAAGACCTTGGAAAAGGAATTTCATTTGAGAAACAACCTTGAATATGAGATTTAATCGAATTTGGGTTCATAACCATGAGAATACAGCTGAAAAATAACTTTCACTTATAGAATGATTATTATAATCATCGATGTGAGACTATCACCTTCCGCAAGAGTTTGTGAAATTGCCAATTCAGTCTAATTGGGGTGATTTAATGGATGCATTTTTATATGCATGGTATGGTAGAGACTTGGGAATTGAGGTGGTTTCCCGCATCATTTTGGTATCATAGCATGGCTCGTTGAAATTGAAAATGTTTTTTCGAATGAGTGCAGGAAGTTTTGTTGAGAATTGAAGTGTGTTTTATTTGAATGTGTGATGAATACTAAAAGGAATATTATATTCTAAATTTGATATGCGCAAAGACAATAATTCTAGTGAACAAGATTGCGTAAATGAATGGAGGATAAGATCATGCAGGATCTTAAAGGTGAGATAAGTTTCGATTTTAAATTGTGATCATAAGAATTATGGTTGCAGAGCAAAAAGATGATGGCAAATAATCCCCAGTTCAACCTAAAGGTCGGATAGGGAGGACCATTGCGTGTCCCGAAGAGAAAGGTGAGTTGAAGAGATAGCCTAGAAAGATTAGAGGAGAGGCTAAGAGGTTCCGTATAAGTATGGAACTGAAGACTTACCAAAAGACGGGTCCAAGAAGTGGATCGTGAGGTAAGGGGTGCTAGAGAGCTTGTTGTTGCAGAGAGGCTAGTGCAACTCATGGTGAGTGAGAAATTCATGGAGAAGATGATCATGGAGGATCGTAGAAGAGGTTCGTAGGAGTGCCACAGAGGTGAGATGACTGATGAGGTCGTAGAAAGAGAAATCAAGTAGCAATGAAGGTACAATTGCAGTACTACAGAATGGCCGCAAGAGCAGGAAAACCAAAAAGGAGGATGCATATTTCACCGAAAGGAAAGAGAGTGATTTGGCAACCATTGTAGATGAAGTTGAGGCAAAGTGTGATTTCCTTATTGAAAAATGAACTTAGAGTTTTTGAGCCGTAGATGGAATTTGAATATTCCACACACAGATTCGTTCAAAAGGAAGTGTTGAGGAAGTGGAAGCCAAGATCGAAAAATTTTGGTGGGTTTTAAAACTAATAAGTTGTGTATGTTTGTAGTAATAAGACAGGAGATGAGAAATCTTTACAAGCTTTTTTAAGAATAGTTGAATCTCGAAGTATGTTGAAATCGTTGGTGAGATAACAAGATCTCGGTGGGAGGGAATGAAGACAAAGGAGTCTTAATCGAATACGGTGCAAAGAGAGGAGGACCACTGATGATTGGTCCAGGAAGGTATGGAAAAATTGTGTGAAGTTTCCAAGTTCTACTCCTAATGAAATTTTTGAATTGTATAGGAAACTAGATCTTCGCAGAAGAGAATTGGAGAGGCGTCGAACTTATGTAACAGATAATTTACCGAGGAAGCAAGGCAGAAAGTTTTCATGAATGACAACATAGAAGCGAGGATGGAAAGAAGGAGAGAATAGCCTCATACGCATGGTGGATGCAAATCAACATACCGATGTGCCGACAAAGGAGTTGAAGAAAACTTAGAGCAACATACCGAAGTGTTGCCGCAGGAATCGAGGAGAAAGCCGTTATAAAGATTTTCTCGAGTCCCGAAGAAGACTTGGAACTCAGAGAGAAAACTTGGTGACCGGATCAACAAGTGAGACCATTGGGTCTTGTGATTTTGAAGATGACAAATTGATTGTGTTTACAGTGATGCAAAAGATGTACCATCACTTGGAATTGTCTTGGAAGAAGAATACCTGTTGGGTGGAAGAAGTGTGAGACAACATGTCTCATATGAAGAGGCTTGTTACCATGGGTGACAAGGAAGAATTGGCTTCCGTTCGTTTAGCCAAGAGAAGACCGTGCGTAATTTTGGAACTCAAGCATGAAGTGGATGAGGATGATGCTACAATGTTTGAAGAACTTGATTTGATCGCTTAATCAATCAAGATGATGATGGACAATTGTACATTGTCAAAGGCGAAGATGAAGGTTATGCTGAACTAGTTTCCGCAAGATGTTGATGAAATGCTTCGAGGAGAAAGGGCTGAAATGTTTGTCGAGACATTTGAACCGTAGGAAGAAGTTGCAAGCATTGAATTAATTGCTTGAAGTTGTGAAAAGAGAAGATACTAATTTGTTAAAATTGATTTTACTTACTAGTATACAAATAGAGATAAATGGACATGTTACTGCTAGAAGAGAATTAAATGATAATTTATTTTCTCTCAAGATAAATTTGTGATGAGCAAATAATGTTGCAGGGACAGAAGTTTGGGAGGCAAAGAATATCTATGGTGGTAGTCAAGCAATATGTGGGGTGATATTTGCAGGAGTAAAACCAATGTTATCAAATAATCTGTGAGGATGACAAACTTGAGACAACATTAGGGGCAAGAATAAGAAGTGAAAGCAAGAACAATAGGCCGAACATAGAGATTGAAAGCACGTAAGACCGATGATGAAGGTGTCTCGTGCGTAAACAACAAAGCAAGAAAGAAGAATAATTTAAGCAAGGGAAAGACAAAAGGTAGGAGAAAGCATAGCTAGAGGCAGGATGAAGAACAAGATATGGAATCCTGGAGAAAAACAACAGTGATAGCGCATGATGACTTGCGTAACAAAGTGTGGATCCGGAAAACCAGACAAAGACTTAAAATGCATGATCAGAGATCATGATCATTTTCAACCTTGGTAAGCCCATTGGTGACATTGGGGATTTAAGAGGAAAATACTTTGTATTTTAAACTTAGGGGTTTTTAAGTTTCTAGAGGGGTTAGGCTTTTATGGATGATTTGAGTGGGTTTTAAATATTTTTAATTAAATATTGTAAATAATTGAGAATAGGAGAGGATTGGTTAGTTGAGGAATAAAGGGATGTGAGAGATTTTTCTAAATATTAATTTAGGAAATTGGGCTTCATTAATTATGGGTGAGAGAGGATCCTTAGGGATTCAAGAGTGAGTTTAGGATTTGTTGAGATATTTGGGGTTTGTTGAGTGATTAAAGGGATGAGAACCAAAATTGGTTATATTAAGTTTGTATAAATTATCAAGCCTCAAAGGCATTGGAGAGGAGAGTGAGAGTGTGAGGCAGAGACAGGGTTTCTACTGAAGCCTTCTAAGTACCGTAAGGGGCCAACGATTGGAAATCGTGCCAAGGAAAGAGATTATTATGGAGGCTGGTAGGTATTAATTAAAATAATTCTTCAAGATTATGTCTCATTTCTAAGTTATGGGTTGTGCAATTAAATTTGGTTGGTGATTGACGACTATGTGAGATGGTGCATTAATTTTAATTGTGAATCGGGTAAATCGATCATAAAAGGGATCGATTCTATACAAGAAGAAAAATGGGGTGTAAATTGAATCACTCAAGTTGAAAGAGGGCGCAATTCTTTCTAAACTCTTAAATTATATAGGTTATGGAAATCACCGCATAAAGGGCTTATAGAGGTTCGATCCGAAGAAATCGATATTGACTCGGTTTTTACATTTATCAAACAAGAATCGATGGTGTCTCGAGGGACGAGTGAGTTAAATCTCCTCGAACTTTCAAGATGTATTCAAATATATGTTTGCTGAATCAATTCTTTTAGTGGCATCAATTGAGAAAATCTCGTTTGATTAAAATGCGTTGATGAATTTAATACAATGAAGTGATTTTATTCTATCGTTAAATTGAAGTCGATTTCAGCATAGAGGAAGATGTGTTTGAAGTCGATTTCACAGAGAAAGGTGTGTTTAGAAGAAACAATCCATTTATTTTGTTGGAATCAAGTTTCGTTTTTTATGGCCAGCATTGATAAATCGATGTAGAGAAGCCGACTTTAAAATTCTCGATGCGTAATACTCCATGTGAGAAAAGAGCGTTAAAATTCTCGGGGTTGAATCAATTTAAAAGTCCGTGGTAATCCGTATTCAAAGAAATCAAATTAATGGAGCGTTAGCTTAAGATCCTAGCTACTACTGGAAATTTAATGCATTGAAAACTTCGCCTATGAGCCAATAAGAGTCAATTAAATGAATACGTTGAAGTATGTATGAATCTACGTTAAACTCAGCTTTTAATTGGAGATAAATTGAGATCGATTAAATCGATCCACAACGCACGGTTATAACAACACAGAGAAATTGTGAGAGGAAGGTTTAATAAACCTTTGATTCAAAGGTGAAATTGGGAAATGGAGTTCGAATGAAGAACAACAGGTAGCACGTCAATCCGTCTCGGACGGACTTGGGATCGATTCTAATGCACAACATTACAACCAACGTTCTCAAATCTGATTTGATGAATCGGGTTTAGAATCGGGCAATGGAATAAATGAGACCCAACATTTGGCATCGATAAGAGAATTTCAACATGCACAAAGTTGAATTCAATAGCGAATTTTTGGGAAGGTAAGCCAATTTCAATAGCGTTTCGACTTGGCACTTTACTATAATACGTGAATACTCCATTCATTAATGCCGGAATGCATAAGAATCAATATATGTTAGTTGCCAAGGTTCGAACTTTTAGAAGCATGGTGAATATGCATAGGGATTAAAGCCCAATAAATAGTATGGTGAAATACTTAGGGCCTTAAACTAATGTTGGGGTTTTAAAATGGGGTCCTATTGTGTATTAAAGGAGTCATTTATATTTAAAGTGATGGAAGGTGGAACCAATAAGCTTAGCTATAGTCTTTTCCTAAAGACCTTGGAAAAGGAATTTCATTTGAGAAACAACCTTGAATATGAGATTTAATTGGAATTTGGGTTCATAACCAAGGAAAATATTATTGGAAAAGAACTTTCACTTATGGAATGATTATTATAATCGTCGAGGAGACTATTAGCTTCGGTAAGAGTTTAGAAATTGCCGACTTGAGTCTTAATTGGGGCATTTACCGAGATGCATTTTTATATGCATGGTATGGTCGAGATTCCGGGAATTGGGTGTGGTTTCCCTACATCATAACATCATCTCCTTTATTTTCTAGGGAAGGAGTTTCATCTTGAAATATTTCAACAGAATATTTTGAAACTAAAACTTCTTTTGATTCTAAAGTAGATGAGGGTACCTTTTTCTTTGGAATGTACTTTTTTTATGTACCTTTCATCGACTATGATGTAGCTTCACTTGATTTATGTTTCCTTTTTGAATATTTAATGATATTCTCTCGTACGCAACTCCGTAGCTCTAATAGGTGATCTCTCGTTTTCTTCTCGTAGTAGGAGGTCTCTTAAACCCCACATTATCTTTATGGAGTTGCTTTGTGTGAAACAATTTGCAAGCCAATAGAAGAGACTAGTTTCTATCCACCATCAAAGTAGTACTAAGCATTAATGCAATAACTTTGAGAGAATACGAAGTTCCGAATCTGCCTCCCAACAAATGCAGCCAGAAACAATTTAGCACCGGAATCAACACTTAGACTATTTTTTGTGCTCGAACAAAGTAACATCCTAAGATCTAGGGCAATTTTAATGATTTGAATTATATAATTGGTAGGTATTTAAAAGCTCTCAATCACCGAAAGGGTTTCGATAACTTCACTATCACACCAATGAGGGTATTTAGACTCGATATGTTAGCAAAAGATAAGCTTCGTAGTCTACGGCAAAGAAAGTATGGAATACCGTAAGCGATAGTGGGTCCGCAAGGCGTAAAACTAATCGCTTTGATGAAAAATGTAAGATAAGAACCAATATGATAATATATCAATAAAAGGAGGCTATCACAAGACTTACAATGCACTCATTGAATATCATGAAAAGTCATTGTCATAAGGAATGCTCTTTTAGCCGCTATCATGCACATCTCATCAAGAAGGCTTACTAAGTAAGACTAATAAAATTTGATAAGGTACATAAACACACATCAAGAGGCTCATAAAAACATATAACAACATTTGAAATTATGAACTAGAACTCAAGAGATTTAGGTATGGAAACACATAAGAAGGATCAACAATACACATATCAAGACAAGAATAAGTCCTCAAAGTGTTCTTCAATATAATTATCTTAAAGAGTACATTGATCATATGAGTATAAGATTCAAAAACCCCGAACCTTTTCTCCATTGAGTTTCATCATACATATAAAAGAGAGATACTATGCCGATATTTCCATTAAAAAGTGTGAATCGTTCTAGAGGAGTTATTATATTCCTATACATAAGGCGGTTATCCTGAACTACAATAAAAGTAGTGCAACATACTAAAGTAATAAAAACAACATGATGAAACAATATAGTTTGTGGTGGCTAGATTGATGTGGCAAACTAATCGGAAAACTACCTTATTTTCTAGTATAACCACTTCCTCAAAAAGTGAACCAAATGTGCTTGAAGATGACATCCGGCTCTTTCCCATGTGCTAGAAAAATTGTCAACCGAATCTAACATCTAGGAGAGAACTTGGTTAATCGAATTCTCGCGCAGCTTATTCTATCGATACTGCATGGATGAATTATCCTCAAGATTGTCCTTCGAGATTTGAATGTAAACTTCTTCCACTTCCTTTATACAAAAATTTAGGAAATAATAGCTACCTTTTCGTAAACAAAGTATCTATTATCAAACCCCGTAAATAGCTACATTTGTTGATTAAGCCAAAACATGTGGCTTCTCCTTCTTTGATTTTCCTAAAATGTTTAAATAAAATCAAGCATGGGCTAAAGATTTTGAGGGACTCTACTAGAGAGTCTTTTAATTTTCCTTTCCTACGTGTTTTTGTTTCGCTTCCATTGCCTTTACTTCCTTTTCCGGGCTTTCATCAACATTTATAATTTCATCTTTCAAATTTAGCATGAATAAGCTGATGTCTGGGGATATTAGCTTGTTTTTAGGCCTAGTGTGAGGTCCTTTGAGGTGGGTTCGGAATATAAGAAACCCCTCTTCTTCTTTGCATCATGTATTCGACCTCGCTCTCATACTGCTCTAAGAAATCCTCTTCAATAATGTATTTTTAGAAATATGAATAGGGAGTGAATGATGTTCTGTACTTTCTTATGGAAAATGTCTTGGATGTATTAAGAGAAGAAAATAATTGAGATAATGTTGGTTCTCCTTTTGAAGGGGTGTCACTATTTTCTTCTCAGGCTCTGCCGCAACTTCTCGAATAGAGTGTTGAACTAGTACTTCAGTGATGACTTCTAAGGTTTCTTCGCTAGATCAATTTTATTTGCCTTTATGTCTTGAGGAAGATTCTCTATGTTTTCTTCTACCTATATATTTAACCTCCTTATTAGGCCGAGTTTTCTCTTTTCGAATCTAATTGAATGTTATCTTATGAATGATGCTAAATTTTTGGGTTCTTTGAATTTTTCTCCTTGTATAAACCTTTTCTCGTTACCGTACCATTGGTATGGGAGTTAGAGGTTCGCCTCCGGCTCTTTAGCTAAACTTCTATTTTGTCTACTCATTGATGGAATAGACCGAGTTTCTTGTGAACTATTTCGTACTGTGTAAGTTGTTTCGCTTGTTCTTCGACATTTTTCTTCTTAGGTCTCCCTACCTCCTAGAATTGATACTACCAAATCCTTCATATGTTAGAAAATTTTCCCGTGTAGTTCTCTTTTTCTTAAGGTGATAGACCACCAACATCTTGATTAAGCCTCTATGATAGAGGTTATGCAGGAATAGTTAGGGATCTTATGTAACTTCAAAGACATTTTTAACAAGGATTTGTAGAAAGAAAGGAAAATTTCATAGTCTCACACCCGAGATGTGAGAGAGAAATATCGCTTGATATTGATAAACAATTGAGAATCTACCCACAAGTGATATAGCATTGCACAAAGAGGTTATAACATGTCATTGCCTGCCGAAAATAGGAATACAGTGTCATTGTAGTCCAATTGACATTTACATGCTCGTGCTCGAGGGAAAGAACTTACATATTCTTGCAACATTTTCTTTTCGAACCAACACTTCAAGAGTTTATGTATGAGTACCACATAATGGTCTCAAGATTTTGAAATTTTTTCTTCCAAGCTTGATTTTCTCACCGTCAAAACTTCTTCAAAGAAAAGGCTCATGCAATAGCCACATTTCTCCCCGCAGAATTTCGTAGAAACCTATTCCAGCTCGATGTTTGAAATTGGGGCTTTGCTTTGCACTCATTGCAACTGGGTATGTGTTGGCTCAAAGCAAATAAGTTTTCCACCTTACCCATCATGCTTATCACCTATTCTCCTCCTTTATTCACAATTGTTCAAACTAGAGACAAAAGCCTACACGCAGCCCCCACTGCTGAGATGACAATTTGTTTGTCGGAAAAAGAATCCCTATCCGTTATTACCTTGAAGAACTTGGTCATGAAAAACAACAAAAGTAACCTTCTACAAGATGCACACCTTTAATCACTGGTGGTGGTTTAATTGACATAATTTGAAATGATTCAAATCCAAGTGCCAAGTCACCACATAACATATATCACTCCTTTGTATCATTAAGAAATTTATACCTCGTACCTCATTTTCTCACTAAAGAATAATGAGTAGCTATAGATTAACTCCACCATAAATATTATCACTCCTTCATAATATTACTTAATTTAGAAATAATTACCCTTTTAAAAAAAGAATAATATCTCATAACATAAGATCTTCAATTAATTTCAAAGGAGAATGATCTTTCTCCGAAAAAAATGCCTGCAAACCTCTCCTTATGTAGTTTCATGAAAATAGCTACTTTTATCTCTCGTGTCACCAATGAAACCAAAAATCAAGAAATAGCCATTTTCAAAAGAGTAGATATTTATTTCGTAAAAGAGCGACTATTATTTTATTACTAAAATGACCAATAAATTTGACTCTAATCTAAGTTAAAATAGTTTTAACTTTTTATGAATCTAAGACACAATACCACATATAAAACTTGAAAATATTTTTGGTTTTGAGACTCTTTGGATTTTATTGAAGATGATTAGAACTTTGAAATAGGCTAGGGAACACGAAAAAATTCAAAAATAGTAATATAATGGTGGTTATGATTATTAAATACTTTACATAGTGCTAACACTATCATCTATCCCCGTTTGTGTATCCGGATTTTCTTCAAAGTATGGTTTACAAAGTTGTCCCATGTGAATTGCTAATGGGTTAAGTCATGGATGATTATTAACTCGATCATGCCATGATGGTTGATAGCAATATATGGACTTCACCTTCCTAACTTATCTATAGCAATATAATGCAATAAAGAATTCAAAAAAGAATGGAAAGTTAACCATAATTTTCCTGCTTAAGTATGGCTAGCAATTTAAATTGTCAAGGTTTTACCACGTTCGACATCTATCACAAGTGATGTACCTCTCGAATAGTGGTTACGAATTCTCGCTAAGGGTTCCTTTTAGAGATGTAGGGTGAATTCCTTTATATTTTCAAACCAATTGTTCATCTCGGGTCCTAAATATCATGGATCGCGTCATGCAATAAATCATGCTTATCGATCCATTTTGTGCCTTCTATTAGAGGTCCCGAAACCTTGGCTAGGATTTCTTCATACATTGTTATATTTCTATTTACAAGCTTCGTGCATCTACTCCCTTGAGATTTTTGCAAGAAATCAAGTGTTATTTCAATATGGAATCCTTGCAATGTGTTCAAGAGCTCGCGATCTTGATCTCGTTAATCGAAGTACTATGTCTTCACTACGAATAGATTTTCCCATGATTGCTGTGCTTTAGAAGCCAAATTCACACTTTTGCATGCACAACTCACATTTTTCTGGGCTAGAAAGCACAAATAAACTACATACAATGCTTTGAAGTTTTTTATTTTTGATATAAAGGTCATAATGTTATTTTTCATGATCAAAGACGTTTCTGCAGGAGTTTAGTAATTATATCGCATGATGTCCCATTATACATACCTTCCCCCCATCTAATTAGAAAAGGGCGTCCAAAACCTTAATGCACTAGAAAAAGAGGAAAGGATGTTGGGAATTGATAAATGCGGTGAAAAATCAAGTAGAGCAAACAAGTATTGCTAAATAAGAAATGGTTAGAGCCTTGAAAATTACAAAAAAATGGTTGGGGAAATGACCGAAAAAGGAGTAAAACGAAGAAATAACCATTATGAGAAAATATTTTCCCTTTAGTGGAAAGATATGACGAAATCATGATAGGTGATAAATGATAATGATTGTTGATATCAATTGATCAGACATTATTGATTTAATTCATATAAAATTATAGTTTACCATGTATATCGGTTAATATAGATATAAATGTTATTCAAATGATAAATTCGTCTTTGGAGATGAATCAATAGGAAATAGTGGGATATAGAGTAATTGGAAATATAACATAAAACTCCAATACCATAAACAAATCCACTACTGTCAGCAAGCGTCCATAGCCTTGACGAGGTTGCTTTTCAACCCCAAAAATGAGCCAGAATCCTCTATTTAGGACTTAGATGATTTGTTTATTTCTGTAAAGAGATCATTGCACTGGCGTGGTGACCAGATAATCACAGTGCCATTCACCAGGATATAAAAAAGTGATTAGGCCGACTTGTGATGGGACCTCTTGTCCTTCTAACAGTTTCACTGTCTGGAAGGCCATTTCCCTGGTGTGGTAGCCATGATGGGAATGTCACTTGTTAAATCCTTATGATCATGGTAGGTTGGCTCGTGATGATAGCCCCTATCCTCTCTAAGAAGGTTTGCATTACATTTTCATATACACATTATAAATGGAGGGAGGCTCATTAACTCCTTAAGAGATAGGGATGGTGTGAGAAGTAAAATAATGCCAATAAAAGTTATGCCCTTATCCCTATATCATCGTACCAAAGGGGATTATCAATTGAAAGTGTGAAAAATAAACCATCATGGTATTGAGATAATAAATCATTTTATGATATGTCCGAAGAGGAGATATTTAGCAAGTCATTGTATAGGTGAACCATGTCAGTTTCCAGAATAAAGATACCCATCAAAGGTTTAAAAATCATAATGTTGTTAATATCATTGTTTTTTCTCTATATTGGGTACAAATTTCCAATCCAAAAAGATGATCTTCATAGTAAAGTGTGTGAGAGAAAAGATAGTTGTTCGATTAAGATTGAATGGCAGTTGTGCAATCATTGGAATAGCATATGTTCTTTTAATTGAACAGCAGTTGTTCAATGTATTTAACAATAGTTGTTCATTCTATCGAACATCAATGATATGTGAAATTCATTAAAAAGGGCGTCAACAAACCAAAAAAAGGATCGCAGGTGTTCATTTTATTGAACAGCAGTTTTTCAGTTGATTGAACAATAGTTGTTCAGTTGATTGAACAGCAATTGTTCATTCTATTGAACATCAATTATTAAACACACCAAAAAAAAGAAATCGCAGTTGTTCATTTTTCTGAACAACAGTTGTTCAGTTGATTGAACAACAGCTATTCAATCTATTGAACAACAATTATTAAACACACAAACAAAAATCGCAGTTGTTCATTTTTATGAACAACAATTGTTTAGTTGATTTAACAACAGTTGTTCAATCTATTGAATAACAATTATTAAACACACAAAAATAAATCATGGTTGTTCATTTTTCTGAACAACAGATGTTTAGTTGATTGAACAGTAGTTGTTCAATCTATTGAACAACAATTATTAAACACACAAAAATAAATCGTGGTTATTCATTTTTATGAAAAACAACTATTAAATTGATTGAATAACAGTCATTCAATCTATTGAACAGCAAAAATTCTCACGAAAAGAAATGCATTTGTTCAATTGAAAATGAACAGCAATTGTTCAAAGAATTGAACAACATCTGCTTGTAATGCAAAAAAGTGGTAAAAGAAAGGAATGTCATTATAAGTGGTTGTTTCAAAAGAAAAGAAATCCATGCATTTATACAGTGATGCTTATCTTAAAAACAAAAAACGGAAAATTACAACCAAATTTTAAAAATATATACATTATTTACAGTCTTAGAGAAACGTATTTTCACAAAAGTAAAGTTGTTGGTTCATTACTCCCTGCAGCTAAAATTTTCATAGTGCGATCATCACGTACCTGTTGGAAAAAAGACTCTTTGGTGAGTAGTTTATGATAAAGACATACCCGATGTCCATTCACCTGAAAAGAAGAGCCAGAACCATCAATGGTGGTCAAAGTTAGAGTGTCGTTATTGTGCACCTCTTGAATTTCATATGGGCGAAGCCACCTTGTCTGTAATTTACCCAGAAAGTCTTGGAACCTGGAATCATAGAGGAATGCCTAGTCTACTTCCTGAAACATATTATTTTTTATAAGACTGTCATGCTATTTAGCCCTTTACTGCTAAATAATTGCAGTGTGTCGTAGAGCAAGTAGTTGAGCTTCATCCAATTCATTTATTTGTTGAAGTCATTTATTTTGTGCCTCCATCAGGTCCATTCCCACTTCCTGGGTTGTTCTAAGAGAATTTTTTTCAAATTCGATCAGAAAATTAGGTTCTTTTCCAAATTCAAGTTGGTACGGGGAATATCCAGTAGTATTTCACCAAGTTGTGCGATAAGCCCAAAAGGCCTCTGGCAGTTTAGTAGCCCAGTCTCGCTAATGTGTCAAAACTGTCTTAGTCAAAATTGCCTCAATGACTTTGTTAGTGCTTTCAACCCTCTTGTTTGCCTACGGGTGATACGAAGAAGTGAATCTATGTGTGATATGGTGGTTTCGCATAGTGGTTGTAATCTTATGTCCTACAAATTGTGCCCTTCCATCCGTTATCACTTCCCTGGGTAAGCCATGCCGCACAAATAATTCAAAAAGAAAATTAATTACAGTTTCTTCTATAACTCTTGGAAAAGCTACCATTTCTACCCACTTTATTACGTAGTCGGTAGCAACCAGTATGTAGGCCTTATAGTTTGATGGTGAATTGAGTGGGCCAACAAAATCTAACACCCACTGTTCAAAGGTTATATTACCAATTGTGGTTGTAACGACATTTCGTTAGATTGACTAGGACGGCCCATCCTCTGGCAGTTATCACAGGCTTAGACATATTTCTTAACGTCTTTGAAAATGGTGGGCCAATAATAGCCCATCTGTATTATTTTATGCCCAGTTCTGTGATCTGCGAAGTGTCCGCAACAAGGCTCATCATGGCAGGCCTTCAGGATGTCATAGATTTCATCTTCTCGAATGAATCTACATATGTGCATATCAGATCCTGTGTGAAAAAGGTATCCGCCGATCCAAGAAAATCGGGTGTTGTGCTGGACAATAAGCTTCCTCTCCTTTGTTGTTAAGTGCCTGGGAAGGTTTCCTACCGCCGTATATTTTTCAACATCTGTGTACAATGGCACTTTAACTGCTATAGCAAACAGGTGTTCATTTGGGAACTAATTGTCCACAGCCAGCGGATTGTTTGTCTTAGGAACCCGTAACAAAAAATATGCGACTGGGTTTTCCTTTCCTGGACGGTCTTTAATGGAAATATCAAACTCCTACAAAAGTAACAGCCAACAGTGTTGGGTATGTTTTATGTTCTTTCCATGATTAGTCCCACACGGTGTTGGGCATGTGTTATTTTTCAGTGGGCGGACCCACCCATGGTTTTGTGCATGGGTTTGCACATGGTTTTTGGGGACGATGGTTTTCAGCCCCTGGTATTTTGTAGATCCGATCAAGGGAACTACGGTTATGTTCTAATCCAGGGTTAATGGATTGGGGTTTATGTATGGTTCGACATGTATATATATGTGTTGTAACACTGAAAGGAATATAATGAAAAATCAAGTTGGTCGTCCCGATTTGGGATCCAGGGGAAAATCTCTGTGTATATATGTTTTATGTGTTATGCTCTCTCTATTGTTTATTTTTTATTTTTAAGATTCGTTTGTAGATAATTTTTGTACAGGGTTAAAACCTACAAATGAGTCACCCGCCCATTCGTTATTGGTTTATTGGAAAAATATCTAATGGCGGAGTGATTAGTGTACAAAAAAATTTGGTAGCCTGTTATGTGATGTTAAAATTTATTTATGGCATAAATGACATCTAAAAATTCCTTTTATGTTACTATATAATTTAGTTCAACAGAAGTAAGAATTTTGTTGATATAGTAAATACCATAGGAATTTGTGTCCTCTTCTTGCCCGAGGACAACGCATCTGTAGAGATGTGAAAAGTCAACTCCCAATTGGGTTTGCGCAACACTTGAGCAGTCGAGACTAGTTTCTTCAAATCCGTAAAACCAATGTCACATTTATCAGACCATCTAAATTCAACATTTCATGTTAAAGCATACAAAGGCACAGCAATTTGTGAAAAAATATTTATAAATCTATGATAGTATCCTGCATATCCAAGGAAGCTACGTACCTCTGTCTGATTGCAAGGTGTAGGTAGCAGAAGAATTACCTCTATTTATTCTGGGTCTACCTATATTCCAGCTGCATCGATTTAGTGTCCTAGGATTACGCCTTATGTCATCATCATGTGACACCTACTTAAACACAGCCTGGTAGCGATGCATCATTCCAAAAATTTCTCTAAAGTCTGTAACGCTTGGTTGAAATTGTCCCCATATGGGATGAAGTCATCCATGTAAACTTCAAGATCCTCATTTATCATATCAGAAAAAATATTGAGTATGGCCCTCTCAAATGTAGCTGGGGCATTGCATAAACCAAAAGGTAACACTCTGTAAGCAAACCTACCCCATATGCGAGTAAAGGTAGTTTTGTCTTGGTCTTCAGGGGAAATTTGGATCTGATTATATCCGTTGGAGCCATCAAGAAAGGAAAATAGTTGCTTTCCTGCCAATGTATCAAGGACTTGATCAATAAATGGAAGAGGGAAGTGGTATTTCTGGGTGGCTTTGTTCAATTCCCTGTAATCCACACAGACTCACCACTTCCCATTATTTTTGGGAACAACTACCAGTGGAGAGACCCACTTACTATCCGAAATGAGATAAATAAAATTCACGTCGAGCAACTTATGTAACTCTTCTTTTACGATGTCCTTGAGGTGCGGATTTAATCTTCCTTAAGGTTGTCGGACAGGGAAAGCTGTAGAAATTTGAATAACTGATATGTTATCCACCGAGATTATCCTAATCACACACTATTTTATCTTCATGCACAATTCAAAATCTCTTCTACCATTGATCATTATATGCGGAAATAAAATCAATTGCATGCACACATTAAAACCATAAAAATTCACACATATGAACACAGTATTTCATGGGAAAGCTTAAAGCTGAAAACCCCCAACTATATGTATATTATATATGTCATAGAGATCATGTAACAATCATTATACAAAGCTCCTCACAAGCTCTCATTACAATCTCCAATTTCTACACACTAATCAAGCCACTGATCTTGCAAATCCCTTGAATGAGTACGTTTTGCCGTGCTTTGCTGTGTCTCTTACGTAATCCTTTTGAAATAGCTCTTGATGAGTTTGAATTACCCCAGCCTTGCTCACGCAGTATTTAAAGGCATCTCTATTGAGTGTTGGATGCAAACCATGCATCACTTATAGTCACAACTGATAGTCACATTGCTCTTTCACCTACCTCTCCGCTGGTCTCCACTAAAACTATCCATGCACTAAAGTTAACTGATGTATTCTTTAGTTGATTAATGAGTTTATAATTAGTGAATTAATTAATAATTAATTCACACCACTCTTCACAATTGTATTAATCGGTTAAACTAGATACAACTAGCTCCTTTGTATGTTTAGATTAGTTGTTGAACACAACCATTAACTCTACGATCGACTCCATAAATACACATCTACACTTCAGGTTCTAAGCCAAGTATCCATGCCATAGCTCACTTAACCCTCGGGAATAGCATTCATGTAATGATGCCTGATGTGCCATCATGCACTTAACTGAAGTGCTCCAAGAGAATAATATAATGTTTAGAGTCCAAATATTATTAAGAGCTAATAATATTCGACATATCTATTTTTAGACTGGAAATCTAAAAATAGATTCCGCCCAATATGTCTAAAAATAGAAGTCCATCTATTTTTTTCCGACTGACCAACCATCCACAAACAGCATCCCGCAACTCATAGAATATGATCGACATGTCTAAAAATAGACCTAGTCTAAAAATAGACTTTGCGACAAAAATCACCTGTGTGGGCCCCACCTAGTTTAGGTGATCACTTTCCAACTAGGATCAGGAATGATGTTTCAGAATACCTCCTTCACTGTTTCTTGTTGCAATCTTCAACATGAACATCCTTTTCAGTGTAGATATGATATGTACACAATTGGGGATCTATGCCCTTCATGTCTGGGTATTCCCAAGCAAAAGCCCCTTTATATTTCTGCAGGAATTGAATGAGCTTTTTCTGTTGGTCAATGTCCAAGTTGTCATTAATGTTCAAAATCTTACATGGTTTAATCTCAACGGGCCTGTTGTTATGAACAATAGTTGTCGGTGTGTGTTGGTCATCAACATCTTTCAAAGGGTCTTCCTTGGCTTCATCGTCAAGAATCGCTTTCATCATTTGATATTTCACGTTTTTCCCAGTAGTTGATTGATTTATGAAATTATTAATTACATCATCTTTAGTATGATTCTTGAACTCAAGGGCTTCTGCTACTGTAAGAGGTGAATGAAGGTTTTCTTTCAGGTATGTAGGTGGATGTTTATGAGTTTTCATGATGGGCAGACTTGGCTTAGCAAGAGGATATAAAGAAAGGTTTTTTACAGCATTCCCCTTTGTGATGGTCAAGCTACTATTACGACAGCCTATGTAACCATCGGTTCTTGCTAACCAAGGTCGTCCCAAAATTAAAGGGTGTCCATCTAATCAGCTTCTTGGGTTAATAACTGGAAAATCGACTAGGTATACCCATGATTCAACAGAAACCATGATATCCTATAAGGTTCCTTCTGGCTTAATGACTAAACGACCAACAAGTTCCAGCAAGGTGGTGGTCGGTTCCAGAGCTGTGATACCAAGTGTTTCGCAAGTTTCTGTCGTGATAATGTTAATGACTGCACCTAAATCAACTAGTGTGTTTGGAAAAGAGCGGCCATATATTTGAAATGTGACTATGGGATTCCCTGGATCTTTGTATTTTACTAGCGTTTACCTACCTAGAAGCATATCAGATAGGGTCCCTATGACATGGATAGTTAGTGAAATTTTTGGCTTCCTTGCAGGGTTTTTCACACATAGTTCTTTAATCATTTTAGCATAAATAGGAATTTCTTGGATAGCCTGGAGGAGAGGAATTTTAATACATAAATTTTTAAGTTCCCCTAAGAGATAAAAGTCTGGATAAACAATTGGTTTGGGTATTGTTAATATTTCAAATAATGGAGGAGAAGTGATGATAAGTTTTTCAGGACCTTGCTGCTCGATTGTGTCTTCTCCTTGTTTTATTTTTGTATTAGTCACAGTCGAGGATTTAGTTATGGCAGGTTTTTTTGTCTCATATTGTTGTTTATTTTTATATTCCTTGGGTGTGATTATGCGTCCCGATATTAGCCTAAGTTCACTGCATTCCATCGGTTTTATTTCGGGATCTGAATTTTCAACAATCTATATCAGCTGAACCGGTGTGTTATTAGGATTTGGATTTGGTTGAGCTGGCAGTTGGGGGTGCATAAGAGGCTGAGGATTTTTCTGCAATGGATATAGAGCTGGTAAAGGTGGTTGAGGTTGAGGACCCGTCCCCATAGGTGGATTAGTTATTCTTAGGGGTCGCTGCCATTTTGAGGACTAATTTGGATTTTGTGATGTGGAGGCAGCCCACTAGGATGGGTACAGATTGTTTTGCCAGAAAAGAGTAGAATTTGGCCAACCAGCATTTGGAAAAGGTTGGCTTGGCTAGGGTGACATAGTAAATGATTGATATTTCCAAGTAGAGAAAGGTGATTGGCCTTGCCATGCTATTCCATAATTTTGTTGTTGATTAAATGATGGAGAAGAAAAAAACATAGAAGGTTCTTGTGACATACATGTGGGTCGGGCTTGCCACTGTCGAAAATGCCTCATTAAGTATAGTCGTTTCATCTCTTCTTCTGCTTCTTTAAAAACTTCCTTTAATCCCGGAAGCGATGGACGTTGTTCGGTGGCATGGTCCTTAGTGCATATGGCACAATTCTGAACCATGTCCAATGGGAATTCCCTTTGACTGTGCTTCTTTAGCATCACGGGAAGAGAACAGCTAAATTATGTTTCATTATAGCTTGTTTCTGTTTGGATTGTAGGACATCCAACTATGTCGTGAGGGTTCCCAGGATATCGGTTTTGAAATCTTCTAAGAGATTGCCAATCTTTGTCCCAGTTAAGTTACCACAAACAGCTTTATTTTTTCTAGAGATACTATCTCGTTCAGTTGGCCTGATGCGCGCACTGCCTCGAGAGCACCTGATGCACAGCTAAATAATGTCATCATAATTTTCCTGATAAATATATCCTTTCCCCATTAAATTTAATGTTTATATCCATTCATCCTTCATTCCTTTTATCATAGTTACTTTTAAAACATCTTTATATAATGCAACATAAGGAGACCGTTGTAAATTATATTGAAATCGTTCAACATATTCTTCTAAAGTTTCATTATCTTTTACAGTCATGTTAAATATTTCATCTTTCAGGTCTCTAGTTATGCAGTAATCTTGATATTTAGTGAGAAAATATGTTTTCATTTGACCCTAAGTGTTAATAGTTCCTCCATCAAGCCCCATAAACCATCGCAAAGCTGCTCCTTTTAATGTAGAAGGGAACAGTTTTAGCTTTTTTGGATCAGTGGTATAACCATACCCCCTACATAAAATTTCATATTCAAATAGGAAAGCATCAGGATCTTCCGAGGTTAAACCGTGGAAAGTAGGGATGCTCTGCAAAGGAATGTCTTTCATAGAATAATTAGCAGACGGATCGACGATGGGATATTCCAACATCAATGTTTTTCCCTGAGACTGATTATGTGCCATCTGATCAAAGATGTGCCAATAACCTTCAATAATATCTTGGTTTGGAAAGTTAATTTGGGTAGAACTGGCAGACAAATTTGGAAGGGGTCTTACAACACTACCTTGATCTTCCATATCAGGTATCCTTTCTTCAACCGAGATCTTAGGAGATCTAGGTTCTAGTGACTATAGATTTTCTCCTACAGAACCACTATTTTCTCCTATCCTTCTTGCAGATTACATGAATTTCTCTCTTGTGAAGGGTCAAAATGCAAATTTTCTATATCCTGAAAGCTCTGTTCAAACCCTTTGGTTTTTCTATGGATCTCGGCGTGAGCTGCAGATAGTGAGCCTGCTGCTTGAGGGATTACAGTAGAGTTTTTTCTAGATGTGATCCAAGGTCCTAATGACACCTGAGATTCTTATTTTCTTATTATTGTGACTATAAAGGTAGATCTTCCAAGGGTCACTGACCCCTTCGGTTTGGTGGATTTGGGAAGTAGATTTGGATCTATTTCTGCTTTTTTTCTTCCTAGTCATTCATAAAACCATCTATTCATATCTACTCTATATGCATCTACTGGAAAGCGGGCTTTAAGCAAGTGTTTTACTTGCTGGAACGCAAGTTCTTACCTCTTGTTTTCAATACGCAAGTCCTTCACATCAATAAAATCCAATTCAAAAAAAGAAGTCAATCTTTAACACCCTCCCCAGAAACGGTGCCAAAATGTTGGTACAAAAAGGTGACTTATAAAAATCAATCCTAATGCCTACATTAATTATCAACCAAGGATTCATCTGTTTGTTTCAAGAGTGTTGGCACTGTTTGTGCAGAGTGAAATCCGAAGCTATCTAGGAATAAATGATTCTAAATCATTGGAATAACTACTTTTCTAATTCTCGAAGTTCAATTTGGAACAATTCAAAAGAAAACCTTAAAGCAATTACAAATGATGAATCTTGATCTATCCTCAACTAATTTGTAGAAAAATTGAATCTAACTTATGAATTGCAAGAATCACACTCAAATAATTACTGCTTAATAATTATCTACTGAAAAAGAGAGGTTACAGAAATCAACAGTAATCTAGTATTCACACTTTTAATTGAAACTAACAATAACTGATCACTCAATATTTCCAGTAACATTACTCAAAAGAAACAACAATCAATCACAATGATTGAATTAATTTGATAAATTCATTAAGGAATAACACACAGGCATAAAAGTAACAACAGCTAAAATTTATCTCACAGTAAAGCAAATCATAAAGATCAATACTAAAAGCAGTTGAATTACATGTAATTCTATAAGATAGCATAAATGAATAATTGTGAAAAGGAAAAGAAACGAATATGACACAAGAGTAGCAGTAGATCTCATAGTGACCGGGCCCAGAGTCTCCAGAAGTCACTGTCGAAATATACTTAGAATGTGATTACATAAGAAACATTGTCTGTCTCATTAAATTCAATAATAACGATACTGTATCACCGCAGTGTAATTACTTTGTCTTCAATAATAATGTCAAAATGTAAATTACAGCTTTCGGGTTAAACTCTAGTTCTATTTCACCTATCAACTTCAAATAATCTAAAGGAAAACAAATGGATGAGAGAGAATACTCAGGATCGGGGGATATTGAGGATTTCGCAAATGTCAATCAGATTTCCTTATAAACTAGACTCGATCCTCCTAGCCTTCCGCTGGCCCATACGAGGAAGACATGGTCTTCTTTCCTTTTCTTGGTCGTTGTTGTCCCATCGTTTGAATAGTAATTGTTCCATTAGGATTCCTACACACAAAAAGAAATCGAAAGTTAGTTTTCATTCCAGAATCACACAATTTGTTGATAATTGGTCTTTTCCAGCGTTCACAATATTTTCTTCTAGATTTATTCCAAAAATAAAGATAAGTACATGTAATTCAATGATAAATCAAGCTAATATGAGGAAAAAATGTACCTTTTCCATGGCCCAACATCTGGAAGGCAGGAAAGGAAGGGTGATGCAGTGAACTGTGGGGCTCACACAAAGCCTCTCTCAACCATGAGAGGTGACGTTGTAGCTGCATCAGTGGCAGTGCAGTGTTTTCTGGCCAGTGTAGGGGTTTCAAGCCTCCATTTTTTCTAGTTGTCATGGTTGGAAGTGCAGATCATTTTCTTCAGTAGCATTTGGTGGAGCATTGTTTCTGTTTGTGCAGAACAATGTCTAGCGAGGTGTGAGAAAGTAGGGGAAGTAGTCCCTCAGCAAAATTTCTAGCCAAAAAGTCTGAGATCGAATCAGCGGAGTGATTGGAGAGGGCTAATTTGACAGAATTGGTGGAGGATTTTCGGGAAGGAAATCACTGCTCTGAGGGATCATATTCTCTAGAGGGTTCCTATCATCAAGAAACTTAGGTCCGAGTCTCTTGCTGAGAGCAGCAGTAGAAGAAGGGAGAAGAGTATCTATTTCAACATTTTTTTGTTCAGCAGAGATGGCTACACAAGGACTAAGGGATCAGGACAGGATGGATGGATAATCCAACTTTGTCATTTGTAAGGCCAGGATTCTAGCAGCTCTGAATGATTTCAAACTCTTCATGACAGATGAAGATGAGTACACCATGAGTGCTCATGCGCCTTTAAAAAAGAGGTGGGGCGACATAGATCTTTAGATTGAGCTACATATGGTGGGGGCAGGATCCTTGAGGTGCCCAAACTCTTGGATCATATACAAGCTACGAGAGCTCTTAATGAAAATAGAAGGATGACTGGATTCAGTTGGTGCAGAGGATTATGGTGCACATTGGTAGAGCTAGGATGTTGAAGACTGTAGTAGCGTAGAGCAGAGGTAGCAGCAGTGCAGAGGTTGATGGGATTTCAGTAGTGCAGAGGAAATGATTACATATTGTAGAGTAGCAGTAGTGCGGAGCTCTGAAGGGCAAGCGTAGATTAGCAGCAGAGGGTGCTTCAGTATCAAGGTGCATTAAGACTGAATTTTCTGTCAGGATTTTGGGTAATGTCCTTCAGTTGCTTACTTCTCCGCAACTGAGTTGCAGTGCAACAATTAGCAGTGGTAGTATTATAGGAAGCATGATGCAGCATTTGAGAGGGAGTTACAGTACATATGAGGCAGTGTCAGTGGCAGTGACATGGACAACATTACAGAGAGTAACAGCGCAGTGGATGAGGAGAAGCAGTTGAGCATCAGTAGCGCAGAGGACTGATGTCATGGATTAGGGTGATGATTTAGGTTGAAGTGTTGCTAGAGCACATTTCTCGCTAAGAGGGAGTGTTGATTTTTGGGTAGCACTGGATGTGCTCTAGCTCTGAAAATTTTTGGAGGGTCTAGGACACATGAGATCTCCAAGACCCAAAAATTGTTTGGAGAAATTCCACCTAGTGTGAAAGTTATTCAAATAATTGATTATTTTAATGGAGTCCCTAAGTCTAACTTGGGGAAATTAAATAATTAAAGTGAATTAATTAAAACATGTGGGTGAGAATGTTCTAAGTGACGTGGATCAAGTATTTTCTAATATTAGTTGTAGATTAGAGATTAGATCATGGTCGTTGATTTTTCAATGAGAAAAGTATTAAAGGAAGGCTTGGGGTCAATTGGAGGAGACACGTAGAGTTTAAGGGATCGAATTCTTCTGACGGAGCAGTTCTCAAACAAAGATAAGATCTGAGTGATTCAAATAAGCAGTGAGGGGCAGATACAGTGATTGGTCGAAGGAACAAGAGTACCAAGCAGAGCAAGGGCAGCGAAGACGTATATGAGGTAGTGCAACCACCAAATAGTGTGACGAAGACCCCAGATAGGGTGACGCAGGCCCACATAGGGCCAACGCAGACCCTCCGAGAGACAGTCCAAAATTATATGGATATCGGGCTTTCTAATATGGAAAGGTTGAAACTCAATTCTAGGAGAAGCTGATCAGCGCAGAGGAAGGATGACGTAGTCCTTCAGCCAGGCCCACATAGGATTACACAGTGGTAGCCTAGAGAGTGCTCAGATCTAGTTGGGGTTTCACCAGTGACTAATCCAGATCAGTTGGGACTTGTAGAGTGAGTTAAAACTCATGTTTATCTCTAATTGCCAAGGTTTTCTTTGTTGGGTGAGCCAGATTATGGCACCCCAGATGTACTAAGAACTGTTGCTTGATAATAAAAACCTTCAGCATTGTTGCACCGATTTTCCCGCATTGGGTTTTTCAAGGGACATTTTTTCGAAAAATCTTGTGCGTCCTTTGTCTGAATGTGATTATTCTTTATTTTTTGATCTCTATAGTTGTGTAGGTTGCAATGTATTTACTTTGATGTTTTATTGAATAATTCAGGAAAATAACTTGTTAAGTAAATCAAACAAGTAGGAGAAATAAATCAGATTTACTACAGTAGGGTTTTGTTTAGTAGATTCAGAAATTTCACAAGGTGTTGCATAATGATAGATGGTGCTTGATGATGTGTCTTCCAACAATGTCTTCAATGTCATAAATATTTGATGGCAAATATTATCTCCTTGATGAGTGGATCCTTTGAATGAGATTGAAGAATCTTCCTTACAAACTGAATTTTCAACGCAAACTTTGAACTTGACTTTGATCCTTGCTTCCTTGAGGGTCTCCTGGTCAAGTATCCCTTATCTTCATCACCTTAGCTATGATACCATGTTGAGAATTAGGCAAGCAGTGTTTAATTCAAATTCTCTACTTGATAATTACTTGTGAGCTTACTTCCTTTACTTATGTCTTCTCTTCTTAGATTATTAAGTCTTTCATCAAGTTAATTACCAAAGAGACACACATTTAGGCTATTCAAGCCAGGGCCAAAACATCTCACTCTTGGAGAGGAAAACCCACAAGGAATTATTCTTATATACTTTTAAATGAAAATTACCATGACCATGACACAGAACCTTGACCCTTGTATGCCTCTAATACCTTGTCACTGCATCTTCCTTGACTCCTTAAGTTGATCCTACTTCTTTGCATCGTCTTGCATTGTTTTGCACCTTTCTGCGCTAGAAGTAGAGAGCTCTATCTCTACTAGTATTATTCCTTCTTCGGTTGTATGTGATCCTTACTTGTGATATCAACACCTTGTCATAGACTGTCCTACCTTGTACCTTCACTTAACCTTGTTGATTGTACACACTCGTCTTGTTTAGTTTTAATGAACAGTCCACCCTTTTCATACTATATTGATACCCTTACATAGTCTTGTTCTTGTACTTAACATAGTCATGTTCTCGCACTTTAACACAACCTCTTCTTCGAACTAAACACAGTCTTGTTCATGCACTTATTGCAATCTTTTTCTCACATTCATCACAGATATATATGACCGAAGTTTACTCAGTCTTATTCACACTTCTTCCTGCAACTCTATCCAAAAAACTCATACCAAAATTTGAATTTTGTTACTTATGTTTATGCGCAGTCTAGTGGGTTATTTAAAGTAGTCAGCCCCTATAATTAGCCGACCTGGTAGTGAATAGATGTGATTGTTCATTGAGCCGAATTGACTGCAGATTGTAGGCCGTCTTGTAGAGGATGACTTCCAATGTTTTGTAGGTTGTCTGGATGGGTATATTCATCACAAATTATGTTGGTGTTTAGTATCATTCTTGAGCCACATTGTTGAGCTTCTTTGACAAGGTATTTGAGGCATACTTCATTAAATTGAATATTCATATACATTAATCTTAATTAATACATTTATGATAATATGAAAAATCCTTAAAAGAGATCAAGAAGAAGTCTTCTGACCTATAATAAAAACCTTGCTTATGAAACCCAAGAAGCAAGCATACAAAAATAATTTTTATTATATTTGTCTTCTTCATTACATAATTACATAGTCAATATGAAGATCGATCCTAGTTACATTTTCCAACACTCCCTCTTAAATAGGGAGGTATTCATAATGGTACATGGTCACTTTCAATCTAAAGAATCGGATTGGTAATCACATCTGTATAGCATCATATCAACCAAAATTGTCCTAGTGCAAAGCCTTGAATAACAGTGCCATCTCTCAATGAGACAATGGGCTACAATTTTGGTGAGACACGTGACTTATAGACACCATATTCATTGTCTCTCCAAGGTACATACTCCACCTAGGTGTTCCCAGAGTATGACCTTCTTGGACTATTCTTCTCTTGGGTAGCTAGCCCTCAAAGAATATCAGTCCTCGACTACTCTTATCTTGAATGCCCTATCTCATTCTCAAAGAGTATCATATGCCAGATGGTTACCCAATCTTCCATTTTTCCTTCCAAATGAAGACCAAAATGATGTGTCTATACATTCTCTCCTCACGGCCTTCAGTAAGACTTACGGTTGTTAGTCCTAGTCTAGTGCATGACACATGAATTTATAGAATCATATTTGTCACTTCCTTTTGATTCAAGAAGGACATAATTAAAATTTCTTCCAAGTAAGAAACTTACCACCAGGCTCCCTCTTAACCAGGGACCAACAACAGCAATGGTGAGACACCCAACTACTCATGAATAGTTCCTCCCTCGATGTCATGGATTTCGATATTGAGGAATCTTCAACATTGGCTTCATAGGGCATAGATCATCCATCAATTCCATCACTGAGTCATGTCATCCACCAGAAAGTGATTCATCAGTCTTTCTCATCTGGTCCATCTTTATGCCATGTTGCTTTCCTTCGAACCATCTCCCAAGGATCTTACATCTTTCAACATGATTGGCAACCCTACGTAAACTTATCCAAATAAACATATACATAATAACTTTTAAATCAAAAGTTACCTTAGTGATGATCTTTCACCATGACATCTTCATGTAGGCATCATCATCCTCTATTCGATTGATGCATTTCCTAAAGATATGTATTTTTCAATGGCATTCTTGTTTACCATACTTCTATCAGAGTCCACATATCTTCCCAGGATATCTCCTAGTCACATCTTCTTGGCTTCCGGATGATAACCGCTTCTTGACATGGTTGCACTTCATGATATATTCCTTTCTTTCTCCACATAGATTCATTACGAAGAACTTTCAATATCTAGTTCCTTGTTTTTATACAACCACCTCATATTCCATTTGAGGACATATTTGATTTCATCTATTAGTGGAAACATGTGCACTAGAAGAGATCCTTCTTTCTTTGATCATGCTTCTAATGATATAAGTCCATCACCTGCAACCATATGACATGAATTCACAACATCTAGTAACAACATATAGATATATGTATCATCATTTTCCTTTTGAGTCATCCTGCAACAATTTTACTAGAATGAATAACTTCATTCCCTTGACCTGCTTCATCAATATGTCATCATGTTTTAATCCCCGAATTCTGCAAGATAGAATTCTTGATGAAACCTTTTTCTTTCTTTCTATTTAGTGAATCTAGAGAGGAATCCATTAGAAAAATGTTAGCACATGTTTCCATATTGATTATTGAATGATGACACTTGATCTTGATGACTTCCTTCAATCAATGTAGTTATCAGTTAGGTTTCCTGGAGCTACTTCTTCAGGTGCTCCTTCCATTATTCTATCATGATGCTATTAATATACATTGCTTCCTATCATACTATTTTAAAACTAACAGAAATCACTTAAAGAGAAATATTATCTTAGTCATAATAGAGATATTTCGCTTCTTCTTTCTTAGATTTCTTTGCATCAAGTTCTTCCCTTTCATCTGTGACATGGGCTTCTTCCTTTTTCCTCTTGTCCTTTCTAAATTTAGGAAAATCCCTTTTATAATGCCCAAAATCATTACATCAAAAGCATCGTGCTTTGTCCTTATTTCTTCTTTTACTCTAAGGACCAAATTTACCGAATCTTCCTTTCTTCCTAGACGTGGCTGCAAAGTCTTGATACCTTTCACTTGATCCTTTATCATCTTTAGATTTCAATATTGTTTATGCTATGTACATGGGAATGGCATTGCTTCTTCCTTCCCATTGATGCTTGAAGTGAAACTTCCTCATTCTTTAGGTAGATCATTTTGTACCATAGTGAGTATTTCTCCAGTAGACATTACTTCTCCCAATCTTTGTAGTTGATCTCGTATTGAGAAAATATCCATAATATATGGAATTATTCCTTCCTTTCTTGACATTTTCATTTTGTATAATTTTTGTCTCGAGAATATTATTTCCCTTATAAAACCTTTCGAGAATAGCTCTGCCAATTTATCATATATTTATTTTGAGGATTCTAGATTTGATGCATAGGGAATGAGAGAGTATTTTATGGATTCTATAAGAATCCTTCGAGCTCTTATATCTCCCTTCATGTATTTTATATATGCTCAAATGTCTTCTTTTGAAGGTTGAATTGTAGATCCTTCGATGTAGCCCATAATTTCATTTTCAATTAGATTCAAATATATCCTCTTCTTCCATGCACTAAAGTTTGATGACCCGACCAATTTGTTGCTCCCTTTACAATAAGTCATTTTAGATGAGGTCATATATACTTACTTGAGTAGAGTGAGCTCCTCCTTCTAGCAGCTTCCTTGATGAAGATGAAGTTAGGAACTCCCTCTTAGATTGAATTCTCCAATGTAGATGTCTTCAAAGGTGTTGGATAGTGATGGATGGTGCTTGACAATGTGTCTTCCAATAATGTCTTCAATGGCATAAATCTTTGATGGCAAATATTATCTCCTTGCTGAGTGGATCCTTTCAATGAGATTGAAGAATCTTCATTACAAACTAACTTTTCAACACAAACTTTGACCTTGACTTTGATCCTTGCTTCCTTGAGTGTCTCCTTGTCAAGTAGCCCTTGTCTTCAACTCCTTAGCTCTGATACCATGTTGAGAATTAGGCAGGGCAGTGTTGATCCAGGAGGATTCTCTAATTGTTCCAAGTCTTAAAGTCTCATTTGTCTTTAGAAATTATGCCAAGTTGTAGTGATCGTCGCTCAGAATCTGACACAATTTATGGCTTCTCATTTGGTCTCCAGATGAAGGAGAAATCATCTGTTGAAGTTGTATGGAAAACAGGTGCAGAAGAGGCCATGTAACGTTTCTGCAGTTAGACACATGGAAACAAGTCAAATATTACCAACATTGCAGATCTCTAGTTGATGATGAAATTGTTGAGTTATGGTTTCAAAGAAGGGTGCATTAATATGGTAAGGGCACATTTTTTTACCTAACATACAACCTCATATCGAAATACATTACAAGGTGGGTATGGTAATATACTATATATTAAAACCTAAACTATATGGTGGGTGCACATTACAAATGTCATATGAAAATAAACTACGGTGTAACACAAATAAATGGTTTCAAGCTAAACGTATGGCATACGTTATGAAGCGGAGTTTTAACCATAGCGTAAATGATATATGTCAAAGTTTATGACATTTGGAGCGGAAATGTATAGTTCAAAAATATATTGGATATCAAACAGCAAAATACATGGTTAGTGGTTGTGTATTAAACCATATAATATAACATAATTAAACTATGGTCTAAACAATGGCAGAGATATGGTTATCATATAAAGGTTTTAAAAATTAAATTAATTTATTTCAAACCTAAACGTAGGCACACGTTTAGTGTATATGGTGTTAAGTGGGAAATGTGACATGTTTTAACTTATGGTGGAGCGGAATGGATAAGCCACAGATTTATCAAAGGGGATTTAAAACTATATGATAAGGATTATATAGTTGGTTTCTAAAACATATAAATGCGTCGATACCATATGGTATATCCAAAATGCACAATCCACATTTGGATTATGATTTATGTATGTGCTATGTGTTAAAATATTATTGAACCGAGACCTAACAACACAATTACTTGCTAATTATAGCTTTGGAGAATCGATCCTAGAACTTTCCCAAGAGCCTATAAAATATTTACCACTACACTAGTGCAGATTTCGCAACAGATATTCTTTTGGCCATAACTTGAGTGTCTTTGGGACTTTCAGCGAACAAAGACAGGTGTTGGAAAGTTGAGACAGAGAGATTTATTTTAAAAGTAACCAACAATGTCTACATGCATAGATCAGTTGGAAAAATCTCTTTTAAAGATACTCTTTGGATCATTTCCCAATAATACGGACACCCACTTGGAAGTGGACCCGAAGACGTAGTCTAGGAGGGACGAACTCCGTAATCAATTTTTTTTGTGTTTGCATATTTCTTTGCTGTTGTTTATTTTTTCATTTTAGTTCTCTAAGTTTATGTTTACGGCATAAAAATAACTCAATTTACTTCAGTCATTCACATAACGCTTCCTTAGTCAATAGCGCAAGTGATCAATCCTGATGATTTTAGATCAAGTGTTTAACTCAAATTCTCTTCTTAATAATTACTTGTGAACTTACTTCATTTACATATGCCTTCTCTTCTTAGCTTATTAGGTCTTTCATCAAGTCAATTACCAAAACACCAGAGACATAAATTTAAGCTCTTCAAGCTAGGGACAAAACCTATGGTATGGCCTAAATCTACCTCAGGCTGAGAAAGGCAGAATCTATGGTAACATCAAACCATGCTTAACCTAGTAGCTAGCCCTACCAGGTCTGGAGAGGGCTCTCTCCTGTCAATCTCAGCAAAAATAATCAGTGAGGCTTGAGATGACTTGAATAAAGGCTGATTTTAGGCTAGGTATATATGTAAAAGAGTTTTATTTGATTTTGAGGGTGTTTGTTGGATCAAAGGGAAGGGCAGATTTTGGGTCTGGGGAATGATCAGTTTCGCAGAGAGCTGAATGGGGCAAGGTAGGTAAATGTTTTGACACTTCAATTTTTAATGAAATGGAGAGCTTAGACAGGTGTGGAGTCAAAGAGGGCAATAAATCTTCAAGGATCATTTTCAAACAGTTGAAAACATAGAAAATTAAACAAACCCTAGGTAGAGCACTGCAAATTTTAATGAATTCCACCTTTATCCTTGTTTGTTTAACTTAAGAAGAAATAAGAGGGAAAATGATACACATGAAAACCTCAGTGGACTTACATTTGCAGAGAGAAACACATTATCAAAGCAAAGTACCACAAGAATCCCATAGAGTGTTGCAAACCCTGGTCTATTCCTTTGCCAAAATGCAGAGATGATGTACAATGATGCTCAAGGCAATCCCAAGTGTCCAACCTATGCTAATGACTGAAAAACTACAAGATATAGACAACACTAACTCATCCCCAGCCTCTAGGGGTCGAGCTCACAATTTTAGGAGCTGTTTCAACAAGATCTAAACTGAGAACTGGAAAATAGGCAATGGAACAACTTGCCTCTATAAGATAGGAAACTGATTCATTCAGTTGCAATTCACCTTTTGATGGATCAATCTACTTCCATGAGTAAAAATTTCCCAAAATTACATCAAGACCCATGAAATTACATCAAATTACATCAAGAGTTTTACATGTGGAAGTAAGAAAGTCAAACTGGCAAAAACTAGGCGAAAAACAGAGTTACTGAGTAAAAAATGAGCCAAAATCCCCAATGCGTCGCGCCTGATTTCTCTATGCGTTGCACCAGTTTGGAGCTGATTTTGGAGGCCTTCCCGGTGTCCAAATTGGCTCCAAGTGGGCTTGTTGGAAAGTTATGCCTATCTATTTTCCAACACAAGTGGAATTTCTGAATTTGGCTTCCATTTGCCTTTTCCGGCGCTTTAATGCCCTCTTCAACTTAGCCTTCAGGATCTTGATTCGTGCCTTGCAAACATGATTTCTTGCCCAATAATGATTCGCCATGTGCCTCAACATGTTATTTTCTTTGTTAGCTTTCTCCAACAGCTTTTGGTCTCCTTGGTGCATGCATTTCGGTTGTAGAGTCATTGTGTTTCCTTCATCTCGGTCACAAGAGGAATCTGTCTCCATGTTTTCCAAAGTTTATATTGTCTTGGATGAATATGAGGAGTTTGGTGTCTTTGGTTTTGTTTCCAAATATGTGATAATATGGGAGGGACTATGGAGGGAGAGGGTAGTGGAAATTATGGAATATTTCCAAGTGAAATCTGTCAATAGAAGAGTTTAGGGACAGTCACTAGGTTTTTTTTGGGATATCATTGGGGTTTGGGAAATTTATAATTGGGATGTGGGATAATGGGAATTGGGATAGGAATGAGTGATTTAGGGATATGAGGGAATAGGTAAATGGAACAAGAATAACAGTGATGAGGGAATAGAAAAGTGGGGAAATGGAAATGATAGGCACAAAACCAATTTCTGAACCCTAAGGAAACAATCCTTGAATAAGATAATAGGGTTTGAATTTCTTGTATTAAATCCTCATAAACAACACTAGACACATGTTTATTGGCAGTGGAGGGGTTACTTGACTTAATTGAACAAAGAGGGACCGAGCCGATTTGAAATTGTGAGAGGAATGGCAATGCATTTTCTTGCGGCCCTACGCGTCGCGCAACAAACCCAATGCGTCGTGTACCTCCAATGCGTCGCGCAAGAACAATCTTAACACAGTGGGGGCCGACTCAATGCGTCACGCTCACCCAATGCATCGTGACACCCATCCAATGTGTTGCACAAGAGAACCTTGCACAATTTCGCCTTCAAATTTCTTCTTTCACTCCTCATGATTTCCCCTTAGCTCACTCTGTCCTCTTGGCATACAAATGAGCTTATGAAAGATGAAAATGTTTTATATGCCAAGGATTTTAATTCTCCATTTCAAAAAAAACCCACTTTGCAATGGAAAAACTCTTAACTTACTTGCACACCACAAATTTGAGCAAATTTGGAAGTTTTGGGGAAGTTTATGGTGAAATTGGGCTTGCAGCTCTATGCGCCGCGCCACAAGCCCAACACATCGCGCCCTTTTGCAACAGTCTTTTGGAGACCTTCCCGGTGTCCAAATTGGGCACGGGATAGCTCGTTGGAAATATTATTGAGTATAATTTCCAACCCAATTGGAATATTTCAATTTTGAGTTCATTTGCCTTGTCAAAAATCAAATCTCCCAAGACTGGTCAAAATGTGAAAAAAGAGGCTGCCTCAAGGCAGAGTGCTGTTGCAGTCAACTTTTGAAGGTCTTCCTCAACTCTAGATTGAGCTCATGACAGCTCATTGGAAATATATTTGTGTCTAGTTATCATTTGACTCATAAATCAAGTCATTTGGCCAACCAATCTAGGATAAAACTTGATTTTCCCAAGGTCACTTCAGAGGTGCATCAATTCTCCAGAGGCAACTGTGTTTTTGAAATTTCTCTAAAACCATGACACCTATGTAAAAAGTGAAGGATTTTTTTCTTCCTTGGCCTATTTTGGACAAAAACCTCTCTAATTTTTTCCAAATTCATGTTTTATTGCTCAGAAACATCATTGGAGTAAAACCTATCCCGATGTGTGGAACAAGGGATTTGTCGAAATGAAGTGAAATGAAGGGGATAAGGGGCTTCTAAATTCTTGAGAAAATTTTGGGAAGTAGGGAGGGATGTTAGGAAGGAGGGGAAAGTGGAATTTCAGAGATTGAGTGAGGGTAATGGGTCCAAAAGGGAAAAACACAGGCCTAGCCTAGAAAATTGCCAAGTTATAGCAAGAAACTAGGGTTTGTGCGAAAATGAGGAATTTGGGGGATCTTAGTGATGGGAAGTGTTTAATAAGGTACATTAAGGATAGGGGAAGGTGTATGAATATCAGGATACAATTTTTGCTGATGATTTGACCTCCAAGAGAAATTACCTTCAAAACCCTAGGAGAGGGAAATGAACCTTACCTAGGCACAACTGAAGCGTGAACAAAGTGTAAAATGACCCATTGGAACTTGACATGATGATGACAAACTCTGAATGATGGTACACTCATCTGAATGGTGACATGGACCGACATTTGGAAAACTTTGAAAGGAATGTTAGCAAACCCTAGACCTAATACCTAGTGACCAAATTTTACTTGAAGACTCGTTGAAATGACAAAATTTGACCTTGACACCTTAAAATCACTTTGTAAGAGCATGTTTGATCACTGGAGGAAGGTTGCAAAGACTGACACTAACACAAGCCAAGGACAAAACCTCTCCCTCTTGGAGAGGAAATCCCACGAGAAATTCTTCTTATAGACTTTCAGATGACAAGTACCATGACCATGAAATAGACCCTTGACCCTTGTATGCCTCTAAGAACTTGTCACTAATTCTTCCTTGACTCCTTAAGATGATCCTTCTTCTATGCACCGTCATGCACCGTTCTACACCTTTCTGCACTAGAACTAGAGACCTCGGTCTCTACTAGTATTCTTCCTTCTTCGGTTGTATGTGATCCTTACTTGTGATATCAGCACCTTGTCATAGACTGTCCTACCTTGTGCCTTCATTTAACCTTGTTGACTGTACACACTTATCTTCTTTCCTTTCAACGAACAATCCACCCTTTTCATACTATAATTATACCCTTACACAATCATGTTCTTGTACTTAACATAGTCTTGTTCTCGCACTTTAACATAGTCTCTTCTTCGCACTAAACATAGTCTTGTTCATGCACTTATTGAAGTCTTGTTCTCGCATTCATCACAGATATATATGACCGAAGTTGACTTATACTTATCCACACTTCTTCTGGAACTCTATCTGAAAAAATCAGACTAAAATCTGAATTATGTTACTTATGTTTCTGCACAATCCAGTGGGATATTTATAGTGGTCAGCCCCTATAATTAGCCAACCTGACATTGAATAGATGTGACTATTCATTGAGACGACTTGATTGTGGATTGTAAGCCAAATTGTAGAGGATGTATTCCAGTGTTTTGTAGGTTGTCTTGAAGGGTATATTCATCTCAAAGTATGTTGCTGTTTAGTACCATTCTTGAGCCACATTGTTGAGCTTCTTTGACAAGGTCTTTGAGGCATACTTCATTTAATTGACTCTTCATATACATGACTCTTAATTAATACATTTATGACAAGATGAAAAATCCCTAAAAGACATCAAGAAGATGTCTTTTGACATATAATAACAACCTTGCTTATGAAACCCATGAATCAAGCATACAAAAATACATTTTATTATATTTTTCTTCTTCATTACATAAATACATAATTACATAGTCAATATGAAGACTGATCCTAGTTACATTTCCAACATGGGGCAAGAGTGGAAAAATTATTTTGTGGAGCTCCATCGCTCAAATTTCAGGATTAGGGATTGGCCTAATTGTCTTCGATGGGTTCTTGCTCCTTTCGATCCCTATTCTCCAAAAGCTGGATACAGTAATTTGATGGCTAGAAAATATTGGGGGGCTCAGGATTGGTGGTGTAAATTGCTATGGAAAATGAAAAGCCCTGCAAAAGCTAGATTGTTTTTTTAGTGTATACTTTGGAACAAAGTTCTTGATCAGGTGCTCAGTGTAAAATCTCAAAAATGAAATCTCTCAGAATTGATTGGAAACTAAATGACAACGAAGAGCTCGTCGCTAGGAATCCGGAGCAATTCATTTCATTGAAAACAAATTTCGGATGAAGGAGATAGATCTTATTGTTCATTTTCCTAAACAGCTAAAAAATTTGCAGAACAGTGGCAGGTTGATGACATGGCAGCCCAGTCAGCATACAGGGAATATTCTTCAGTTTTTTCCCAGTGGCACTGTGACAAGTGTCATAACAGGATTCGCTGAATTGGTTTGAAAGTGAATTTTTTTATGGATTTCGCTCCTAAGGTTGAAGTTGAATTTTTTTTATATGGATGGGTAGCCCAACTAGAAGCTGACATGTAGTGCAGCCAAGGGTCTCCACGTGCCCCCTCTGGTAGGCCCTATCCAAAGTATGGAATTCGAATTTAATTTTTATGGTCAAAACTATGGGTTCAAATTATGTTAAAGTCTGCATGTTAATTTTATTATATGGTGGCATATATATCATTGGTTGAATTATATAATATATTCGAGCACATTATATATATATATATATATATATATATATATATATATATATATATATTTCAAAGTTGGCATTATATGCCAAATTTCCGAATCAATATACATTCTCCAAAGTTCAACAGTGGGCGCATCTTACATTTTAAAACAAATTTCAAAATCAATATATTCAAAGGTTTTTATATATGGTTTTTAGAGCAAAATGTACCCAGGGTGGGCAGAGGTCAGGACTCGACCCCACAACCTCCCCCATACCACTCTCTGCCCTTACCATCGGGCCATCACCATGGTTCTTAATAAACCATTCATGTGACATCTATTTATTGTTATATGGATTTGACAGCGAGGGTTTGGAGGGGGCTAGCCCCCTCCCCATACGTCCATTCCACCAAAATCACAGGCACGAAGTGAAGATTATTCGGCGAAGATTACATGTAATTTCAGATTAATTAACATAATCTGGGTTTTAAAACACGTTTTATGTAAACGTACTTAGTGCGTACTTATCCACCCTTAATACATGTTTTAATTAATTAAAATCGCAGTTTAAACTGGCAGAGTTTTAGGGGCGCCTCCAAAATCGGCGAACTTCCAAATTTGTCGCTCTTATCTTGAGTCTTCTCCAGATTTGGAGGAGGGAAAATTAAATGAGCCATATCTTGAGCAATTTTCGACCAATTTTGGCTCAAGAAGAGTCATTCATAGTAGATTGGCATGCTCTAAATCCATTGGTATAGGTTATAGAGGCAGAGGATCAATTCAAAATGTGTTTTTGTCACTTTGAAGAAAAAGGAAGCCCATGGCCACCAGGAGGGAAGGCCATGCCTAGATCAGCTAAAGACCAAATTGAGAGAATGAAGAGTCATTTATGAATGTTTTGGACATTCTGGAGCCATTGAAGCAGGTTTTAGGAGTTTTAGGTTAATTTAAATAGCAATTTTTTCACTTTTGAGCTAATACAGAGGCTCAAGCCATGGAAGCTGGACCAAGGAGATGTAGCCCAAGAGGGGTGAACTCCTTCATCAAAAACTCTGTGTTGATGGATCAATTATGATGGTTTGTTATTCTTGTTATTTTTGTTTTTAAACATATTTATTTCATGCTTTATTCTCTTGAATTCACTCATAAAACTCGGCTCATTTACTCGTTTGACACACATAAAAAACAAGGAAACCTATGTACATCAAGCATAAGATCAACAAATAAATTTTAAATCTGAAGATGAAATTAGCACAACAAAACTAAAATTAATACTCAGATCAGTTCCTACCTGGGAAAATCTTCAGAGATGAAACAAAAATGGTCTCGGTTGGTTTATTTTGTGCAAGGATGTTGAAGAAACTATTGGTCACTTATTACTAAAATGCCTTTTCTCCAAAAGGATATGGGTATCTACATTGAACCATATAGGCACTAGATCAATATGGAACGGGGATAGATATGGGGAAGCTTGGAAAATATGGTGGGATATGGCATCAGAGGAAATCATAATAAATATTCCATTGAATATATCCTGCGAAATTTAGCTAGCAAGGAACAAAGGAATTTTCCAGGATCAATCATCCTCTCCTTCTTTGATAGTTGTTGAATGTGCTTCGATTTACTTACATATTCCTACATCTGTTCCCTCACAACCATCTAGATTTATTTGCCAAGAACATATTAGACATGATATTCGATGGGCTTATTTCGATGGTGCATCGGATGATCAGAATAGGTGTGGTGTGGGGTTGGTAATACACTTTACCAAAAACATATCTTTAAAAGTCTCTGTGGGTATTGGAATAGGAACAAACAATTCTGGTAAATTAATAACCTTAAAATTCTTGTTATGTTGCCTCATACACTTGAGGATTGGTTTAGTACAGATTTTTGGTGACTCATTGAATGTGATAAACTGGTTCAACAAAACTCAAATATGTCAAAACTATATCTTTCTTCTTCTCCTTGAAGATATTTTACAATTAAAAGTGTAATTTGATCTTATTATTGTTTTCCATATCTAGATGGAACAAAACCCAGAATCTGACCTCCTATCTAAGGAGGGCATTCAGCAGGATATGGACATATGGCACATAACTGAGATGGTTGAAGGAAGGGTCCGTGTGTTGGACCAAAGGCCCTACTTTTTATAGTTTTTGTGACTTGCATGTTTTTCTCGATCATCATATATGGTCTTCTGGTTCTCGGTGTCTACTGCACATACTATTTTTATGATCAAACTATGGTCTATTTTCTCAGATATTTTATTGTATAAATGTTATCCTTTGGGTCGTTTTCTCCTAAATGGGGAGGCCTAATTATTTTTTGGAAAAAAATCTTTTTATGTTCCTGTGATTGTGTTTCCATTACACATGATGGTTTTTGACATCTACTCTTCAGGGTGACTTCACAATTTTGTTTATAATGCTTAACACATATACTATGTAACTTTTTATTTCCTTAATAAAAGTTTGATCTTTCCTCAAAAAAAAGAAAAAAAAAAAGTACCAATATTTTTGGAATACGTATTTCCATATTTTATCCAAGTACAAAATACATCAAATTTATAACCTTTTAAATAAGACTATTATCCATCGTCATAAAACATATAACATATAAAAATTTTGACGAGAGATAATAATTTGAGGTCTTTGATGTACTTCTTCATGGTCCTTTGATATATTTTTATACAATTATTGTTTACTTTGAATCCTTCATTATTATCTTTCTCTAACTCAAAAGAGTGAAAACATGATGTACTTTCATCATCTTCATCATCTAAATATGGGCGTTATATGGTTGCCAACTTTTATATTTGAAAGAATCACAATTCATGTTCATTAAAAAATAATGAAAATTACATTCTTTAGGTGCATAAAACACCTTACTTAAATATGCTTGATTTTTTTTATAAATGTCCAACTATATTTAATCATTATATACAATTTAATCCATCATGTGGCAATGACCTCAATTTGTCATTTAAATAATGTATTTATAAATCTTCAAACAAAGACTATTCCTTATCGAACTCAAAATTCTTAGGTTCATGTCATCTCTTCATTCCTCCTATTGGAACTTCATTTGCAACTATCTTGAGATGAGTGATTCCCCATGTTCATTACTTATTCATGATCCTCTAGCGTCCTTTTTATATTGTCATTATTTATTTCCATTCCTCTTGAAAATTCAACAAGAAATGTGTGTCTAATTTAATTTTCCCTTAATTAAATTGGACAATAAAATGTAATCTTATCTCATAATCAATTGTAATAGTTGACTGAGTGTGATAAACTCAGTTAGCTCATGAATTTATAGTTGAGGGTGGTTGGTGAGGCACGCAAAGTGATTCTATTAGTTATTGAGTCCAAGTTGTAGTTAGTGCATTAGTTTAATGCATGAGAAATCAGTTAGCTCAATTAATTGAGTTAAAATCAGTTTAACTAGTTCTAATTGTTTGTTGCACTAGTGAGAGGTAAAGTGAATTAAATCAAATTTAATTCACATGCATTGATCTGTCATGTAAATTATGATTTACTATTAATAGTTGCATGCATGTCAATTCCAATGGAGACCCAGTTGAGACAGAGGTTAAAGGGATGTTAAATATCAGTTGTATTATTAGTAAGCTTCTCGCATGTAGTAAAACACCCATAGGATTTCCCATGAGAATTGTGCAGTTTTGGAAGGCTGAAATTCCTAAATAATAGGGATTTCACTCCACATGAGTTGTGCAAGCAAGGTAGGCTGAGCAGAGGTTGAAAATTGATGAAGTGTTGGTTGATTTTGTCTAGATCAATGTGAGACAATTGTGAGAGTTCAGGAGACTCTTGAGAGAAGAGTGCATTGTAATTGTTTCATGATTCCTTGGTGAATATACAATATAATATAGAGGGGTTTTGAGCAGGAATATTTCCCCGGGAAAATCTCTGTGTTGTGGATTGATTTGCTTCTTTCTTTATTTGTTGTGATTGGCGGTCGTTGTTGGCTTTAGGGGTCCTGACCCAAGTTCGCACATTAAGGTTTGCCAACAAACCCCTATACTACTGGCCCTTTCGGCAGTGACCTGCTTGCGCAATTCAAAGTCTCACCCAAAGCAGTATGGGAGGGTGCTAGAACCAGGTTTTCCCACCCAAAAAGAGAGAAGGTAAGCCAAGCCACGCACAACGCACAAATGTATGGAAACAGAGCTAGTTCGACGGCTTAAATAGATAACCGGTGTACACAGTATTACAGATCTAGATCTTAGGTCCGCATCCATGTGTATTTGACCAGCAAAGATATAAATTACAGTACGCGCAACAAACCAGATAGCATATATTATAGATAAACACAACAGATAACACAGATCATTCGTACCTTATCACAGATTTAACACAGAGCGCATATTCATATAACAGATAGATCCAGGACCAAATACCAGCAATACTTCTCATATATTATCAACAGATTCTTACATAACCCCAAATCCCACCTGCGCACACAGCCAGCAGGGTCCGCACATAGTAGGACAAAGGATCTCCGCACACACAACCAGAAGGAGTCCGACCCAAATACCCGAAGCCCAGAACTAACAATCTGCACTTAACATTCACTTCTATCCATATTCTACCTATCGACTCAAAAAGACTTACTATTTATACCAATTTAGCCTAGACTTACCATGGTCCACAAACTGTGGTTTTCGGACTCCTGGTTTTACCTATTTACCTGCTTACAACGTATTGGGGCTTTCATCCACCCTATCACCCCTGCGCTAGACTAAATATAATCAAAATAATAAAAAATTGGACCATCTTTCATCAGTGTGGGAGACCTTGCTCCAACAGTCCCCCAACACAATCTTGTGACTCGTCCCGAGTCACGGTGGTCGTAGGTCTTCCTGAATCTTTCGTGCAGTGTCTCTATTCCAGGCAAGAGGTACCTTCAGCGTCTGCACAATCATTATCCTCCGTTGTCAAAGGGTTTTTCTATGAAGTAGTGTTCCAGAGAGTTCTCCAGTCGACTTGTACGTTCGAAGTCCCCGATGATACTGTTGTGGCCTAGTCGACAGAGTGCAGCTAATCTAGCCATGTCGTCATTCGATATGATATGGTTTGAGTCAAATTCCATTAAAGTATCTTGGAAGCATATCACCCTGTAGGGTGGCCAACCAGACAGCTCCTCCATCCGTGATTTCCTTGACTAGATAACGGCTCAACCAATGTTGTCGAAAATTTCTTGGGTGCTTTACAAACTGGTTGGCATATAACAGTACCAGGTCATCTTCTGCAAACATCTTCTAGCGGATATGACGGTCGTGCCATGCCTTATCACGCATTTTCTGGACTTGCTGATGAAATTTTTCCATAAACTGGTCTTCCTCTAGGGCGGTGAGCTGCATCAGACGTTCTTCGTGGACGTCTGGGTCATCTATGTTTGTAAAGGCTGCAATACGTAGACTAGGAACAATATACTCCATAGGCATGATGGCCTCCTTGCCGTAAGTCAATTGAAAGGGGGTTTGTCCTATTAACTTTTTGCAAGTGATTCGATAGGCCCAGAGAACTGATGGGATGCGCATGTCCCAATCACTGCGGTCGGCGTTGCAAACCTTGGTTAGCACTTGTTCCGATATTTTATTGAATGCTTCAATAGCCCCATTGGCCTGTGGGTGATAAGGAGTGCTTTTCGCATGATGAATCTGGAATTCTTCAGTCAAGGCTTGGATGGTTTCATTAACAAAGTGTGTGCCCCGATCACTCATGAGGATCTTGGGGCACCCAAAGTAGGTTAGAATTTGCTCAAAAATGAAGCACACAGCAGTCTTCGCAGTACAATATCTTACTACTTGGGCTTCTGCCCATCGGGTCATGTAATCTATGGCAGTGATTATATAACGGGCGCCTATTTTCTTTCCCGGCGAATTGATAGGTCCAACAAAATCTATGGCCCATTTATCGAAGGCTTGCAGGGCCATTTTTTGTTGTAAGGGCATCTAATCGCGCCTGGATGGCCGGCCCATTCGTTGACATGTATCACAGGCTTTGCAATAATCCTTGGAATCACTATGTACAGTAGGCCACCATAGCCCAGCCCAAAAAATCTTTTACGCTATTTCTTTGCCCGCATAGTGCCCACTTGCTATTCCTTCATGGGCTTCTGTTAGGATGGCTTATCGCTCATGCTCCAGAACATACCTGCATAGGAATTCATCCACACCTAACTTATATAGGTGGTCTGCGATGATAGTAAAATCTGTCGCTTGTGTGACCAACTCCTTCTTTCGCTGGACCGAGTAGTCTGTTGGCGCCACACCGGTAGTTAGGAACTGGATGATATCAGCAAAGTGTGCATCGACAACCTTAATGGTGAACATTTGTGCTTTGGGTAGGCCTTCTTCCAGACTAGTAGGTTCTTCTCCAGTATCAATACGAGATAGGTGATATGGTCCTACGTTCAGCTTGCCTGGTTTAACTATGATTTCAAAGTTATATTATTGGAACAACAATAGACATCGGCAGATTTTCCCCCCCAACACAGGCTTATTCACCAGGTATTTTAAGGCCGAATGGTCAGTATACATTTTGAAGTGACCTCCGAGCAAGTAGTGGCGATATTTTTGTAGTGCGTAGACCATATCCAATCCTTCCCTTTCTGTTGTGGCATAATTGCGTTCAGAATTTGAGAGTTTTCAGCTAGTAAAGGAAATTGGATGATCAATGTCCCCCTCACCCGGTTTCATAAGGATGGCTCCTAACGTGATGCCTGAGGAATCTACGTGTACAGGAAATTCCTTCGTCCAATCAGGAAAGACAAGAATAGGTGTCGAAAACATCTTTTCTTTGAGTAGTTCAAAAATTTTATGACATTCTCGTCCCAAAAAAAAGAGACATCCTTCTTAAGTAGCTTCTCGAGCGGCACTGTGATTAGTGCGTACTCCTGAATGAACTTTCTATAGTAGCTGGTATGTCCTGGAATTGAGTGCAACTATTTTTCAGTTTTGGGGACAGCTAGGTTGATGATGATAGCAATCTTGGCAGGATCCATCATTAGCCCTTGTTGGTAGACTATATGCCCAAGTAAAATGCTGAAAGGTACACAGAAAATACACTTCTTGATGTTGAGGGAGATTTGGTGTTTGCGGAAGGCATCTAACATTAAGCGCAAGTTCGAGACATGCGTTCGTACTAAGCCAAATACAGTCCAATCATCAAAGTAGACTTCTACAAAATTCTGGATGAATTCTTTGAACACTGCAACCACGACACATGAGAAGATAGCTGGAGCATTCTTGAGTCCGAATGGAATTACAGTATACTGGAAGGACCCCCATTCAGTGGCAAACTTAGTTTTCTTGCGGTATTCTGGGGTAATGCGGATCCGATGATAGCCCAAGAACCCATCGGTAAATGAGTACACCTCTTGACCACCTACAATGTCTATTATTTCATCTGAAAATGGCGTCAGGAACGAGTCATGTATGCAGGCATCATTTAACTTACGTAGGTCAACGCAGATCCGAATTTCCCCCTTTTTTTTCTTTTCCTGAACAACCATCGGGCTGACCCAGTCTGACTGTTCGACTGGCTCTATGATATCAGTAGTGAGCATTTTATCTAATTCCTCCTTCACTTTTTGTTTGTACTTCGGGTTCAATCAGTAAGGTTGTTGCTTGATTGGTTGGGCATCAGGCTTGAGCATGAAGTGCATAACTCCTAGATCGCCAATGATCCCCTTGATTTCGAAGAATTTCGTTGGAAAGAGGTCTTGATATTCTGTCAACAACTTCGCCACCTTGTTGATGGTGTCATTATCCCAATAGTCATTGATCTTGGTAAACTTGGGCTGGGTTACCGTCCTAATATTGACTTCGCGCAACTTTAGTGGTTTCATTACATCTACCATTTGTAGCGAAGGTCCTACAACTACACGGTCACCGTCAGATTCTGAAATAGAGACATTGCCCGTATTGTCTTCTTCCTCAGTGATCGTAATATTGCAACAATTGGCGATGTCTCGCATTTGCATATCCCAGGTTGGTTCCCTGACTGTAGTAGATGGATTAGTGTTACCAAATATATACGCATCCAGGTCCTGCAGAGCATCATCTAATGCTTCCGAACCTCCGACCAACTCAAAGGTCCTGATAAAGTCCTCCTGCAAGCTTTTCCAGAGAGAGGTTCATTGATGCAGCTCCGCATCCAAGTATCAGGCAGTCGAGATTGGGCCTAATGTGTGGATAAATGAATGAACCCATTCCTTCGAGGTCTGATTTTTCCAATTATCCATCCACACTTACAAATGTTCATGCGGGTTTCCTAAGCCAAAGAACTTTGCAATTCTTATCTGAGGCGGAGCTTTAAATCGCAGGACCATCATTTCCTGACATCTTTCCCAGTTCAGTTTCCCACCATCTTGCGGGTGTGTCGCGTAGGGCCAAATTAAGGGCCCATAATCGCCTTTCTTCCGGGACCTCTTCCTCAAGTTTTCGAAAAAATGTCTCAACTCCTCCTGAACCATCAAAGAATGGTAGTTCCCTTACCTCCGTGGATATGCAGCACAGTGCAGATACATCGTGTAACCTGTTTTTCTAGTTTTCCATTTCGTCATTAGTGTTGGATAAGCATTCACTCTATTTTTCCCAACAAAGCATACCTTCGTCTGTAGGGTTTACCCACTCCTGATCCTCGGCGGTCAACTTATAGATACAGTCTAATTCATCTTTTGCGTGTACAGGTTCGGTGTATCGCTCTCCCTCCGTCGGGTCTAAAGGGATGACCACCCGTGTCCCATCGACTTCAAATACGATGTTGTGTTTTTTTAAGTTAATGACACCGCCCATGTTGATGTCCCAACCTAGCCCTAGGAGTGTCAGGTAGGGGTCTATATCCTCCTCAATCTGAATAACCTCAAAGTCCGCTTGTACCTTAATCCCAGCGATATCGACAACTACTTGCGATAGCCTCCCCAATGGGACTATTTTCTATTGATTGGCCATATGTAGCTGGATATCTGACCATTCGAGCTGAGGTTTTCCCATCCGTATCCATGTTTTTTTAGGAAGGGCATTTGCATCTGACCCCAAGTCGAGGATGACCTGATTCATCTCATAGTCTCTGATTTGTGTTGTCAGTCGCATCTCCTACCCAGTGTGCTTCACCTGTTTATACAGCTTGTGGACATCCTTTAGTCTTACAACCGAAGTGGTTCTACCTGTACAGTTATCAATTAGAGACTGGAGGGTCACCACATCTTGCTGATTGCGAAGGAGCTTCATGCATTCATGCAAGAATACTCCCACCTCCTCATTTTCCGTAGTGTGCGTAGGTAACTTTGTACTATCAATCTCCTGGCGGGCTGTGACAAAAGCATCCTTTTCTTTAGCCAAATCTAACCCGTCCTTCTTGATGGGCTCATTTTTCTAATTAGTAACTCATCTTCGGCCTTCTCCATACTCCCACCTGTGGCCATGCCACTACGGGTTATAATATTAATATTGGCCCCTTCTGGTAGAGGTTCAACCTTGACCCTCTGAATATTCTGCGTAGGTTTATGTTGCTTCTCTTTTATTCTGGCTATCAGGACCAGACATTCTTCGACCACATGATCCTGCCCCCTGCAATATCTACAGGCTGGTCGAGATGGTTGTGCACAGTCTCTTGCAAAATGACCTACCTCCCCCCAGTTATAACAGACTAAATGTCCTTGTTCTCCACTTGCGCTTCCCCCTTGCCCCTTGTTCCCACTTCTAGTAGGGGAACTTCTGCTACTGATGGACAATCTAGGTGATGCGGACTCTGATCTCATTCGTTATATACGTCCTCGATCCATCATTAAGTCATATGTTCGACAGTTTTGTTCATCGTGGCCTACGGACCTACAAAATCTGCATCATCGTTGTTTTACTTTTGGGATGTATGCTGTTAGGCGGGGACAGTGATGAGTATCATGCGATCCTTCAACCCGGCAGTCATTGCACCATAGCAGAAGTTCCCTCAGCTTCCTCGTGTCTGGGGATTGTAGCGGACTAGACCCTGTTTCGTGCTCCTTGTGTAGACTTTAGATTTCAAGCTGCATAGCTTCTAGTTGACCCTGTATTTGTTGTACACCTAGCTGAGTCTCGTCCCTTTGGTGCAAATTCCAGTTTCATGGATACTTCCAATGCCTTCGCCTTCTCTAAATATATGTTTACATTTAATTACAGTGTAGATTATTAAATTAAATAGCATCATGTGAATACTTAGATTTATAAAACTAGCATAATCGCATTCACCAATGTGGTTGATATACACAGATATGTTTATATGAAATAGATTTACAACCACATTCACCAATGTAGTTGATATAAACCTATATAGGCCTATAGGCCTATATCCACAACCCACCACATGTGTTTCACTAAAATAAATATTTTATATTTATGATTATAATTACCGATATATCTTATATATTTACTTATAATATATTAATAATATTAACTATATACATACTATATATTAACTTTAAAAAAAAAAAATATATATATATATATATATAGATATATATTCAATAGTAAAATATATAATAAAAATATATTATTAAATTATTTCAATACATTTATAGTTTTAACTCAAACTCTAATATAATTCAAAAATAACATAATAATAATATTTTATTAATATTATAATAAGTTTATATCTCTTACCAATATCCCAAGGGATTATTAATATTTTACACGAAAATAACTAATAAACCCAAGCGTTTAATATTTTAAACCCAAGTAATTGGTGAAACAAATGATAAATATTAACATTATAAACCAAGAAATAAAATAAAAAAACTAAGAATAAATAATTTAATCTGAAGAGATTAAAAAACCCTCAGAAATAATACTTAAAACCAAAAAACCTAAAAAAGTAATAAACTCTAAGAATTAACATATTAAACTCAAGAGATTAATAAAGCATAAGAAATAATATTTAAAAACCAAAAACCTAAGAAATTAATAAACACTAACAATTAATATTTTAAACTCAAGATATTAATAAACCCAAGAATTTATTAATAATACAAAACAAAAGAACTAATAAACTCAAGGTTTAAATATTATAAATCAAAGGAATTTGTGAACCCAAGGGATAAATATTAAAAACATAAGGGATCAATATTAAAAACACAAGAGATTAATAAACCCTAAGAATTGATATTTTAAACTAAAAAAACTAATAAATTAATAAACCATAAGAATCAATATTTTAAACTTAAGATATTAATAAACCAACGGGGTTATTAACATTATAAACCAAAAGAACTAATAAACCCAAGGGTTTAATATTGTAAACCAAAGGAATCAGCAAACCCAAGGGATAAATATTATAAACCTAAGGGATCGATAAGGACAAGAGATCAATATTAAAAACAATAGAGATTAAGAAACCCTAAGAATTAACATTTTAAAATGAAAAACCTAAGAAAATAATAAAGCCTAAGAATTAATATTTTAAACTCAAGAGATTAATAAACCCAAAGGATGATTAACATTATAAACCAAAAGAACTAATAACTATAAACCAAAGGAATCGGTGAACTCAAGGGATAAATATTAAAAACCTAGGGGATCAATAAGGCTAAGGGAAATATTAAAAACAATAGAGATTAATAAAACTAATAATTAATTTTAAACTCAAAAACCTAAAAAATTAAAAAAGCCTATGAAATAATATTTTTAACTCAATAGATTAATAAACCCAAGGGGTTATTAATATTATAAAATAAAGGAACTAGTAAACCCAAAGGTTTAATATTATAAACCAAAAGAATTGGCGAGCCCAAGGATAAATATTAAAAACCTAAGGGATGAATAAGGCCAACGGATTAATATTAAAAACACAAGAGATTAATAAACCCTAATAATTAATATTTGAAACTCAAAAACCTATGAAATTAATAAACCCTAAGAATTAATATTTTGAACTCAAGATATTAATAAAATCAATGGATTATTAACATTGTAAGCCAAAATAAGTAATATTATATACCAAAGAAATTATTAAAATTATAAAGGTAAGGAACAAATAAACACAAGCATTTAATATTATAAACCCAAGAAATTAGTAAACCCAATGGAAAAATGTTATAAACCTAAGGGATAAATATTGGTATTATAAACCAAGAAATTAATAAACCCTAAGAATTAATATTTTAAACTCAAGAGATTAATATACCCTAATAATTAATAGTTTAAACCCAAAACCTAAGAACTTAATAAACCATAGTATTTAATATTTTAAACTCGGGAGATTAATAAACCCAAGGGATTATTAATAATATAACCCAAAAGAAATAATAAACCCAAGGGTTTAATATTATAAACCAAAGGAATTGGTGAACCCAAGGGAAAATTATTAAAAACTTAAGAGATCAATAAGGCCAATGGATCAATATTAAAAACACAAGAGAGTAACAAACCCTAACAATAAATATTTTAAACTCAAAAACCTAAGAAATTAATAAACCATAAGAATCAATATTTTAAAATCAACTAATTAATAAAGACAAGGGATTATTAATATTATAAACCAAAAGAACTAATAAACCTAGGGGTTTAATATTATAAACCAAAGGAATTGGGGAACCCAAAGGAAAAATATTAAAAACATAAGAGATCAACAAGGCCAAGGGATCCATATAAAAAACAAAAAAGATTAGTAAAGGATAGGAATAAATATTTTAAATACAAATGAATGAGAAACTCACATGGTTAATAAATAGGAATCAATTTTTTAAATAAAATTGATTGATAAACTCACCTGATTATTAATATTATAAACTGAGGGGAATAAACATGGTTTACCATGCTTGATTTAAACATTGAGACAATTGTTGTCACAATGCGATGTTGGACCAACTATGACCATGGTTGGCCATGAGTGATTTTCATATTGAGACAATATTTGTCAGAATGTGACATTTGACCATGGATGACATTTATCGACTATGGCTAACGCTAATTAACAATGGTTTCCCATGGTTGATTTTCATATTGAGTCAGTGTTTTTCATAATGTGACATTGGACCATGCATTAGTATTAAACTCTAGGACTAATATTTAAACCCCAATATTTGGATTTAATAAACTGAAGGGAATAATATTACGAACCGAAAGAATTCGAAAAATTAAGGAATCAATGTTATAAACCCAATAGATCAAAAAATACAGTGAAATATTAATATTATAAACATAAAACATCAATAAAGCAAAGGGACTATTAATATTATAAACAAAAAACATCAATAAACTGAAGGGATTATTAATATTATAAACCCAACAAATTAGTATTAGAAACAAAAATTATTAATAAACTCAAGTGATTAATAAAATCGAAGGATCAATAAAATTAATAAAAAAGTACTCAAGTTGAAGAAATTAATAAACACTAATAATTAACCCAAGGGATTATTCATATTGTAAACCAAACGAACTAATAAACCCAAGGGTTTAATATTATAAACCAAAGGAATTGGTGAACCCAAGGGAAAAATATTACCCAACAAATTAGTATTAGAAATAAAAATTATTAATAAACTCAAGTGATTAATAAAGTCGAAGGATCAATAAAATTAATATAAAAAATATAAAAACCAAATAAATTAATAAACACTAATAATTAACCCAATGTATTATTCATATTATAAACCACAAGAAAATATATCTCTGCTCCTAGTAAAGGGCGGTAGGCAAGCAGTAGTATTTGTTGTTCCTTTGCCGTCAACATGTCTGTTGTCACCCGCTTTAGTTTCCCGGAGTTGGCAGGTGTGTCTAGTCTCTATCAATTTGTTGTCCTGGTCTTTGTCCAGAATTACCGCTCCTACGATTCTGAGATTGCATAATTACATATATAATATATGCATTGATAAGAAAGCGTAATTACATATATAATATATGCTTTTTTCATCTCCCTCATTCATCAGAGTGGGATGGAATAATTACATATATAATATATGCAATGACCCACGGGAAAGGACATTCCAAAAGAACTAATAACCCAAGGGTTTAATATTATAAACCAAATGAATTGGTGAACCCAAGGGAAAAATATTAATAACCTAAAGGACCAATAAGGCCAAGGAAACAATATTAAAAACACAAGAGCTTAATAAAGAATATGACCCAATATTTTAAACATAGAGGAATTTTAAAGTCACATGATTATTATTATGATAAACCGCAAGTGATCAATCAACCTTACTAATTGTTAATATTATAAACCGAGTGAATTAATAAACTAAGGTGATATTCAATTCCACCATCAGTAAAACCAAAAAAATAACATTGAAATTAACATATGTTTTTTGTTTCCTTTACATAAAGAAATCACGCTACAAAAATGGACTCGAAACTCTCCATCAAAGGTCATTTATCAAATAGCCTCTTCGAGAACACAACCAGATCGACCACAAAAGGAACACCAATTCAAATCAACAGGATAATGATCATGATACTTAACGCTTTCCAACCAATCCCTTCTTGTTTTTCTCCCAGCCTCCCTCATGTGCACATGCATCAAGTATTTTACATTCATTTTCATTTCATCTAACACACGAAGATGTTCATTAATAAAAGCGAGATGGAAGCCATGTTTTCTATCGAGATTGTTCTGAAGATACGAAATAAAAATGATCAGTCTAGAAATATTTGCCACCGCTTGATTATAATAGATGCCATCATTATTATCCATATCTTCATTTGAAAGGAAAAAAGATAAAATAAAAATTAATACACAAAGAGATAGAAACAACTAGGCATATATATATATATATATATATATAACACCCCATTTGTATTGTTGTTAAAATACTTAATCTTAAAAACGTCTGATCAGTCTAGAAATATTTGCCACCGCTTGATTATAATAGATGCCATCATTATTATCCATATCTGCATTTGAAAGGAAAAACGACAAAATAAAAATTAATACACAAAAAGATAGAAACATCTAGGCATATATATATATATATATATATATATATATATATAATAGAACACCCCATTTGTATTGTTGCTAAAAAACTTAATCTTAAAAATGTCATGCTATAAAATAACCTAACGCTACATGAACCAAATGATATAAAATTCCTACAAATATAAACCTCATTAAAAATACATATTGTACACATGAAATGAGTGATATGACCCCTATTACGATAATCAACAAGAAATCACAAATTTTTAAACTTAATGTTTAAAATCAAATATTAATAATGTTAGTAATTCTATATTTGTATTTAAATTAATGTTAATGTATATATTAATTTTATTTTAATATTATTAGAAAATATAAATATGTTGTCATTGAACTAAACCACAACATATTTATCAAACCACATTGTTAAATATTGTTAGTTTCATGTCATAGGGATATGGACTTCAATCTTGATTTTTAATGATTGGCTCATATAACTGGTTGTATATGTCTGAATGGTTCATTGTAAACAAAAGAACAATAGTGACTTAAAAAAAGGAGTTAAATTGAACAACATGAAAAATGATGTAAGAACTTCCTCAGATATTACTATATTGGATTTCATGAATGTATTCATTTCATTAATACATGAAAATAATTATTATACTAAATGCAAATAGAGAGGACAATAAAAAAAAATTAAAAAGCACTCTATATATATGTCACAATACTATTAGTTGCATGTCATAGTGATATGGAATTCCATATTGATTTTTAATGATTGGCTCATATAACTAGTTTTTTAATCTCTAAATGGTTCATTGTAAGAAAAATAACAAAAACCACTTTAAAAAAATAAGAAAATTAAACAACATGAAAAATGATGTAAACAACATTCCAAAATACTACTATGAATTTGATGAATGTATTCATCTCATTAATATATCAAAATCATTATTATATTAAAAGTAAATAAAGAGGACAATAAAAGAAAATCAAAAAACATTCTATAAAGAGCTAAAATTATCAATAATTGCATGTCATAATGATATGGACTTTAATCGCTCCTCTTCTTTCTTCCTAATTTTAACATATGCACTATCTTTCATCTCGGCATAACGCTGATAAGAAAAAGGCGGTGCAATGCGTAAACCATCTATTGATTTCACTCTTGATATGGTTGTGAAGGTTAGGCCTTGCTGCTCTTTATTCCTGATATCAATTGATGCTCATTCTAAAGTCAAACCCTCTGACTTGTGGATTGTAAGAGCCTATGCCATCTTTAAAGGAATTTGTTTTCAATTTCCTCTTATCACTGGTGTGATAGGTACACTGTTTGGATTGCTTGCATCAAACGGAACACCAACATACTTATCAAAAACAACAATTGTGAAAATTAGAAGCTCAGGTGGCTCAGAGGTAGGTATATAAAACATTTCCTTCACATACCCAAGTGCACCATTCACCAAACCAACTTCAACCCACAAATTACATGTCAACATAACACGTTGGCCTCGACACAGTAAAACTTCATAGTCCAGTTGATCATCATCGGCACCATTGATTTTTGAACGCCTTGAATTCACAGCAACACATCGTGCAATTGGAGAATTTAATGATTTCAACATATGCCTGTTATGGAAGGAGACCAAATTATTTGTTGGAAACATGTGAACTACTGCATTAAATAAATCCCTTTCTCTAGGATGCAACCTCATATCAGCCCGCGACATAAGAAACTCTGCATCATCAAGAACAGGTTCTGTGTTTCTTATGTTATTGAGGACTCTACGAAAACAAGATTGTTTCTCATTACTCCCATGTTGGTGAAATATTGTGTCAAGAGTGATAGCAATGTTGATTTTTTTCCACAAGGATTTCCCTACTGTATTACCTGCATACAAAGGCTTATCTCTCACAGGAGGTAGCTGGCCAAGGTCACCCACAAAATCTTCCACCAAAAGGACAATTCTTTTTCTCTAGAAATTCTTCTTGTAATCGAGCATCTATTTGCATGAATAACCTTGATCCTAAATATCTCATTTCATCAATCAATATATATCGAATATGCCTCATTTATTCTTGGAATACTGCTAACGATTGACCCTGTAGTGGTTTCATATCTTTAATCAGAATTTTTAGAGCAAAGTGTATTTTTTTTGCATGTATATTAAAAGCATTTATTCATGTTGGGGAAAGAAGAATCAAAGGAATTTTTCCATTACTTGACAGATTATAAAGAGCTTCAAAAATACAATGGATAAGAAAATACTTTACAGTGCCTACAGTGCCCTGAACAATCATAATAAGAGCTTCATGAATCTCTTATTCAGAAAAATGCCTTAAAACAATTTCAAAAGAAAGTCGTTGTTTTTCTGCCAATGAATCTAGAGAGGCAAATGTTCTATTTGAAAGGTCAAAAATATCACCCCTTGATATTCCATTCCTTATAAAATTAATAGCTTCTTCAGCCACATCATCAGAAATAGTTGTACTTTGCCAGTCAAAGGATATATCAAAATCCCTTCAACCAAGGGTGTGAAGATCATAAACATTGACATTACTTGGTGGAACCAAGCAAGAGAAAAGTTTCCATTCTTGAAAATCATATTCAAGATTCATTTCCTGGGTAGAAAAATCACCATCTTCTCCATCTTTAATATTTTCAACAATTAATGGATTTTGATTAACATGCCATGCTCGATATCAAAAATTCCTCCAATTTTCAACAATAATTTCAGCTGAAAACCCAATCTCTACAGAAATGTCACGAAATGGCTTGTACAAGAGAAATTATGTCCAACAAAAGGTTTCAAATTCGTCTAAACCATCACTAGGAATAGAATAAAACTGTGGCCAAACCTGAACAATCGCATGAACATCTCTAGGATTCCAGGGATATTTTTAACGCTTACTATCAAATGTCCAAGATCTTGTTGTTTCTATCAAAGATAGATGTTAAAGGAAAAAAGGCCTCTTCTAATAATGTTGAACAAAAGTATTTTCAGATGAACATTGCGTGCCATCCCTTAATATTTTCCTGAAAACCTTTCTTCCAACATTTAATGAAACAAATTTTCAACTAAAAACAACAAGAGGTAGCTTAAGCAACATATGGCATGTTTCTTGTGCTCCAATGTCACGTTTAATAAGCGTTTCTGCAAGAAACCTTCTATAAGCACATAAAGCATGATCCTCAGAGGCAATAGAATTTGAAATTATAGTTAACATATCATGATAACTTTCAGACCTTTTCTCTTCTTTTGATGCATACTTAGCAATATATTTCAGGACAGCATGCCGAGAAAGCATTGGTTGGAAATCAACATTTGCACGCCACATTGTTAGAAGGTCAATGTTATGTACATTGAGCCTATCATCATTTCTTGTCGGGTCATATTTTTTTCTTCCTTGATCATCTATGAACAATATTGATTCCTCATAAATATCCCATGGAGCATTGTATTAACAAGCAATAATAGTGCCCTTTTTGCAGAAACAAGAATCTACACTACACTCTGTGTCCCTTTGGACACGGTTCAACAATTCTTCATAATAATTATGAGGATTGCAAGAGAAAATCTTATTAGTATTCAATAGGAAAGGGTCATCATTGAGACTTCTTGGAACCATTATATTTCAACGATTTATTTCATGTGGATTCCATGCAATTACATAATTGTCAAAGAATCTCTTTGCATGTTGTAAATCACAATCATTTGACCAATCAAGTCTTTCCATGTCAGGAGCTCCTTGCAACCATAGGAAACCATGGATATGTGTTGAACCTCTATGTTGCCACTCATATCTGAAGAAAATGAATACAGAATTACTACAAAAAATATAAATAGAACAATAATAAGAAATTGACAATGAATAGAAAATAAATTCAACAAAACATACCCGTACCAGAAGTCTTTCGCTTTAAGATAATTTTGGATAAATTCTTCTCGAAATATATTGAATCTATGGTGCATAAATGTGGAAACAATATGAGGGTACTGGATAACATTCTCAATTTTCATACGATGCTCATTTAAGGAACGAGAATGTGAGGGTACAGGCATGAGGCTATGCAGCTCTAGCCACTTTGTGTCAGCTGCACTCAAAGTAAAAAACAAAGATGGACATCCCAACTGAGTAATCATGTCAGTCAATTCAGCCCGAAATTTAGTCCATTATGCCCTTGCACCTCTTAGAGAAGACCCAAATCGCATAAGATGCTCGGCCAACTTATTATCTGGTAAATCAGAAAGTTGGTGATGCAAGTTTTCAATTATTGTCAGTGAGTTATCATGTAAATTTTTTTTCACAAAAACTGAAGCAGTTGCTTGGCTATGATGCTACATTATCATATTCAATAGGTAATATCGGAAGCGAGGATGGCTTCCAAACCTCTGATCATAGTATCTAAGAAGATGCAATGCATACTCATGAAGTTCAACAGTACAAATGTGTGGTTGCAATCAATTAGCATCACCAGTGGGGAAAAATGTGGGGAATGCCATATATAATAACCCCTCAGTATTATATTCATTCACCATATATGTTTCAATACTAGGCCAATCCATTTCTTGAACATGTGAAGAATCAAAATTATCAAGAAATTCTCTAATTTCTTCCACTTCTCTCCGTTCATTGGGTAGGTGAGCAACAAAAGAAGAAGGATGAGAGGGAAAATGCTCAAGAGGAAACTCTTCATTATTAGCTGCATTGATTTCAGATTCTGCAATATCACAATCAACAAATTTAAGCCTAGATGAGACATATGTTGATCTTTCGAGTAGAGCATTCACTGAATCATATTCAATAACAACATCTCGATAATATTGATCACGTTCAATTTTGAAAATAAATGCAGCCATAACTTGAGATATTTTTACATAACATTCATAATATTTAGACTAAGCAGTATGTCTCCTCACAATTAGAAATTCAAGATCTTCAACATGTCAGGGAAGGCTTTGTGCAATTGTATAAATATCTTGGGGAAAGATAATTGTGAGTCTGCTATACTTGTATTGCCCACCTCGAGCATGTGTCACTTGCAAAATAGGATTTACACGTGTTATTAACATTTATTCAACTTGAGTAAGAACTCTTAAAATATGAGGTTGCTCACCAGGATCCATGTTATTATATCCAGAAAGACGATTTTGAACCTCTTTCATTCTTACATCGTCTGCAAACAGGTCCTTCAGAATCTCTCAAAACCTGGATTCCAGGATATGATTCTTGTCAGATGTAGCACATTTGGACAATTGACAAGCTATCTATCTTTTCTCAAAATATTTTATGCACTACAATCATGTTTTCATCAAAATGAATATGATTTTTATTGGTCGGACCATGTGGAGAATGATGTGGAAGAGTATAGTTTCTTCTAAAATGTACTTGATTTTCAACACCACGAGATTCCCTTCCCAAATTTGAAACATGTGGAATAGATCTATGACATTGTCTTTCCAAATTTATGGTCTACATTTCTAGAACCTGAGAGGATGATAAGGTTTCTTTAGCATAATTTTTTTTTTAAATTGAATGTCCAAATAATTAGAATTGAAAAAATGAAAAAAAAAATCAAATTCATTCAATATTTACATTTGTTTGGCGATGTGGATGAAGGGTACGAGATGGTTTCTCTTCACTTCTAACATCAGTAGATAGAACATTTGGGGAGTTAGTTTCGACAACTCTATTCAAATGAATTGTTTCCTATTTAAAAAAAATAAAATTCATTATAAAACTAAATGTCCAACATATAAAGATTTAAAATTGTACAAGTAACAATAAATGAAAAAAGGAGGAAAATATCAAATGCATTCAACATTTACATTTTGTTGGTGATGTGGATGAACGCTATGGGATGGTTCCTCTTCACTTATAACATCAGTAGATGGAACATATACGAAGTTAATTTGTATGCCTCTATTGAAATGAGTTGTGTCATGTTTGAAGAAAATAAATTATGCAATAAAATTCATGTCAAATGTACTGAAAATTCAAAAAATGAAAAATAAAATCAAATACATTGAACATTTACATTAGTTTTCCGATTTGATTGTCGAGGAGAATGTAGTGGAAATTTATGACGTGCTTCATATTCAATTCTCAAATTAATAGATGGAAGAATTGGAGAGATAATTTCTAGACCTCTATTAAAATGAGGTGTATCATATTCCAAGAGAATAAAATACCTTATAAGTTTAGTAAAAAAAAATGTAAATAGAGGAATGTAATAAAACAACCACTATTGCAGCAACTGTAAAAATATCATTGGGTTACCTCCATTGTTCCATGCGAAATTCTATCAGGGAATGTTGATTCTATTTGTGGGACAACATTATTTTGAGAAGGGAGATTGGAAGATATGATGTTTCGACCAGCTGGATCAAAATTATCAAAAAAATGGCCAATAAAACTGTCATCCAAGTCATCACATACAATGTCATCATTGCCTCCACCATGTATATTTTGCAACCTTTGGCCTTTCTCACAAGGTGAAATTGCGGAGACGGAAGGGTTAGGGTGAAAATTTGCATCCACATTATCAATATGATGTTCTTCCCTATTTCGATATGTTTCCCCAATATTATGAAAATTTTCAGGAGAGCATCGAAAAATAAAATTATGTTGACGAGGAGCATATTCTGGCAATGAAATATCAAGGGGAGATGTTCTTTCCATGATATCATCCATAGTAAAATACTTACAAGGAATCATAAAATCATTTTGAAGAGTTGTTTCACTCGTTCTTCTATGATATGTAGCTCTCTTATGCTCATTTATTATGTCCTTGTTTTGTTGATACCGTAAACGACAACTTTCATTAGACTTGTCACGCGATGTTGGTGACTGATTCATTTTTCTTGTACGCTTGCTTATGCCTTCAGATGACATGTCTACAATGATAATAACATATTTATTATGGAACCATAAATATAGAACATATAATATATCCAATATACATAAACACAAAAGAATGAAAAAGGAGCACATTTTTTTTCCAACCACATAAAAACATTAAAATCATATACGGTATTTTTCCAACCATATAAAATTATGAAAACATAAAATGATTTTTCCAAATGGCTAAAAAGAAAAATGGATTTTTTCAAATGGCCAAAACAAAAAAGGATAAAATTTCATGTCTCATATTATAATTGTAATGGGAAACCCATATAACTGGAACAAAATACTATAAGAATTATATAAATTGGAAATATATCTAAATATTTGGAACTATATGCCATCAAAATATAAATTTAAATAATAAAATTAACCTAAATATATAACATTGTTTTAGAATCAATGAGAAAAAACTAATGGAAACAACATGTATAAAATAAGTCACAGTAATTATAACTATAAAAAAAAAGAAAAATGGATAACATCCAAACACATTCAAATGCAATTAAGAGAACTAAAGGGGACACAAAAATAAATATTTTCAAGAAAATTTCAATGGAATTCAATATCCAACATCCGATACATACACATATAGAGGACATCCCCTCAGAATGGAGCCATATAAATATCCATAGAATTGTAATTTTAAATTCTTAGCATACATACCAAAAAGTATATAAAGTAAAAAAATATGGAAATATTTTCCACAACGACAGAGAGAATATACAATGACTAATAGCCTAAGACTCCATGTCCATATCTAATGGTGGAATCTCATCAATAGAATCCATATGGGGAGAAATTGCAAAAACATTTCCAGACTCAATCAAATCGTTGCACTCCTACAATGTTGGAGACCAAAATCCATGTATATGTTGATTAGTTGAATTATCAATATCTGCTGGGAAGCGGAGGCTAGTCATCATGTCATATAATAGGAAAGGAACTTCACTGCATTTGCACATAAGAACCACACCTTGGACTGTTCAAAATGAAAGATAACCAGGACATTTGATATTTATATCTATAGAAATTTCTTCCAAAAACTTCCATCTGAAGCCCCAATCATCCTCAAAGTAGTCAATTCTTCATTCAACACACGGGTGACCGAATTGGAAATTATCTATTTCTTCAATTGACCATACAGAAGTGGAGCTGTCATTGATAAGAAATATCAATTGATTCTTGCATACTGTTAATGACATACACCATATGTCAGTGATTGGAACAAATGAAAAACCCCATTCATTTTTTATTACATCAAACGAGTAGATTTTATACCCATATCGAGGATAATCTTCATACTCTGTGTCGAGATAAAGCCAAAACAATTTAATTTTATAAAACACTCCATTCTGAGGGGGTGAAGTGCAACCAAATGGTATATCAGCCCTTCGCCAAACCCTATCAAGACTACTGTAAACATAAAATTTAGACTGCATTCTATCATAGATATGTTTTAGAACAACCCAATCATATTTTTTGTTGCTTACATTTTCCAATAACGAAAAGAATCCCCAGTCTCCAATTCGTATTCTCCCAATGTTTTTTAAAGCCTTTGTAAATGGATTCATTACAAAATATTTTCGTGAATGGGAGAATTTTGTTGGTAAGGATAAAACTACCATTGGTCCAATAGTAGACTCTACTTTGTATCTTGAATCTATGAATCGCAAATGAAAACGAGATATGCGCTCATTTTGATTAAGGTATTCAACAGCAAAATAATTGTCTTCATTATTAAGGAAAGGAACCATAAATCCAAATTCATTTGTACATATATGTTTGCAACTCAATAAGAAAGAAGGATTTTGCAAAACATTTTTCCATTGCTTACAAACAGTGCTAAACTTTATCACAGCGGATAAAGGGAGCCAAAGAAAGACAATTTCAAGAATTTCAAATGGAATACAACTCTAAATAGCTGGATCCATGATAAAACAAGGAAATCACCTAACATAAAAGAAAACACATATGATAGCAACAAAACAATTTTCAATTAATGGTGAATAGAATTAAAATTAACATGGATAAGAAATTTTCCATCTACAAATATAGTAAAATGCACATATACATAGTGTATAAAATCATATGAGCCACAAGAACATTATTACAATAGTTAAAAAGAACTCACAATTTTATTATTAATCTTAATAAATATTTTTTTATGTCTCTATTAATGTCTATGTTTAATATTGATGTAAATGTTTGATGCTCAATATAAATATTAACTTAAAACATTTTTTTTAATATTAAAAAGCTTTATCTTATAAACCTTGGGTTATAAAATAGCATAATGTTCCATGGACCAAATGATATGAAAATACTAAATTTTTTAATTCTAATGTCATTGAACCTAACAAAACATTAAGTTATATTCCGATGTCATAGAACTTATGTAAACCTAAAGTTATCAATCCTATTTTTTAATGAAATATCTATATTGATGTTTAACCTCAATGTTCACATTAATGTATAAATGCGAAATTTATTTTGATATAAATTTATATGTTTAACATTGACATGTGTATTTATTATTAATATTAATTAACATTAAAAGAGATATTGATATTTAATTTTAATATTAATAATTTTTTATTTAATTTGAAATATTTATATTTATTGTTAGTGTTAATATCAATCAATATTAATTTGAATAATACTAATGTTAATATTAATATTAATACTAATGTTAATATTAATATTAATATTAATATGTTATTTATGTTTATCAATACTTATTAATTTTTAATAAAAAGCATAAATATTTAACTTAATAACAAATATGAATATTGAAAAAATTAAAGTTAATAATAAGAAAACTTACTTTGGGTTATAAAATAGCCTAATGTTACATGGATCAAATGATATGAAAATACCAATTTTTTTAATTCTAATGTCATTGAACCTAAAAAAACATTAAGCTATTTATTCCAATGTCATAGAACCTATGTAAATCTAAAGTTATCAATCCTATTTTTTAATGAAATATCTATATTGATGTTTAACCTCAATGTTCACATTAATGTATAAATGTGAAATTTATTTTTATATAAATATTAATAATTTCTTATTTAATTTGAAATATTTATATTTATTATTAGTGTTCATATCAATCAATATTAATTTGAATAATACTAATATTAATATTAAATAATTAATATTAATAGTAACCAAAACATTAATGTATAAATGTGAAATTTACTTTTATATACATTTCTAGGTTTAACATTAACAAATGTATTTATTAATAATATTAATATTAATTAACAATAAAGAAGATATTGATATTTAATTTTATTATTAATAATTTCTTATTTAATTTGAAATTTGTATATTTGTTATAAATGTTAATATCAATGTATATTAATAAATTATTAATATTAATTATAGTAATTAATATTAGTCATCAAAATATTTATAATAGTAATAATATCTATATTAATATTAATACTTTATATGTTAATTTCAAAACATTTATGTTTATTAATGTTTATTAATATTAATAAAAAGCTTAAATATTGAAAAAATTAAAGTTAATAATAAAAATCTTCGTAATATTCAATAATATACATTATGTGTATTACATGAATAGCTCTTTTTGTATATGGATGAATCTCACTCATATTTCAATATTAATTCTATAAATTTTTATAATGTATTATTTAACAATTAAAAATCAATTCTATAAATTTTTATATAATGTATTATATAACAATTAAAAAAATAATTTTATAATTATAATAAATATATATTAATTTGGTCTAATTTAATTAAATTATAAAAAAAATATAAATATAAAAATGTGAAATAATAAACATTTGAAATTTTATTGATATAGGTTGCAATTATAATATAAATTGTATTAATTGTATTATATTAATGTATGAATATATTGATAGTATTATATATTAATAATTATTATATTAATTAAATTAATTATATTATATTAAGAGTATCAATATTAACAATAATACTAAATAATAATTATTTATAAATAAATAATAATAAAATTTCTTTAGTGAAGAGTAATGAAAAGAAAAATTCTTTAATATCTAGTAATATATATTATTTGTATTACATGATTGGTCGATGAATGTTAGTCATACATCAATAATAATTTTATAAATTCTTATATAATTTATTATTTAATAACTTGAATGATAATTTCATAATAATATTAAATATATATCTACAAATATAATTTCATCTTGATAATATGTATTTTGGGGCAGATTTGTAGGTGTTATAAGAGCCAGAGAAACAATAATTATTAGGTGGTCACAAATACCAGAGAAATGCATTCAATCTGAAGCCAACAAATAAGGAAAATATTTATGTGATTGGAGGATTTTGACTTCTATGTAATGAATATATTGGGGTCAAAAAGTTCATTAGGGTTCTTGATAGATCCAAGGTTAAGATAGATCTTGATTATCGAAATCAATTAATTAATTAAGATCAACTACACAACAATAACAATCAATTAATTATACATATTAATTATCGAAATTATAATTCCATTTATTATTTTTTTTTTTTATAAACACAAAAATAAAAAATGATTACTTAACTAGATAATATTTTCATATACAATGCAAGGTTGTTGTGAAATATCTAGAGACAAATTCATTTCATTATGATTATGAAATAGTTGTATTACCACCATTTACTGCTAATACTCATTTCCTCTTATAAAAATTTAAGAGGAAGTATTATTCATGGGATAGACTCATTCCACTCACTATCAATATTATCATAATTTTTTCTTTATAAACCCAATTCTAATTCTTATGGCTATGCTGCCAGTGATTTGGGAATTAATAAAAATGAAAAATTATTCTCTAAAACCATACTATGTATCCTATGAAAGTGGGAAAAGGCATTTTTTTGGCTGAGGTGAAGAGGTAAGGTTTTCTGAAACATTTTCGTGAAATCCCTGTTCAATTTTCTTAGTTTGCCACAAGATTTTCCCTAATTTCCAAAACACTCCAAGAGTTTTGTATACCTTCATTCATTTTTCATTTGAAACCATGGTTATTTCAGAAATATTCTTAGTATGTCTTTATGTTGATTTTTTTTTACCAAACCCTAGTGAGTTTTTTTTTCTAAGTTGTTGAAACCCTAGATCAAGTCTCTACTATCTCTCTGCAAATAATACACACACTTTTTCTATGGCGCTAGTTGTGCAATCCACCCAAACCTATTAGAGGTGAAACCATTAAGGCATATGAAGAATATGTAGCCCTATTCAAGAAAGTGAGTTGAAGGGAGTTTATAAATTCTGTCAGAGCACCCAATGTTGACGTAGGGAAAAAATTTTGAACAAAATTAAAATGTTAAAGTTGCATGAATTGTTGATATGGAGATTTTTGTGGACGAGGCTTTCATCATAGATTATACAAAGACCGTAGTGGAAAGTTAGCAGTGTTAAAATAATTTCCGAGACATGGCATGGCACAAATTTTGAAACTTCTTAAAGCTGTTTAAAAAGATTGGCAATCACCTTATATACCATACAACTTTACATAATAGAAGACAGAAATAAAAAAACTACGAGATTAAATATGATTAGCCTTTTGTATTTTATTTCTTTCACGTGAAAGCAATGTCTTCTTTTTAAGTTACGGTCTATATTTCTGAGATACTTAGCGATTAATGGCTAACTATGTTTCAGGGAATATATATCATTAGCTTACAATTTTTTTCCATTGATCAAGAGTTATAGCTCATGTAATAGCAAATGCAATATATATATTACGTTGCTGGAGTATATAAATATAATTTTTTAAATTAGAGTGATGAAAGGCTCATTTGTTTAGATCGACCTATGAAACCATATCCAAAATAAATAATTCCAAAAAGTAGATTATATTCACAGAGTTGATCTCATTTCCTCATACACTTCACAATCTGCATTGTAGTCATGTTCTTGTTGCGAATTGAGAGTTAGAAAATCGTCTTTTAAATGATGTTGCTACAGTTTTTTTTTACCTTCCATTCTATCGTCTTTGTAATATTCAAACATCTAAAAGTATTATTCATGGGATAATTTTTTTTTTGTGTAAAAATAGTTTTTCCAAACCCTTAGAAAATGGTCGCTAGAAAATCTTGTGGCAAACTAATAAAATTGAACACAGAAAATTTTGTGGCAAACTAAGAAAATTGAACAAGGATTTCAGGAAAATGTTTCAGAAAACCTTGTCTCTTCACCTCAGCCAAAAAAACCATATTTTTCCACCTTCATAGGATACATAGTATGGTTTTAGAGAATAATTTTTCATTTTTATTAATTCCCAAATCACTGGCAACATGGCCATAAGAATTAAAATTACCCAGTTTATAAAGAAAAACTGTTATAATATTGATACTGAGTGGAATGACTCTATGCATATTTAACATTCAAAACTTACAAATGATATAGAGGAATATGATAAAAATATAAAATAATAAACATTTGAATTATCAAAACAAATCAAATTGAGCATTTTTCATTGACCATGATTATCAAAACAAAGAGGGCCTTAGTTTTACATACCTCCCACTTTGTATTGACAATGTTAACAATTAAATAAAGCTTTAAGGCCGAATATATGGCACTGAACCTAGTTATACACCAGAAGCTCTGTGTACCTGTTTACCTGTCAATATATTATATGCCATTCAATCTATGAAACTTAAGCAATTTCGCTGTAATTTTGGAAAAATCAATGAACCAAAAAATTGTACTAACCTGGATATCAAATTGAAACCTGTGAAGAAACAATGTGCAATCATGTTTATGAAATATGAAATGAAACTTGCAACATGTCTCAATTTCTTCGATTTCTTTTTAAACAAACTTCATTTCTTTTTGTATTGAATTCGTTTTATGTAATTTGAATGAGATTCATTTCAATTTAAATAAGTATATTAATTAAAGAATATGGAAGATGAGGCAGGCACACCTAATTTAATGGGAGCCGTTTCAATTTAAAGAAGTTTATTAAGTAAAAAATATGTAGGAAGATGAGGCACGCACACCAAATGGCAGTGCTCCATTGCATGCCATAATTTTAATTGTAACCGACATAATAAATTGTAAGTTACATTATGTAAAATACAATTATATTTTAAATTTAGACTATTAAATTTATATAAAATTACTTAATATTTTTTTTATTAATGATTATTTTTAAGAAATACAAAATAGCATTATTAATAAAAATGCAAAAGAAAATTATTGGCCTTCATGTAGACTATTTATACTATATGAATCATTTAGATATAAATTTTGCATTCTATTTTAAGTAGATTTCAAATAATTAAATATAATTATGGTAATAATAATGTAGTAAAAATAATTATTAAATATAATAATTATTATTATTAATATTTTACATAATTATAATAATGTACACTTTCAAATAATTAATACATATTATTTTACATCTAAAAAAAAATGTATTTATGTATTACTTTATTTTTATCTTTATATAAACACAATTATTTATACTAATATGGAACAAGATGAACAATTATTGCATTATAAAGATAGTCATTACAATGATGGATGCCAATCCATTTGGCATGAGCAAAGCTAAAATGTTATATTATAAATTAAATGAAAAACAATTTAAAATTTAAAATTATCACTACTATTATCATTGTCTTTATGTTTATATAAATATAAATTTTTCTATCTTAATTTATATAATTATAAAAATAAAGCTATTTATTTCATTATGATAATAAAAATTAAAAATTAAAACTTAAACTCTATAACCCATAGAGAGCCATACAAGTAATCATTATACACTTGGAAAATGTATGACTACCCGCACCTTTGATAATGTGAAATGATATAAGAGGGAATTAGTAATCCACTCTAGTTACCTTAAAACACTAGGAAAATAGTTGATTACATATACAACACTTGGCAAATAGTTGATTACCCATACGTTTCACAATGAGATAAATGTCAACACTTGTCAAATAGTTGATTACGCATACGTTTCACAATGAGAATACGTTTCACAATGAGATAAATGTTACATTAAAACACTTAGCAAATAGTTGACACTTGGCAAGTAGTTGATTAGGCATACGTTTCACAATGTATGTTTCAAAATAAATGCACATTCTATTTTTTCAATTCATTTCTCATTAATAATCACACATGGTTAACAAAAAGAGGCACAGTAAATTTTTAATCATACTTTGTAAAAAAATAATATAATTATGGTTTAAACATGTGACTTAAATATGCAAGGAAGTTATAACTTTTAATTTCATTCATTAAACTAGTGGCGACTACAAGAATATATTGGCATATTTCAATCTAGACCATTTGATCAAAAAAATTAATTAGAAAAAGGATTAAAGTTTCCAATTCCAATAGGGGGGATGCCTATCGGTGTAATAAAATTAATAATTATGCTAAAATTATTAATTATGCTTCTAGGATTTCTGAGGATTGGTTTTAAATTCTCTAGAGCCAATGGAGTATTGATATCACCATGTTTTCTGGTTTTTACGGCACCATGTTTATTCCTCTGATGAGGTACCTATACCCTACTTTCATTTGAATTCTCGGGATTTAAATATGGGTGGATTTTATTTAATTGCTATTGGGTGTTCTGGATCTTCGATCCTCCTTGGAGTGCTAGTTTAATTGAATTCTATCTACTAGGCCTATCTGTTGTTATTTCCACTCTAATTTCCGTCATTATTTTATTTTACATGTTTCTTCTATTTTGGCTTTGCCACAGTGGATGAATTTTTAATTCCTATTGTGGTAGTTTGACTGAATCCATATTCGGCCATCTTATCCCTCGGGATCATGGTTCCGGACTGTCCTTTATTTTTTGCCTGGATGCCTCCATATGCTCCAGGCATTACATTCTCCTTACCTTCAATTATTTTGTTGGTACTTGTATGGGACAACTTTTTGATTCCTTATATTCATTTGTCGAACTTTTCTGGGCACGAGCAAATGTCTCGTCTTGATGATTACCTGGCCTCTCTAGAAGGGGACATGGCTTCTCATGAGGTGTTTATACTGGCCATCATGGAAGCTAAGGAAAAAAACCGGTTGACACTTGTGGGAACAAAGGGTGCTACATGAGCAGCTTACCTTCTAAGGATGCATGTAATACAGGTGGCCCACATGGAGGAACTCGTCTGGCGGGTCAACATCCTTCGTAAAATTTTACTGGGGACTCGAAGAAACATACCTCCAAACCTCATAAACCTACATCTAAGATCAAATTGTTGAGTTTTTTCCACGATGTAATGTGGGATCAGATTCCCAGCCTTCGGAAGTGTGATATGGTCAGGAGGTGGTATTTTGATAGGACAAAGAACACGTACATGCAAGAGTGGGTTTGTTTACAATGGAATTTGATACTTGGTTATCCTCCAAAGGTTTATCTTCTTGAGAATGACTGGTATAGCTTCCACTTCATGTCACAGGAGGATTCGGCCCGGATTTTGGCTACCCCTTGAGTTTGTGGATGCAGTTTCCTTTCTTTACATAATTGGTACTTTGGTTTTAACCCTATGAAGGAGATGCCAAGAATCATATTATTTGGGTCAAGCTCTCATGTATACTATTGGAGTATTGGATGTGCTCTATTCTTGCAAATATTGAAAATGATATTTTTTGTTTTATCTACACGGACCCAAAATTCCTGGGCCAGTCGAACAAGAGGGTCGCTTGGATACTACTAGAGATTGGGTTTTCCTGGGGATTACCGGCACAGATTGATCTAGACTGGGAATGTGTGGTCCATCGAAGAAGATTGGATTATTGGTGTATACCCTTCAGGTGTCTACTTTGCCATAAAAATAGACACCATTTGAAGACCTATCCTCAAATATTTTCAGCTATGAACCATTGACTGCAACATTGGGTGAGACGGGGACAAAATTCATCTAGAGAGGCATCAGAACTTCATCCAAATCCGATACAATTCTCAGATGTTGTGACAACTGCTCCTACTACCCCTGCATATCATGAGATCTCCTAATCCCCCATGAATTTCATCCACACCCTCTTCTAAATTTTTCATTCACTCTGTGAACTTGATTCATCCTTCATATTCCCCTCGATCACCCATCCTTTCCTCCCCCATTTCGCGTCAACCTTAATAGGTGATGCCTACTTTATCTACACGTCACCTATGCCAGCCGATTATGATTCTTGACTTAGAACTTGACTCCAATCCCTTAGGATTGTCACATTCCCCTGCTACCTTATCTCCTCCCTGTGACTTGACCCCATTGAACTCCCCCAAACCTGCTACCTCTCCCATTAATCGAGTCACACCAAAATTATCCCCCCACAACTCCATCGGTAGCGACCTTGGTTTTTTTATTATGAATCCCGCCATGGACCTTGAAAATTTGACCATAAAAATTAGTGCCCCTTTGTCTCCCATATTTAAGACTATTCCTAACTCTTCCCGGAATGTGACAACTCATAAACAGGGTGGCAGGAAAATATGCTCCCGAAAGGGGGTATCGTCTGATAAGTATAAGTCTATCCATGATTTTGACTCGGGTAATCTACGTGACATTCCTATCTCCATGGTATTTAATCGGGTTCTTAGAGCACTATAGCCTGATCATAGGCCTTCATGATGAACTACATATCTTTTAAACTGTGTGGATTTGGGTACCACTCTAAAAATTTATCCCTTAAGAACTTTTTATTTTCTTGCTGCCCTTTTTGGTGATGATGCAAGAGACCATGGCCCAAACGAACCGATTATATTCATATTTTTTTGATATGTTCCTGGACTGGCATATGTTGATAGTGGACTCTTCTAGGCTTTCGAGCGGAATGGCCACCCTCTGGGATCCTCGATATGCCAATTTCACTGCCTACAAGTTTTTTGTTGGGATTCTCATTTCGGGATACATTCGGGGCTTCCCATCTAGAGTTCATTTTCACAATATATATGCTCCATACTCCAACAGAAGTTATTTTTGTCAATGTATATATGATTGCGACATTCTCAAAATTGGATCACTTATAATTCCAGGTGACTATAATGCTATATTTTCTTAGAAGGAAGGTTAGGGCTCGAGATGCCGAAGTGATCCGTTGGATGGATATATATCAAATTTATTTTCTAATTATCACCTTCATGATATCTTCCCTCTCACAGTTTCCCTAACTAGTACAATGGTTGATCTGGGGAGGGGTACATTGCTAAGAGACTGGATCATTTTATGATCCATGAGAACCTTTTGGAGATTTTGGGCTCTATCAAATCTACAGTTTCATATTTCATGATATCATATCATCGCCCCATTGTACTTTAGTGGAGATCATATCTTCCTCAAAAGAATATTCCATTTAAATTCAATAGAACATGGTTGGGGGATCCAGAATTCCATAATTTGGTTAAATAATTTTAGCAGTCTCGGTCTTGGGAGGGGGATATTTCACCAATGCAATATATGTCTAGCTCTTTAAAAATACTTAAAAATCAGATCTGTGTGTGGGAATGGGGTAAGAAAAAAAGGATGCTACAGGATCTCAACGACATTATTTAGGAGATCAAGGATATTATCTGGGAGATGGACCTACATTTTTATTCAACTCAGACATGGGACAAATTGAAAGACTTGGAATCCAAAAAGAGACAAGTCCTATTATTTCAAGAAAGTACCTAGAGATTGAAGAGTCGATCTCTATGGTTGGGAAGGTGACCACAACACTAAGTACTTTCATAATTTTTCTAACCAGCGGAGGAAAGAAAATTTTACCTAGGAGGTCAATAATTCACTGGGTAATCAGGTCTTCACCACTGAGGATATTCAAAAGGTGATTATCGAATACTTCTAGTCACATTTTAGTGAGATATAGGGTCTATCCATTAATCATCAGCTATGGGGCATATCAAATTATCATGTGATGTTCAATGATGCTAATAATGAAGCCATTTTTCAACCAATTATGTCAGATGAAATCTTAAAATTTCTAAAAGATTTTTCTCGGGACAAAATCCCAGGCCCGAATGGGTGGACAGTTGAATTTTGTATACATTTATATGACATTATGAGTAAGGATTTATTGGATCTAGTGGAGGAGTCTCATACTCAGGGGTTTATTTCTGGTGCTATAAATTCAATGTTTATTGCCCTCATCCCAAAAGCATCGGAGTCTACTACTTTTCATGACTACTACCTCATTTCTCATTTTCATATATTATATAATATTATTTCTAAAATCATTGTCGATCACATCAAGGTTGTTCTCTCAATTCATATATCTCGAGAAAAATTCAGATTCCTCCACAATTGGCTCATTCATGATGCAGTGTCCATATCACATGAGATCATCCATACTATACATTCTATGAAACTGGAGGCCTTGATTATGAAGATTGACCTTCGTAAGGAATATGACTGTGTCGAATCGGGATTTCTTCACCTTATTCTTATTAAAATTGGTTTACCCAATCAATTTGTGGAATAGATCATGTGTTGTGTCAAATATGCACATTTTGCAGTTCTGGTAAATGGCATGCCATCTAATTTCTTCCGGGTTGGTTGTGGATTGCAATAGGGTTATTCTTTGTGCCCCTTGTTATTCATTTCAGTCATGGATTGTCTTAGCTTAAAGATTAGGGGTGCATTATTGGGGGGGAATTTATGTGGTATTAAGGTAAATATGGAATACGAGGTGTCCCACAACTTCTTTGTTGAAGATATTCTCATTTTCGGCATGATGAAGTTAATTTAATGGAAAAAATTTCATGATATCATTAACTGTTTTGGAAATGCCTCTGGTATGGTGTCAAATGCTACAAAAAATTGGATCTTATACTCTGAGGGAAACTGTGCGGTTATTAATCAAATCAGGAACATTTTTAATTTGTAGTCAATCCCTATGTCTAAAGTATTTTCATATATTGGTTTTCACCTCAAGCCGTCCAATTATAAAATAGTGGACTGGCTCTGGTTGGTCGAAATATATAAATGTAGGATCTACAGTTGGACCCTCTGTTGGTTGTCTATTGGTGGAATAATTATATTGGAATAGGAATTTCTGCAAAAACTGACAGTTTATAGGGCTCATTTGTATATCCTCCCAGTTGTTATTATCCAAAAATTGTGCGCCATCATTTCCTAGTTCATTTGGGAAGGAAGAGGAAACTCTAGTAAATACCATTTATCCAGCTGGGAGAGTATTACTACTCCAAAATAATTTGGGGAATGGGGACTTTTGGATATTCACATTTTTGGTATGGCACTTCTTATGAAATCACTCTGGCATGTCTTATTCATGGATGGAATTTGGCAGAACGTAATAACTCACAAGTATCTGAAGGGACAACAAATTAAGAATTTTTATAGACTCTTATCAACTAGTCATTCTCTGGGTTCATACATTTTGCATAGATTTAAGAATATTTGGCTGATTTTCTTCAGTCAACTCGGCTGGTCATTCAGAAATGGCCTCAAGATACACATTGGCACATATTGCATCAGGGGTGTGGTGCGGGCTAATGGTCTAAACAGAAAAATCATCCATAGAATACATACAGAAGGATAAATTTACTTGGCATGTGTTATCAAATATTGGAGGGATTTTTATCCTATCTAGATGGATGCACAGGACTTGGTACTGGTGGGGACACTAGTTGTGAATTGGGAGGAATATACATACAGACTACGATTCTCGTATCTGCATAGATATTAGAGGGGGGACTACATTATGTGGACCCGTCCACTTTGGGGCGATTCAATCCTGACTAAGTATTCCTACAAGTATGTCTATTCTTTTCTCTACATCCATGTTCTGCAATCCTAGTTCTCAAATATTTGGCAGTTGAATGTCCCATACAAAATCATCATATTTAACAGGCTCATCTAGAATAACAATAACCTAACCTGGGATAATTTCATAAAACATGGACACGTCAGGCAGAGTATATTACCTCTATGCCATAGGGATGCAAAGAATAATCTACACCTATTCTTTTTGTTTCATTTTTCCAAGGAGGTTTGGAGTGATATTCTTTGTTCTTTTCGGTTTACTGATAGATTTTTTACTCATTAGGAAGTATCAACTGGTGGATGGCTCGAGTACATAATTTTGGTAACATACCATTCCTTACTAATTTTCATATCTATTTGACTCATAACAGGGTGATATTTGAGGACATTATTGCGATCTCTTCCCTTATTATACTCAAAATTATTAGACATTAGGAAGGTTAATATAAACCCCCCTCCCCACCTCGAGATCTCTCCTGAAGGTTGCTACCTCATTCTATCTCCTATCCTGCTAGGTATTTTGATGGTGCGCCTCAACATGGTTAGTGCGGTTGTGGGGTGTGGCTCAGAATGGACCAGCGATGCTATTATAAACTTTACTAGAATGGGGGTGTTGGCACAAACATTCAAGCAGAGGTACTTTCTCTTTGGGGTCTCTTATGGTTCTTCAGGAATATTTATATTGACTCATTATCGATATGGGGACTCTAAGGTCATTATAAATAGCATGGAAAATGCTACTTCATTTTCTCCCCCACTACTTACACATTGGTTGGGTCTTTCTTATCGATTGAGGGACTCCTTCAAGTACATCACCTTTCACCATATTTTCTGGGAGAAAAACACAGTATTTTATCAACTCTCCAAGTTGGGCCTCACAAGTTCCTATGGTTTCATGCACTATTCATTATTTGAGGAATAATTATCTGCACAAAGGGCTTGATTGATCTTCCATAAACTCTTGTTTAACTACACAATTTTGGGTTATTTTCCTATCTAGATTTCTTCAGTATTATAAATGGATTGTCTCCTTATTGGAATTTCGTGTGCACTTTTGATTATTTACTGTAAAATGTTCATTCATGTGAACATGGGTCATTTTTCTTCAAGTTAGTTGAATGGGTCCTTCATATGGTGCTAATTTTCCTATTTTTTTGGTCCATATATGAAAGTATTTACAGGAACATGTATTTTCCTATGTTGATGTTTAGTTGTTGTTTAACTTTCTCTAGATTTTGTTCTTATACTGGTACATTTATATAAACCAACTCATTTTTTTCCTCTAAAAAAAAACATATATTCAAGTTTTTCACTCTTATAAAAAGAAAGAATAAAAACTAAGAAAAGTGTCCAAAAGGTGAACTAAAGAAAATTAAACTCACAATTCATAATTGTTTAAAGCACAAACTATGCATTTGTCTCAACCTTATGATGTGGCTCATGAATAATACATATATTTTCATTTACATTAAAATTCCTTTAATGAGTAGTCTTGAGTGCAATTGTTTGAGGGTTTTACGGTGGATTTTTCCGGTCTAATATCTCTAAAATTTAGCAGGAATTCATTGAAAATAGAATTTTGATGGGTAACCTTGCACAATATAAGTTCCCTAGCGGTTTTTAGGGTGTTGAATCCATATATACAGTCAAAAAACCAGTTTAAATAACAGAAATCAAGATTTTACCTCAAAAATTTTCACCAGATTGCGGCACCTGAAAATCCAAAAAGTCGCACTAAAGGAAACTCCTTCCTTTAATGCTTTCTATTTTCAGAATTAGAAACTCCCCAGAGACGATACACGAAAGGAAAAATATGTGTTCACATTTATGGTGCTCCACATTTCAATGCACACTTTAGTAATTACCATAGATACTTCACACCCTTAAACTATGTAAAGAATGATCTTTTGCATGGAATATCGTGAAACCATGAAATTGCATCTTTATGTTTTGAATCCTTTGGACAAGTGGTGTGCATAAAATCAAACTTGTAACCATGAAATTGCATTTTTATGTTTTCAATGTTTTGTACAAGTGGTGTGCAGAAAGTCAATAGTGTGGAGTGGGAGAACGTTTGAGAAGTGACAAGTGCGGAAGAAGTCTTTGTGCAGATCTTTTTCAATATGAAGTTCAAAAAATTTAAACCCTAATTATAATTATATTTTTTTGTGAGGATATAACTAAAAAATATATTCCTAGGCTATATATATTCCATTGGTTACAATACTAGCCAAGATTACATACCGCTCTATATATGTGAAAAAACGTATAACATCTTATCTAAGTAATTGCAAAATGGATAATATTTTACTTTTCCCTTTGAACAACTTCACGGTCTACTTTTTCTTCATTTATACGAATTGATAAAAGTTGAAGAGATGAACATTTACATATACTACAACATGTATATGACTTTGACTATCAAGCGAGCCAGTTATTTTTTGGGATCATTTCTATGCAAGTGAGCCTGCCAGTTTTGAATATGCTCACCTTTCAAGTGCACCAGCTTCATGATCACACATGCGACATAACCTCTTCTCCTATCAGCTTTGTTTTAGATATATCAAGTGAGCTTGTTTCAACACTTACCTTTACAAGCGAGCCTGCCTATCTTCCTCACTACACACTGTTGTTTTCTCTCTTTCTTCTTCTTAGCATGGATTAGAAGGTCAACTATTTTGATGGTACTGATATAGGTAGTTTTTCTTTGAGCTTCTGACCCAACTAATATGTGAATCTGGTTCTATATCTATATGTTGTTCATTGAAGACAGATCTGTTTATATGTATTTGGAAATCTTGAATGGATTGGCACTTATGCCCTCCGTAATTTGTGATCCCATCTGGATATTTTTTGGGCCTCTTTCTTTCTTAGAAGATGCTCTTGAATCTCTATGACGATTTGGATTACGATTTTCTCAGCTATCTATAGATGAGAATGTAATAGTTGACTCATGAACTTTTTTAATACAACGTTTTTTTCTTTCTGAAAAAAAATAAAAAAATAAAAAAAAATGTATTCAATTTTCAATGTTGATCACAAAATATTATATGCTTATGGCACAAAGTCCAAAAAAAAAAATCTTTATTAACTAACATGAAGATTGATTTTGAATGTGAATTCAAATTTTATCCTTTTTTCACTTTAAAATGGATGTAAGTAAAAATAGGTGTATACTTTTAAGTATTATGTAACATGGTGTTGTATTTTTTACTACTAAATAACAAAATTTTGTTATGATAATATCAGTGTCACATGTCTTATTTTAATAGAAATTACTGCATAACAAAAATGGAATGGATTGATAAGTTTTAGTATTAGGTGTGATTTTTAGAATGTAATTATATATATATATATATATATATCTTCACTCACATAAAAATAAGGAATAAAAACAAAGAAAATTGTCTAAAAAGTGAAAGAAGGATGTGTCGAAGAATGGGTGTACGAAGGGAATGCATGTGATGATAAAGTAACACAGATTTTCTTTCGCACACATGAAATTTGGATTAGAATATATAAATTATTTCACTGGTAAAATTGTAAGAGAAAGATTATTTTTATTTTCTTTTAAAGGGTTTAGTAATGAAAAAAAATCAGAAATAAATTATGCTACCTCTATGTAAGACTAAGAAAACATGAAGTATAGTCGCTACTCTAAAAAAAAGTTTATATAAACCAGAGAATTTCTTCAAAGTTCAGTCTAGATTTAAATTCTAGAAATAAAACAACCAAAAACAAATCAGAAATAAACTATGAAATATCTCAATAAGATTAAGGAAACATAAAATATTTGGTACTTACAGAAAAATAATCTAAGTTAGGGATTGTCTTCCCACAAGTTTTCAAATCCAAAAATATAGTAACAACGTACAAATTAAAAATAATTTATTTCAATAAAAACATGAAAAAATAAACTATTTTCTCACCTAGAAGGAAAACTAAACAAAATAGCAAGTCTCCTTCGACTAGCTTTAAAGTTCAAAAATAGAATGACAAAATAATAATATTGAAAATAAAAATTTTAAAAATTTATGGAAAGAAGAAAGAAACAAGAATTCGCAACCATAAAATTATATTATTTCAATATCAATTATATGTGTGTGAGAATTTATTGATATCCTCTCTAGATATCCAACTTTGTAGATGTTCAAAATAAAAATAAAAAACATTAAAATCAATAGAATTGAAAATTTATATATATAAGAATGATAATCGGGGAGTATGTTAGACAGCTAATCCTCGGGATTAGGTTTTTGTTTTGGTGGGTGGTTATTAGAGTCCAAGAAGACTTGGAAATTGAATCAACGGTTTCTTTGTGTATTTATATGTACATTGTGTACATCATTCTTTGAGATCAATTCTTAATATATGGTTGATTTTGGCTTTAAATTTGTTGTCTTAAAGTGGTATCGAAGTGGAGGTTTATTCGTTCTGTTAATTGAGTAAAGACACTTGTTTTGTGGCCTTCCAGGGCACCCCTTTTTTCACATACTTTGAACTCCTTTCAAGCAGTTCATCTATGGAACTTTGTAAAAGCTATATTACTGAGAACGTGTGGAGAGCTTGGTGCATATTTAAATTAAAAGGAGAAATAAATAAGTGGAATCTATGTTGAACCAAGAAGAACCAGTTACGAAGTCTGTAATGGATAAATAGTGTTGTAGCATAAAGAAAATATTTAGAGGATGGTTTTGAGGCTTACGTGGTTATCAATTAAAAGAGAAAGATTCAGATTATCCACAGTGTCATCAGAAAGTAGTTGATTTTTTGAATCCCAACTGGGATCCATCTTCAGGACAAGATTTAAATCCTAACTTGTAGAAGGAACCTATCATATTAATACGTGAATTTTTTTACATCGGTTGCCACTGCTTGTAATATATTAAGACTCTAGAAATACTTGCTCTATGGAAATAACTCAATGGGAGGACATAAAAGTCAACAAACCTGTATCAATCTATATCAAATAGACGAGAGAGGTAGTGTGCATCGATCTATTTGTGTGGAAGCTTGTCCCCGTCATTACATTCTCGAACCTCTCATCATGTGTGAGAACAGTATTTGCATCATTGAAGTGGATGTGTCAGCAAATCATTCGAAATGCAGCAATTTATGACATGTGAGTGTTGTAAATGAATGCAAATATTTTCAAAAGGGAGAGAGAGTGTAGCAGTCATCGCGTAGTCATGTAGATCAAATCCTCTAACCCTGTAACTCTTCTAGAATTAATAGGTTCTACTGAGTTTGGGAATCTTTTCAAGTATTTTGAAGTGAAAACTATAGAAGCTTTGCAAGTATTTTTAAGTGAAAACTGCGGGTTGAGAAGATGTTGACAAGAAGTGTGAGGTTTGTTAAAAATCTCTGTGATTTTTTGTTCATGGGCTTGCTTCATCTATTTTTTGATCTTAAAATGGGTTGGATAACTTTTTATGCTTTTCAAGAACCTCCCACTCAATTAAACAAATAAAAAATCTAGCTAATATTTGATAATTTGTGGAATTTGTGCTTGAAAGAGGTGTATGATTTTTAACTGTTTAAGTATTTTAAGTCCATTTTTTCTTGATGAAATTAAACATGTGTAACAGCAATATAATGCAGCAAATAAAAATCCACACATAACAGCAAAATTAATCTAGGATTTCACCCGAATATCGTGGGCTACATCTCCTTGAGCTTTTGTCATCTTGGCTTGGCTCTTTGGGATTATGGAAAAGTTTCCTTTACAAGTTCCACATTTAACTCAAATGGTTACTGAACTGAACCAAAGGGCTTATAATACCATCTATATCCCTGTCATGGATGTCATCACTCTGAAAACAAATCTAGGCTCCCTTGGACTTGATTCCTTATGTCGGTGCTCTGAGCTACACTGAGCTTCTCCATGGCACTAACTCCTTCATAATTCTTTTATTTTCCATAAAACCACACCTATTGTCTCCAACACACATCAGACACCAAAATTAGATTTATCGTTTTCTCAAAATGAGCATTGTATTCCCAATCTAAGCCTCCCTCCATGGTTTTCCATAGGCTGCCCAAAACTTCCCTTTAGCTTCTCGAGCTCTATAAGTCTTCAAATGGCTCTGAAAATCCCTTCATTAGATTCATAATGAAAAAAATATTCAGGATAGACTATCGGTTCACTGAAAATGGCCTCTGGCTGCTCCGGTTTCGCCTCCAACACCTATCGGTACCCCCTGGCACTAGGGTCACTGAAAACTTCTCTGATGGTTTCTCGACCTCTAGAAGTCATCAAAATGTTTTTCAACCTCCATCAATGGATTAATAATGCTCATTACAATCACAAATGACTATTGGTTCGCAGCATAAGGCCTCTAGCTGCCCTGGCTAGGCCTCGAACTACTGCTGGCAAAAGGTGGCACTGATGGCCCCTGGAAATTCACTGAAGCATCTTGGCCCTCAAAAGTCATCTACAAGCTCTGAAAACCACACCATTAGTTCCATAACATCTAAAACATCCAAAATTGACTATTGGATTTTTGAATAAGGCCTCTAGCTTCATTGGCTAGGCCTCAAACTGATGCTGGCCCATGGTGGCCCTCATGGCCCCTAGAAATTCTCTAAAGAAAAAACATGCTCAAAATTCCTTTTATGGCTCTACAAACCTCACCAATGAGTCTGGAATGTTGGAGATAGTTTAAATTTACTATTGGCACTCCAAATTTGGGCAAATCTAGCCCAAGATAGAGCTTGAACTCATTTTGCTCAATAACCCCTAAAATTCCTCCGCCAAAACTAGAGGAACTTGAGTTAATTGTAGATAAATTTGGCATTAAGGCCAAAATTAGTGTGCCCACCAAGAATTCCGCCAAGTTGGCCACTAGGATTAAAAGTGGCGGTTGGTTTGGGCACATGCTCCATAAACTGCATGGTCTTCTTAAATGTTGGAAAAGATAATCGTAACCTTGTGGCTAAATCTTCATGTGAACACATCGCAAGTGTCTATAGAACCGTCGAGGTAGCGGTTTTGTGTTACGGCTGCATTTAACGGAAACTCCGCAATGTGAACGACAAATTCGGTTGGCGATTAGGATTAGGGCTTAAGCCTGTGGTTTTCGGCACTAAGGCCATATGGAGAGGTTTTCCCAAGGGGTTGGCCCCTTTCGAACCCATATGCAAAACCCATACACCCTAAATAAAACTTTTTCCGTTATATGGTTAAGCAACACTTGTGGTGCAGGCGGTATGGGCGCGGGCCTGTGGGCAAGAGGTCAAGGGTTCGACCCCCAGCCGCGCCAACAAAATTTTACCATACGGTCCCGGGGACACATGGCAGCCTCAGGGTTGGCCACGTGTCACCTTGTAATTGGCCAAACTTCAAACAAAGTCAATCCACTGACCAATGCGACCATGCCACTTGTCAAACGCCAATTGGTCCATATGGAATATTGCAGGGAATATTTCAAGGAATATTCTGAGAAATATTCCAGGAATATTCCCTGGAATAATGTTTTTTTAATTTCCAAAAACTCCAAGTCAAACTTGGTCAATGTCCAAATTTTGTAGTTTACTGGACTTTTCAAACTGTGATAACTTTTTCATACAGTGTCAATTTTTTGAACCGTTCATGGTGCCGGAATTAAGAAGATGAGATCTATGTGGTTGCTCAGGTTCGGTACACTTCCGAACACTTTGAATTTTGAACTATAACTTAGGTCCATGATCTAATTCTGATCATTTGTGCATGAAAATCTCTGCGTGTTTCCAAAGGCAGCCAATTGTTATGTAAATTGCACGCATTATTGAATCTATACATAATGAATAATTTCTATAGGAGTTACGATGTAAACTTAAATAATAGTGGTCAGTCTTTCCCCTATTTTAACAATCTTTTATTTCAATTGTTCCTTCTCTGCCCATAAATCAATTAACTATGAAATTTTAGAGTCTGACTGAAAGGTGTGATCAAAACTAGATTCAAGAATGAGTTGAAGTGCAATGTATGTTCGTTTAGAATGCCGAAATCAGAGTCTAAACATGTTGGCTTGAGCTAAAATTGATACAAACCTCGCATTGAATTGGCATTGTCACTTTTCTGGGGCATGTCTACAATTGGTAAAGTAATAAAATATTATTTTTCCATTACATTTTTTTGAAACAATGAAATCGGAATTTTTTGTGTTGTATAAATTTCATTGTGCATTGAATGGTATGCATTGTCGAATACCTCAAGTTTTTCTCAAATGTTGTACATGGAGATACTATGAAAACAACCATGAATTATTGATGAAGTAAGATGCTAAGTCCATATCCATTAAAGGAGAAACAATGATGTTGGTTAATATGTGTATCCATGTAGATTGTAACACCCCTATCGCTCTTCTTTCTAGCCTTTTAATGTTTTTAGACATTGAACTATTGTGGGATTTAATGGCAATGGAAGCCATGATGAGATTTATGTGATGATGTAATTATTTTTTTTTACTAATTGAGTTAATAAATAAATTTCTTGGAAATATTCAGGAGGAAACACTAGAGTTTAGAAGACTTCTTTCTCAGCTTAGAAAATTTATTGGTGGTTAAGTCCACATGATGGACCTTCCCTAAATATCTCCTAAAAATCTCTAGGAGAAAACAGTTAAAAATAAATTAAATTAACACAATGGGAGAGAAATATTGTGTTAATTACTTAGTTGGATATAAATACTAAGTGAGTTCAAATAAATCATTGTGGGAGAGAAAGTGAGCTTTAAAGAAAAATAATGGAATCTTTTTTGAAAAAAGAAAACTAGGGAAAAGGTTGTCGGACCTTAAAGCAGTACGCTGCTAAAAATATGTTGGGAAGAAATTTATAAAAGAAACACTTTGGAATTAAAGGGAGGTTGATTCCTACGGGCAAAGGAGATTGTGGAAGACAATTCATAGTTGAATAGAACGTGTTTGTCCCTAAACATTTCCTAAGCATTAATTACAATTAACATTGAAATATTGTCTTGGTCCTATTACTGATTTTAAATTATGTACTAACATGTAGTGTTATGGATGGATAACCTAGGTGAAAATAGGTATATTTATACACAGTGTCATATACTATATACTCACATGCATGATTAATTTTTGTTTTATTAGTAAACGATCAATAAATATGAATTTTTGGTTACATGCATCGAAAATAAAATACGCCATAGTTTTTTGTATATAAAATTTTATATGCATGTATAAGCACTCACACAATTTGTTATTATTCATGTAAGATTCCTTTTTAATTGCTCCTAAATATTTTCAATTGCACCCACCTATTTAATTATCTCCTCGTAATAAATTGCAAGAAAATTACTAATTGAGTTACTATACCTCAACATATCTATAGGAGAAAAGGTGCTGAAATGGTAAGCATGCATGAAACGATTTATGCTAAGATTATATGATGGCAGAGTGAATTTATAATACCTTATCATGAATGTATTTGGTATAAATAATGGGATAAATGATAAGTATATATTTAATTTAATTATTGGTTAATTAAGGTTAAGCTATAAATTTTCCGGAAACTATACATCATGATAAGTAATAAAATAAATAAATTTGAGGAGGATTAGATTATTAAAAAAAGAATGTAATATCTTATGAGGTAGATAAGAATGAAATATCGTATACTATACCATTGACACATTGACTTTCCCTAATGAGAATGGAAATATGGAATGAAAATGATTTCCTATTTGGAAGAGTGGGTAAAGGAAGAAGTTAATGGCAATAATAAAGACAACCATAATTTTAATTTGAGAAATTAGTTAATAAGTTGTGCAATGTATTTATTTTTGTAAAGTATTTTGTAGTTATCATACAAATGATATACTAAGACTAATCTCGTAAGTGTTGATGTCAAATTCAGGAGAAAAATGGGAATCATATTAAATTCTAAATTTTCTCGAAAATTAGATGAGAATTTTTGTCTCGTAAGTGTTGATGTCAAAGTCAGGAGAAAACTGGGAATCATATTAAATTCTAAATCTTCTGGAAAATCACATGAGAATTTTTGGAACTGACGCGTGTTTCGAATTAATATTATTATTATTTTTATTTATTTTTATTTTTTATTTCAATTTTAATTTTAATTATATATTTATTTATTTATTTATTTATTTCATATATTTTATTTATTTAGTTATTTTATTTTATATTATTTTTATTATTGTTATAAACTTTTGACTTTTTGACTTTTTGGATTTAATTCTTGTTTTATTTTTTTGGGTAGTTGCTTGTGGTTTTATATTTTTATATTTTTTGACTTGGTCTCTATATAATTTTTGCGGGTTAACTTGTAGCTTTTAAGGTTGAGAGATTTTTTTATTTTTATTTTTTTTTTTGCTTTTATTTTTTTTTATTCTATTTTTGAACGTTTTTATTTTATTTTTGAAAGTTTTTAAAGGAAGGGCATAAGGTTTATTACAATCACTTATGGTTATAGTATAGTGAGTTAAACTGCTATTTATCCTATAGCATCGGACAGTCAGGACAGTCAGGCATAGTATGACAGTTTATCTCTTTCAAATAACCTACAATGCAAATTACATACGGAAGCTAAGTGAGAAAATCTAGTATACAAAATATTGATATGATTAAGTAAAAATTATACATTCCATGGTAAACAAGAATTCTGGGGTCATTACAAGGTAAAGTGTATGTATGGTGATTCAAAAGTAATAAAACTGGTTTTGTTTCATAAATAAAACAACCTACCTAGAAAATGTATCATAATGGGAAAACGCACCAAGGATTAAGGTCGAAGTGATTTAATACAATGCAACGAGAGTGTAGTTCAATGGTGTAACATCCAACGACTAACAAAGGCTCGGCGCCAAAGCAATTATGTTGAACCCTAGGGAAGTATAATTCCTACCAAATTATAAAATGTGAACCCATTGTATGGGAATGGTGTAACACTTTGGTGGTTATCAAATATCATAATAGAGGCACATAGATGGAGCTTCCACTAAAATATTTTTCCATTTGGATAAAATTTAGTCCTTTGTGGAACCATTACTCACTGTTTCAAATTAATAGAAAAACAAGACAAGAAACGAAGCTATTTTTTTTATCAATCAGTACAACATAGGAATATGGAAAAATAATAAAAACTTTAATGTAAATATTTGTTTGGGAAGTTTGTGCAGAACTATCCTTATAAAGAAAAATAACCATTACAAGAACGCAGTAGATCATATTGGATGCATATTATAAGTTCGTAGGCGCTAGGCCTTAGAAAATTTACAGATTGGATTGTACCGAAATATACATTCATGAGATCCAATGTATATGAATGGCCACATGTTGTGTTTGATTATTGTAATGCCACCTGTTGGCATAAAATTATTTTGAACATTAATGCCCCTGAGGGGAAAAGTAGATAGAAGTATCTCTCTACTTCGAGAACTAAATGCGCCCTGAAGACTTCAACAAAGAGAGGAGAAGATATATAGGAGAACCGACCTGTATCGGATTAGTTGAGAGTTATAATTTTGAGGCCATACGTCTATATTTTTTGGAAGTTCCAAGACTACCGTCATTTCTCGCATACCCATAATAATAATAAAATTACAGTTGGTCATGAGCATAAATTGCTCTAGGAATAAACTCGTAGGAAGGAAGAAAAGGAATTTGAAAGAAGAATTATTCCAAAAGGAAAAATCTTATACCTGTGAATGGACAATGCCCCGGAAAATTCTGCACATTAATGAATGATTTCAATGAGTACTGAAAGGGGAGGCAAGAGTACACGTTGGTAGAATTCCTAATTTAAGTACCTAGTATCCCAGAAAGTATAAATAAATAAATAAATAACTACAGATCTAGGCGTTGTGGAACCCTTGTTGAGATTCTAACCTAGGATGAAAGGCTGAGCTTCTCATATTCACCAAATCAATCAAGGAATATTTTAGAAACCCTCGAACAAGAGATAAACAAACAAGATATAAAACTAATAGCATTACTTCTGGTCGCCCCACCTATATGTTGGAAAAGTAAAACCTACATAACCCTACATAACGAACAATTCAATGTTAGAATTAAGATCCTCGTGGAACCAATGTTGTCATTCAATGGGTAGCGATATTTTTTACTATAATAAGAACCTAAGTTAGGAAAGGGACAGGAAAATTTAAATACCTGAATTACCCGTTGCAAGCGGGAAAACCCAATTCCAAGAATTGGTGGTGCACGGTAAGGCAAAAGTTAGAATTGTTGCTCCTCTTTTATAAAAGAGTTCCCTAGAGCAGTAAAAGAAAAGAAAAACTTAGTTGAGATAAAGTTAATAAAATCATAGGCTATGGAATGAATAAAATGGAAAAAAGGAAAATAAACCTTACCAGTAAGTCGAGAAATGGAAATGGCTAAGTACCCAGTTTAAGATGGAAAACCCCAGCTGCATAATTCTGAGCGAAACCGAGAGGATCTGACCGTTGTAATTCTAAGAATGCCCTAAGGTAAAAAATAAATAATGGTGGGAATTGGAGCAACAAGAAGCAAACAAAGTAAATAAAACTAAGGAAGAAAGATTGACTGTAGCATAAAATGTGTGGATTTACCTGCATTACATAAAGAGGTGAGATAGAATTTTTGAAAATATTATAGCCACACACATAGAAAGGGAAAACTCAGCTGCCTTGTCTCTACGTTACTGCAGAGTCCCTCTACAAACAAACTAATGCAATCGGCGGAACACAACCCCAAAGGAATGTATACACAAGGAAACAGCTAGTAGGGTTAGAATCTGATGAGATAGAAATACCACCATTGTTCAAGTCAAAGTAAATCCATGTCATCCACGTGGAAGAAAGCATTGCCAATCACATGAATATCACATGGGATATGGCGATTTGGCATCCTTTGGTTTGCTTCACAAGCTTCCATAAACCATTGGGATCATTTTCTAAACCCACTTGTTTCCAATAAAATCAAATAAACTATAATTAACACATTGTGCACCTGGCGTCGAATTAACATCAAATCAAATCATAAACCATAGTTTAATGACTTATGTTAATAAGTGCATTCACATGGAACCTATGCAACAGATTCCCAACTTTAGACATGCATAATAAGAATAGTTTGATCCATAAGATATAAGTTAATTACTATGACCATGCTTGCATGAGTCCATGTGTTATAAGAGTCTATATGAGAAAAGGAGAATAAATATGATATGCGCTCAGGCCGAGGACACTGAGGGACATGTAAAGGAAGGTATATTATATTTTTTACGTTGTATAAAAATACACATCATAAGGTAATTAGGGAAAAAATAACCTATGTGAGGTAACCTGCTCACCATGGACATATTTCAGTTATGTACAATTTTCAATGTGAAAATAACAGGTAAGGAAACGTGGTCTGAAGAAATTACCATGAAAAAATTGTATTAAAAATACCTTTATATGATCCTTTTGATTGATGACTTAGTTATAAGAAGGCCAAATAAATACAAATATATATATATACAAAACAAAATGTGGAATATGGGTAAATGACATGGTATCAAAGTTGTAGGTTCAAATATTGAGGTCTATAAGCCAACCCATAGCTGTAATATGGGAGTGAGCCTCAGATATATCAGACTAAGGGTGAATACAAGATGAATTTTCTAGTAATAAAACAATTTTAAAATAGGTTTGGGAAAGGTGCAGTATCCAATAAAGGTTAATGGAAAATATGAGGTATAAAAACTAGTTGTTATATTTTGAAATATATGTTAAATATAAGTTGGAAATTATTTCAAGCCTATTAATATTATACAAATTATACAATAGTATATTTTTCTATCTAGTAACAGTGTGAATTATGCATACAGTGAAAAATTATCCTGACTACTTTTTTATACAACACAATCTATGACTTTGACAAGTTATTTTAGGAAATCATATCAGAAAGATGATCTCTCATAAGTCAAATATAATACCTACACAAAGGAATTATTCTAATGATATAGGTGGAAAAAAACACAAGAGTGATCGGCAATAAATATAAACATAAGATGGTGTGAGGTGTAAATTTCCTTGAAAAAAATTACAAATGTATATTTGTTTTTAACATCAAATTGTTAACAAGAACTTCATGTGTGAGAGTTAAAAAAATATTATACAAGGATGTTACATCATCAAGTTCCTGCATAATATTGTGCAGTGAAGCATGGTGAAGCATCGGATGACACGAGTCTGATAGGAAAGAATATTGTGTTGGAATTTTCAGAATTCCAAAATAATAAAACTGTCTTCCTTAACACAGAGAAATCTTCAGAATTTTCATTCACAGTGACAGAGTTTCACATAAAAAAAATTCTATTCAATAAAAAAAAAAAAACTGTTACAGATTCTTCCTCAAAAGAGGGATTTACAAAATAGTTTGTCTGTTGCAATCACAGTGCAAAACTATCACTGTATCATTCACAAATGACACTCTGTCTCACTAAAATAAAACACTGTTGTGTATGCTCTGTTTCTCTGGAAAATACACTGCTGTGCAATTCCAAATTCACTCTCTGTTTTTTACAAAATGCACTCTGCTGTGCATAAAACTTCTGCTCTGTGTGTAAAAAAAATTACAATACTCTGTTTTCTGTATATAACAAAATATCTCAAAATATCTCAGCCCTGTTTAATGTCATTAATTGACACACCCAGAAAAATTCACCGCTTAACAATTCATTTATGGCTCCATAAATTCTGTCAGCACCGCTCTAAAATGCATTGATCACAGCTTTGACTTGGTGGCACTGTGATATTTCTTCCTTCCCGCACTGTTGTGCAAAGAAACTGTTCTGCTGTATTTTCCCTTTTTTTCATATACACTGCTGTGTAATAAAAATTAAATACACTTCACGGCTTTCTATCTTTTATATAATAAACATTACAATTCGGGCCATTTTAATATATATGTCACATATATTAAAAACAAATAACGTTAAAACATTAAAACATTAACCTCGCAACCCAATTTCGTTAATGTCAAATGTGGACCGGCACGACAGTATCAACTATTCAGGAGTATGCTCTTGAATAGGATTACCTTTGCTTTGACCGCGGACTTTTGCAGCTAACGCTGTTCATTTAACGGGTTGGAAATTAATTCCAACACTCCCCCTTAATTTCAACTGCTGGGTTTTCCTGCATACCCAAACATTTCCTGAAATATTCAAAGCTTTTCTGTGGAAGTGGCTTTGTGAGGATGTCTGCAAATTGATCCTCTGTTCTACAATGCTGCAAAACAATCTCACCATTGCTAACCAATTCCTTTATGAAATGAAACTTGGTGTCAATGTGTTTTTTCCTTTGATGAAAAACAGAATTTTTAGACAATGCAATAGGTGTTTGTTGTCACAAAAATCCTTTGTCCCTTTTACATTTCTTGACATAAGCTTCTCAACATTTCTCATCAGTAGCGACACGCTTACTGCATGCATTTTGCCATATTCTGCACTCTGCTTGTGAAACGATGCTACAATGGGTTGTTTCTTAGAAGCCCATGAAATGGCTCCTGAACCCATATGAAAAACATAACCGGAAGTGCTCTTCCGATCATCAACACTTCCAGCCCAATCACTGTCTGTGTATCCAACTAAATCTGAATGTTCTGAAGTAGTATAAAAAATACCAAACCTTTTAGTACCTTTAACATACCTCCAAATTCTTTTTGCTGCTTGCCAATGTGCATCCTTTGGCTTTTCCATGAATCTGGAAATCATTAACATTGTACATTATGTAAACTGGTTGCGATTGAATACATAAGGCTCCCAATATGCTCTTGTACAAACTAGGATCAAAATCCTTACTGCTGTCCTCTCTGCTAAGCTTTAATCCCATCATTGTGGGAGTGATTGCTGCTTTGCATTCTTGCATGTTAAATCTTTCAAGAACCTCATTAACATACTTTTCCTGTGAGATAAAAATCCCATTTTCATCTTGTTCTACTTCTATTCCCAAGAAGTATCTCAACAAACCCATATCAGTCATTTCAAATTCTTCCTTCATGACTGTTTTGAAATGTTCAATAAGGCAATCATCATTACCTGTAAAAATAACATCATCAACATATAAGACTACAATCAAGATTTTACCATCTTGTTCTTTGATGTAGAGGGTGGGTTCTCCCTCACATTTCTCAAAACCATTTTCCAGTAGATAGGAATCTATCCTACTGTACCACGCTCTTGGCGCTTGCTTCAGCCCATAAAGAGCTTTCTTCAGTTTGCATACCTTGTGCTCTTGGCCTTTCTTTTCATAACCGAGAGGTTGATCAATGTAAACCTCTTCCATTAACACTCCATTCAGAAATGCTGACTTCACGTCCATTTGGTAAACTTTCCATTTGTTTTGTGTTGCTATGGACAACACTGCTCTCACGGTTTCCATTCTTGCAACCGGTGCGAAAGTTTCCTCATAATCTATCCCATACTTCTGTTTATAGCCTTTGACTACAAGCCTTGCCTTGTGTCTCTCTATCTTGCCTTCAGCATTACTCTTGGTCTTGTAGACCCATTTAACACCAATGACATCTTTACCTTTTGGGAGTTCAACCAAATCCCAAGTTTTGTTCCTCTCTATGGCATTTATTTCATCATCCATAGCTTCTATCCATTTCTCATCCTTGATAGCTTCTTCGAAATGAACAGGATCATCAACATGACAATATAAAGAAAACAAAGAATTGATACCTTCATTAGCTATATCTTGTTCATAAATTTCTTTCAAACTTTTGAATTTCTTACCTCTTTCAGTAGATGTACAAATGCTTGAAGAAGCACTTGAATTTCCTCCTTGTGGTGTGCTTGGAGAAGCACTTTCATTTCTCCTCAAGGGTGTACTTTGCTGCTCTCTTGTTGGTGTTGCTATTTGGGGATGTATTTCAGCCACCTCATCATCATTCTCATCATGAGATAAACAGTGTTTAACATTCACTGTTTTCTCTATGCTTCCATCCCAAGCTTCCTCTTCAATGAACTAAACGTCCCTGCTCACAAGAAACTTCTTGCTGGATGGGTTATATAACCTGTATGCCTTGGATTCCTCACTGTATCCAATGAAAATACATTTCTCCCCTTTGCCGTCCAACTTCTTCCTTAGCTGATCCGGAATGTGTGCATAAGCTACACATCCGAAAACCTTCATGTGTGTGACACTTTGCTTTGTGCCACTCCATGCCTCTTCCGGCACTTTGTTCATAATTGCTTTTGTAGGACACATGTTCAAAATATACGCTGCACAATGTACAGCTTCAGCCCAATAATCATTAGGCAAATGCTTTGCCTTTAACATACTCCTCGCCATGTCCATTATGGTTTGGTTCTTCCTTTCGGCTACTCCATTTTGCTGCGGAGTATATCTAGTTGTAAACTGCTTTTGAATACCATTTTCTCTAAAAAAACGTAGAAAATCTTTAGATATATACTCACCTCCTCTATCAGTCCTTAAGACTTTGATATGCAGCCCACTCTGGTTCTCAACAAGTGCTTTGAAATTGCAAAATTTTTCAAACACTTCACTTTTGTTTTTCAAAAAGTAAACCCAAGTTTTTCTTGTAAAATCATCTATAAATGTTAACACATAGTGGCTGCTTGCAAGTGATGGAGTTTGCATCGGTCCACATACATCAGAGTGGACAATCTCTAAGGGTGCTTTTGCCCTTATGCTTTTCCCGGAAGGAAAACTTTCTCTGTGTTGTTTCCCAAGAATACAACCTTCACAAAGGCTGTCCAGTTTCTCTATCAATGGTAAACCATTTACCATTCCTTTTCTGTTCAACAGATTAAGACCTCCAAAGTTGAGATGACCAAATCTCAGGTGCCATAACCAATTATCATCCTTTGGTTCGCTTTGGTAAGTCTCTTGTGCAACTGCTGCTTTCTCTTCACCATTCTTCAAATCTGCTCTCATTCTGAGAGGGAACATCCTGTTCCTTGTCATCTTCACTTCAGCAATACACTGTTTGCTGGGTGGTTTATCCATGATGGTACAAACATCATTATCAAAGAAAACATTATACCCCTTATGAACAAGTTGTCGAATACTTAAGAGGTTACACTTCATTCCTGGAACATAATAAACATCTGCTATGGATTTCTTTGCACCTAATCTTGTTAAAACATTCACATCTCCTTTTCCCATAACAGAAACTTTGCTATCAGTTCGTAGTGTGACTTGTGACTGCACACTCTCATCTAACATAGAAAACATTGCTAAGTTTCTTGTCATATGGTTACTACAACCGGAGTATAGAAACCATAAATCCTCACTCTTTTCTTCAGCCATATTACAAGCTAAAAACAAATTACTTTGGCTGTTATTTTCTCTAGTGAAATTTGAACTAGTTCTACTTGCAATTTCTTGCTGCTTCTTTCTACATTCATTAGCATAATGACCATATTTTTTACAATGGTAACATTGGACATTGGATTTATCATACCTTTGTCCTTGTGCATTCTGTTGTCCACTTTGCTGGTTGCCTTGGCCGTGGCTGTGATTTTCACTGTTGCACCTTCCATGTGAATGTGAAGGGCTATTCCTTCCACCTCTGTTTTGGCTTCTGCCTTTTCCTCTTCCTCTGCCTTGCCCTCTTCCTCTTCCGAAAGACATCTGGGTCTTAAAGGCTTGCTCAAGAGATGAGTTTTCACTCCTACCCAATCTCTATTCATGGGTCATCAGTGATGCATGTAGCTCATCCACTGAAAACTTTGTGAGATCCCTAGTATCCTCTATGGTGGTGACAATCACATCGAATCTTGAGGGTAAACTTCTCAAGAGTTTTTCCACAATCCTCTTGTCTTCAAGAGTCTCTCCATGAGATCTTATTTGTGTGACCATTCCAATCACATGAGTGAAGAATGAGTCAATAGTGTCTGACTCTTTCATACAAAGAGTCTCAAAGTCTCTCCTCGGCAACTGAAGTTTTGTTGTCTTCACCTTCTCCATGCCCTGATAAGCTGTCTTGAGAGTTTCCCATGCTTCTTTGGATCTGTTAGCTGCTGCTATCCTCGGAAACACACTCTCATGCACTGCTTGATACAAGAAGAAAAGAGCCTTGGCATCTTTCTTCTTATTGCTCTTCAGAATCTCTCTTTCTGCTTGAGTTAACACCTAAAACTCTGCTTCATTTGCTGGCTCTTCAAAGCTATCCTCAACAAATTCCCATAAGTCTTGGGAGACAAATAATTCCCTCATAGTTATTGACCAGTAGTCATAATTTTTCCCATTAAATTGTGGGAGATGGATATTTCCCATACCCATACCAGTGCTGGCTCCAGCCATTCTGCACTCTTAACTATGATAAAAAAAACTTGACTGTGTTTTTTTTAAATAGCTCACTGTTCTGCAACAGTAACACAACAACTGTATAGAGAAATACCTTTGGATTCTTTTGGCTGAGTCTTCACACTGCTGGAGAAGCTGTTGCAACAAAGAACTCCTTTCCTTCAGCTTATTTGACCTTCAAATAGCTTGGATTGGCTCCGATACCATGTTGGAATTTTCAGAATTCCAAAATAATAAAATTGTCTTCCTTAACACAGAGAAATCTTCAGAATTTGCATTCACGGTGACAGAGTTTCACATAAAAAAATTCTATTCAATAAAAAAAAAAACTGTTACAGATTCTTCCTCAAAAGAGGGATTTACAAAATAGTTTGTCTACTGCAATCACAGTGCAAAACTATCACTCTGTCTCACTAAAATAAAACACTGTTGTGTATGCTCTGTTTCTCTGGAAAATACACTGCTTTGCAATTCCAAATTCACTCTCTGTTTTTTACAAAATGCACTCTGCTGTGCATAAAACTTCTGCTCTGTGTGTAAAAAAAATTACAATACTCTGTTTTCTGTATATAACAAAATATCTCAAAATATCTTAGCCCTGTTTAATGTCATTAATTGACACACCCAGAAAAAATCACCGCTTAACAATTCATTTATGGCTCCATAAATTCTGTCAGCACCGCTCTAAAATGCATTGATCACAGCTTTGACTTGGTGGCACTGTGATATTTCTTCCTTCCCGCACTGCTGTGCAAAGAAACTGTTCTGTTGTATTTTCCCTTTTTTTCATATACACTGTTGTGTAATAAAAATTAAATACACTTCACGGCTTTCTATCTTTTATATAATAAACATTACAATTCGGGCCATTTTAATATATATGTCACATATATTAAAAACAAATAACGTTAAAACATTTAAACATTAAAACATTAACCCCGCAACCCAATTTCGTTAATGTCAAATGTGGACCCCGCTGCGGTGATGTCAGCAACTATTCTGAGGGGGTATGCTCTTCCGCTGGTTCTGCCTACCTGACCCCCGCGGACTTTGCCTTGTCGCCTGTTCATTTAACCGGGCAGTTGGAAATTCATTCCAACATATTGTACAAAATGAAAAATTCCTGGAATAGAACCTGTACATAACATACTATAGGTCAAGTGTAAAGATCATTTTTTACTTAGAAAAGTAAATATTGAAGAGTTAGATGTTAATATTTAAATCAGCACATACCAACCACGGAAATACCAACCAGAAGTTAAATAACTATGTATGTAGTTATAATTGGAGGAAAATAGGATGCATAATTGCATCATCATGATGTGTACTACTGCTCTCTATTCGAAAAGGAAATATAGTGGAAGGGAAATTCAAGAAAATCATCTCATTACAAAAGGTGGTTTAAGCTCTATATGCTAGCAAGCTCATGAAAAGTGGTATAATTACTTACATTACGATTCAAGAATACAAAATGTTGTTATGAATAGATTATTTTCAAACTCATTTGTGTAAATATATATATATATATATAAAAGATGATGTAAGGTATATAAAAATTAATAGATCGAAAAATAAAGTGTAGCGCAATACAACAGATACTTAAAAAGAGGTATTTTTCAACATAATTAATAGTAATATTGGCACATCTTAAACATCTACATCAAGAAATAGATGCTAATAGCATAACTTTCAAGAATTGATTCCATTGTGAACTAAAAAATTTAAGTCCAAATGTATGATATTCTTAATAATGGGGGTACAGAGGGTGACTAAGGGCACAAAAGGTATATATATATATATATATATATATATATCCAAGCAGGTAAACATGGAAAATTATATATCCAAGAAAAAACTTAAAAGGGAAGTACAGTGGCCTTCAAAAGGGGACATAAATTCTTGATTGGTGAGGTTGAAAGATGAAATTATGCTCAGACATGTATAAAATATGACATAAAGAAATTGTAACCAAGAGAATTGGTTAACAATAAAAAATCACGAAAATAATAAAGTAGGTAGACAAATTGGAGATTGTCAAGATGAGAATAATAATAATAATAGTGGCATTTTTAATGGCCCAAAAGAACTAGAGAAACATGAAGGCACTTAGAGATTATGCAGAAAAGATGCAAAAACTATCAGCCTTATACAGAAATGGATAAGAGTAAAATGGACCAAAGCTAAAATCAAGGGTGAAATCATATAAGTGTAGTAGACCCTAAAATATGTCAAGACAACCCTAGATTGGCATCAATCTTAAGGATAAAAGGGTCTCAAAATCATATGGGAGTAGAGGTCAATATTGTTGTTTCATTAGAAATTTCACAAATTAGATTTTTGGTTGGACCAAAAATGACCATAAAAAGGGGTTGATTGCAATAATGCCACTGGATAAACTGGGAATGTTGATATAAATTCCTATAATAACGTAACAAATTGATAGGATATTTTCATAAAATTATATGAAAGAAACTTCCTAATCGATGTCTTGTTATAATATATATATATATATATATACACACACACGTGCATGTGTGTGTGCAAAAATGTTCAAAAGAGATGAAAATACTCACACAAACTTGGGTGTTAATACAACCCAAGCATATAAAAATACAAAGGGAAAAGACTCCATGGTTATGTAATATTCCAAACAAGAAGACGACAGTAATACAAGAAAATAAACAATAACGTCAGAATATCAAAACACCATAAAATAAGCCAGAAATATCTGAGTGACTTTATTAATGAGAAGGTGTAATACAAGTACAAGGGTGCTAAAAAATAATAGCACTCAAGCCAATAGAGATGGCTAGAGTGACCCTCAACTCCTCCCACTGAGAACATTGTGTAATTGTTACTCTGTTGGAGACCCTACTGCACTGCCCCTGCTGGAAATGCTGGAAATGTAACTGCTGGCTGAAAAGGGGTACGTAGATAAGGTTGTTCTAGTACTCAGAAAATGCCAGGATTTGGAATCGAGACTCTATGATGAAAACCCATAAAACCCAAAAAGGATTTCCGGAAATGACAACAACAGAAAATGCAGCCCCCGGGTTGATTTACACTCTACAGCTAGGAGATTGATAGGAGGTGGCTGAACTGATGAGAAATCCACTGCTACTCCTCCCAATCAACTTCCCGGATGAAGGGATACTCCCCTCACTAGATGCCAAGCTCAGAAACTTGGGTTATTACTCCTCCAATAGATCTACCCTCCTGGATTGTGCAATTCCTTAAGGAGACTTCATTGCTGATAGGGGTTGAAGATTGGCCTGATGCTTGATGATGAAATGTAGCTCAAGAAACTTTCCTGAGTTGGCACTCGAAGTCCCCCTAGGATAAGGGTGGGATTTCTGCTCAAAAACACTCATGTGCTAAACAGCACAGCAGACTTCGCTAAACATCTGAAGCCTGCAAAAAGTCATAAAAGAAAATTCATAAACAATATTCAGAATTCTTTCTATGGTTGTCATCCCCTTCCTTATATGCTTGTGAGCCCTCACCCCTTTGGCCCCACACAATAATGATGCTACTCCCCTAGCCACTAACCTCAATTATGACTGCGTTGTCCTCTATTGTCTCCACTACCTCCATAACTGCGTTGTTGATTTGGTCAAATTGACCCCATCCACATGCAATGACCCACATTCACACCAAGAAGTGGTTTATTCATCTTGACCCTATCTAGATGCATTGATCCATATTCACTTTAAGAAGTGGTTTTATTCCTACTAAATGGATTATGGGTCCCTCTACCCTCTTATTCATTTATCTTATTGACAAAAACAAAAATTAATATTCTAATTAGCTAAAAGCTAATTAGGAATATTACAGTCCTCCCCTCTCAAATGTTGCTTGTCCTCAAGCAACTACAGGGATGGATGCTGCAAAATATTCTCTCCTTCCCAAGTGGTATCCTCTTCTGAAAGGTTCCTCCATCGAACCAGATATTCTTTGATCACCATGTTTCTTAGTTGCCTCTCCCGAGTATCCAAGATAGCTTCCGATTATAAAACCAGATGGCCCTCATCATTAATAGGTGGGAGCTCCATAGTGGCAATTGCATGTTGTCCAATGGCCTTCTTGAGGCATGAGTCATCAAAAATATTGTGGATCTTACTCCCAATGGGGAGCTCCAACTCATATGCTACTCCCCCAACACGACGGATCACCCTGTATGACCCATAGAAATGGGGCTTAAGCTTCTCAATCCCCTTCTCCTTCAGTGTAGATTGCTTGTAATACTGAATACGGAGATAGAACAAATCATCCACCTCAAACTGACTCTCCACCTGACCTAGATCTGCATATAACTTCTGTTGATTTTGGGTTGTAGTAATGTTTTCCTTAAGAGCACAGAGTATATCCTGAATCTCTTGGATCCACTATTTTTCTATAGGATCCTTTCTTGCTCCAAACATCCCATCAACAAATGATAAAGCATCATAACCATATAGAGCTCGAACTAGAGACATATCGATCGACATATGAAATTTCGTATTGTAGCAATATTCTCCCAAGTGGAGCCAGCGTAGCCATGCTCTCTTGTAATATCCCAAAAGGGAGAATGCAGTAATACTCAAACACAATATGAGAACTACAACAAAGTAAATAATAAATCTAAAGACAACATCAAAATATATAGAGAAGTTGAGCCTTTTTATTATGTGGATATGGATTACAGTTACAACAGTGTAAAAATATAGGTACTCTAGCCAAGGAGGTGGCCTAGAATAACCCTGCAAACATGCTACAACTAGAATTGCGTAACTGGAGAGCTACAAGAAGCAATACTGCATTGTCCCCTTTGTTGATGATGTACACATAACTGTTGTAAAGGGAAATGCAGATCTATGGAGCTTAGGAACTCTGATGATTCCAAGATTCAAGATCTAGCCAATGTGATGGGAACCCAAGATAACCCAGACAGGATTTTCCAGATCTATGACTTTGGAAAATCACCCTCCAAGGGTTTTATCCTTTGATTGTTAGGTTATGCAAATATGAAGCTATATCTTATCCAAATATGGCTAAAATTTGTTATACAAATAGATCTGAGCTTTGAGGGTTGATTCCTCCTTCAGATCTCCAAGCTAGAAGCTTGAGATCTTGTCTCTTCTTCCTCTTCCTCAAGATGCAGCAACTGAAGATGCAGCTACTCGAAAAATTGCACTGTACAAGAGGGAGAGACTCAATTCCCACTTAAATGTGCTGCAATAAGCCTCAAGCTGATGGAAATAGTGATGGCAAGGTGAGGGGATGATCCCTCATAGGATTACTAGCTGAAATGCTAGCAACTTCCTTCCTCCTCTGGATCTGCAATGATGGACTGTGCAATCCTTGATGGCACTACTACTGATAGGAGGTCAATAAAGTTTGGCCTGATGCCAGATCTGAAATGAAGCCCTGGGAATTCTGATCTTGAAGCCCAAGGTGATAAGAATAATCCCTCACCTGTTCTCCAACTGAAATACTGAAGATAACCTCCACCTCCCAAACTGATCTTCAGGAATTGTGTAATTCCTGAAAGCATGTGCTCTGCAAAGAATGGAAACTTGGAATAACCTTCCAAAAATAGGCACACAAGTCCCCTATGGGTAAGGGTGGGATTCCCGCTCGGGAACACCCTCTGCTAAATAGCACTGCAAACTTAGCTAAACAGCATAAGAATGCATGGAAATGTCACCTGACAAATCCGATATAAATAGACCATCAAATCATAAACTGAAGCATGCCTCCAATGTTGTCTTCATCTCCTTTATATACAAAGTGAGCCTTCCCAAGCCCTTTCCCACCTCTAAACTGTGTTGTTCATGTGGACATAATCCTCCATGGTTGACTGTGTTGTCTCTCCAAGTCTTCCATCATGTCTACATGCAATGTGCGCCCTCTCCATCATGTGTGAATTAAATGCACTACGTCCTCCATCACTTCATCATGAATTCTCTATGATATCACATTAGATCCCCTCCATGATCTCAATTTACTGCTTCAACCTCCATGATCTATCTCATTAATGAGACATGATCTCCACTCCATTCACATTAGTAGTTGCTCCACTACTCCATTATGTATATATTTGTTAAATTAATCCACATTCACACATCAAAAGTGGATCTTATTCATCCTTGAGGATTATGGGTCCCTCCACCCTTTTATTTACTTTAATTAATTAAGAAAATTAAGAACTCTAATATTCCAAATATCATGTGAAAATTTGGGAATATTGCAGTCCTCCCCGGAAAAATATTGCTTGTCCTCAAGCAACTGCAAAAGTAGATGCAAAGCCATCTATTCCCCTCCAAATGGCATCAACATAAGGAAGTCCCCCTCCATTTTCTGCAATGTGTTATGCATGTTTGATTCCAAAGTTATCTCTTAAGAATGCATAGAATGACCTCCAACTGTATAGTTATATGTCCTCCTTTCTCCAAGAAGTACCAAGTGACAACCATATGATGTCCAACACCATCATCAATACATGAGATACATAAAATAAAGTGGTTCTCCTCACAAAGGAAGAGTCCCATCCCACAAAGCATTTCTACATCCCATGTTTCATGAAGTACATTGAGCATTGACATGCCCTCATCTTCAGCCATGTTGGCCTTGTTGGATCCAAGCATCATTCCTACATTATGCAAAAGAACAAATAGAGACATATGGGTAGACAAAGATGTCAAACCATATTCTCCCAACAGTAACCACCAGAATAGGGCCTCTTGCTGCCATCCTCCATCTCCCCCATGCAATATGGACAAGCCAAACTCCCCCAAAAGCAACCAAAGAAACAAGAGATCTTGATGTCTTCTCACCTCCTCATGTGCATCATGGAGTAAAAACATAATGATAGACATGTGGAATTTCACATCATCCCAATACAAGTAAGCACCATTAATAAACATCATGAGAGCGTCATGCTAAGTTCTACATAATACAAAACACATAGACATAGGATATGTCATGTGATGGCCAAACTCTCTCATGGACAACCCAAGTGAACATGCCTTCTTCTGATGTGTTCTATCATTGATACACAAGGCATGAATCATAAAAATATGAGCTATTGGGTGGTAACCATACTCACCCACGAACATTCAAAGCAACCATGCCTCCTTCTTCACTACATGAGTGTTATTCAAGGCATGGATCAAAGAAATAAAAGCCTTTGGGTAGTAACCAGGCTCACCCAAGAGCAACCAGCGTAACCAAGCTTCTTTTTGGCCCACGTCATATATCTACAAGTGGTCTTGCAACCCCTTGCTTATCATCCTCACCCACTCATCCCAATGTGGATAATAAATGATGTTCTACATAAACATGGTATCCTCCCTTTGTAGAATACCATCCACCTTAAACTGATGAAGAAATTTGCACTCCATGAAATGTTGAAGAGCACCTCCAATGAGATCTCTTAATGAGACCTTCTTCTCATCAATGGCCTTCCAAAACCAATGAGGTTTTGGATCTACTGTAGGTAGAAGTTTCTCTTTGAGTTGTGAGATGCTCATTGAGAAAGTGTCGTCTAGAATGGGGAAATATTACCCATTTCAATATGTCTACTATTTATCATATTTTTCTCCATTTCTTCATGAATGAAGTTGCCATATGATTGCTCCCATAAGGAATGGGTCCTCCTCTTCTCACTACTGCTCCTTAACAACATTGTAGATCTGCAAGGTGATACATATGTTGTCTCAAAGCAAGGCACAATGATAAACTCATAGCCATCCATTGTACATAGGATCATTCTTATCCCACCTTGTGAAATTCCACATTTCAAGTCAAAGGGTTGAATGTAGTTCATCAATGACAAACTGGAATAGTTCTTCATCTCCTCCTTGATTAGATCAAGGGTCCTATGCATTGTGATATGTTGTTGCTTCAAATCAGCATGTTTTTCTAACCCTTGGTTATGCATTATCATTAATGGCATGTTCCCATAGGTTTCAATAAGAGGTACTGAAATAATATGAGATGAAAATGGATGCATACCTTGGATCAACTACGATTCAGAAACATCTTGCAAGATCACAAGAGTTTCCTCTTCCGGTGCAATGATCTCTCCAACTGCTAGTAAGAGTGATGGTTTATCTTCTATCAGTGTACCAGAGCTGAAATCTACCTCCTCTTTCTCATGCATCTCCTGAAACATGAATGGGACTCTATGTGTCAAAATCTCAAGACTATCTTGCGAAGTTGCAAGTGTCTCTTCTCCAGATGCAAGTACTTATGTAGCTGGTGGTGAATGTAGTGACTCTTTTTCTAGAGTGACAAGATTTACATCCTCCTTTGTTCCCTTAGGAAATGTTTCTTTGTGACACATATCTAATTTTCTCACATCAAAATTCTTCCTCAACTTGTGAAAGAAATATGAATATTTAGTCACATTTTCATGCTCCATGTGAAAAAACCACTAATTATTGGTGAAGGCTTCACCATAAAGATGAAGTGTTGGAATCTAAGCATCCTCTCTTTCAGCTACAAGATGTAACCTGAAGAATGCATCTAACTCTTTCCTCCAAGCCTTAAAAATTCTTGAGTAAGATCCATCAAATGTAGGCAAATAGAATCTATTGTGCCTCTTGCCTCTATTGCTGCTATAGGATCCTCTTTCTTCTTTGATTTTGAAGACTTGTTGGAGAGTTAGATTCCCCTTGAATGCTCTAGACTGTGCTTTGTACTCCTGGAGATATAAACTGAGAGTCTCATGAGTCTCATGTTTTCTTCTGCATTCATTTCTACACCATTAACCTTCTTCAAAGAAAGTGGGAATAGTAGATCTATGAGGAAATCTATGATTCTCTAGTTTTCTTTGTTGCTGATAGGAAGTACTTGGACCTTCCTCATCAAATATTCTTCTTGGATCCTCCCTTTTCTTTTCTTCCTACATCTCATTGATCTCCTTGGAGAGATCCTTCATATTTCTCAAGAAAGATGCAAAAAAACTTAATCCCTCCATTATAGTAGATCTCTACTATCTTCTTCTTCTTTTGATGCAAAAGATGAAGTGTCCACAAGCTTAGCCAAAGATCATGCTCTGATACCACTATAGTATCCCAAAAGGGAGAATGCAGTAATACTCAAACACAATATGAGAACTACAACAAAGTAAACAATAGATCTAAAGACAACATCATAATATACAGAGAAGCTGAGCCTTTTTATTATTTGGAGATGGATTACAGTTACAAAATGTAAAAGTAGAGGTACTTTAGCTAAAGAGGTGGCCTAGAATAACCCTGCAAATATGCTACAACTAGCACTGCGTAACTGGAGAGCTACAGGAAGAAATATTGCGATGTCCCCTTTTTTGATGATGTACATGTAGCTACTACAAAGTGAAATGCATATCTATGGAGCTCAGGAGCTCTAATTATGCCAAGATTCAAGATCTGGCCAATGTGATGGGAACCCAAGATAACCTAGAAAGGATTTTCCAAATATATGACTTTGGAAAATCACCCTCCTAGGGTTAGATCTTTTGATTGTTGGGTTATGCAAATCTGAAGCTAGATATGATCCAAATATGGCTTAAATGTGTTATACAAACAGATCTAATCTTTGAGGGTTGATCCCTCCTTCAGATCTTCAAGCTAGAAGCTTGAGATATTGTCTCTTCTTCCTCCTCCTCAAGATGCAAAAAACTGCGATGTACAAGAGGGAGAGACTCAATGCCTACTAAAATTTTCTGCAATAATCCCCAGGCTGATGGAAATAGTGATGGAAAGGTGAGGGGATGGTCCCTCATAGGATTACTAGCTGAAATGCTAGCAACTTCCTTCCTCCTCTGGATCTGCAATAATGGACTGCGCAATCCTTGATGGGATTGTTGCTGATATGAGGTCAATAAAGTTTTTCCTGATGCCAGATCTGAAATGAAGCCCTGGGAATGTTGATCTTGAAGCCTAAGGTGATAGGAATAATCCGTCACCGGTTATCCATCTAAAATACTGAAGACAACCTCTACCTCCCAAATTGATCTTCATGAATTGTGTAATTCCTGAAAGTATGTGTTCTGCGAAGAATGGAAATAGTGTGGCACCAATGCCTGATGATGAATGGCATCTCAGAATAACCTTCCCAAAGTAGGAACACAAGTCCCCTATGGGTAAGGGTGGGATTCCCACTCAATAACACCCTGTACTAAACAGCACTGCAAACTTAGCTAAACAACATAAGAATGCATGGAAATGTCACCTGACAAATCCTGATCTAAATAGACCATCAAATCATAAACTGAAGCATGCCTCCAATGTTGCCTTCATCTCCTTTATATACAAAGTGAGCCTTCCCAAGCCCTGGCCCACCTCTAAACTGCATTGTTCATGTGGACATAATCCTGCATGGTTGACTGCGCTTCCTCTCCAAGTCTTCCATCATATCTACATGCAATGTGCACCCTCTCCATCAAGTGTGCATTAAATGCACTACTTCCTCCATCACTTCATCATGAATGCTCTATGATCTCACATTAGATCCCCTCCATGATCTCATTTGACTGCTTCAACCTCCATGATCTATCTCATTAATGAGACATGATCTCCACTCCATTCACATTAGTAGCTGCTCCACTACTCCATTATGTAGATCTATGTTAAATTAATCCACATTCACACATAAAAAGTGGACCTTATTCATCCTTTAGGATTATGGGTCCCTCCACCCTTTTATTTACTTTAATGAATTAAGAAAATCAATAACTCCAAATATCATGTGAAAATTTGGGAATATTAAATCTCTGCTTCCCCACAACATAGTTTCGCAGGTAGCCTTCTAGCCACTTGTTTACTATATTTGTCTACCCATCTTTCTAGGGATGATAGCTAGTACTCAGTGTCAACTCAGTACCCACCAAATGGAAAATTTCCTGCCAAAAGCCACCCATGAAGCATGTATCTCTATCACTGACTATGGTCTTAAGAAGACCATGGAGTCTGAAAACATCTCTAAAGAAAATCTCGGCCACTTGTGAAGCAGTGTACCGTGAGGATATGGCAAAGAAATGTAAATAATTTTGTAGTCGATCAACGACCACAAAGATACAATCCTTGCCCTGTACTGCTGGAAAACTGGTAATGATGTCCATAGAAATTCTCTCCCATTTCCCCTCCAGAATAGGAAGTGGTTGTCACAACCCTGCAGGATGGTTGTTCTCTCCTTTATTCCTTTGGAAAACTACACATTCCTTGATATGATAGAGCACATCCTCCTTGAGACCCTTCAATGAGAATCTCTCTCTGATGGCCTGGTATGTCTTCGTGAAACCTTGGTGGCTTGAGGGCGGTGAATCATGTGTTGAATGCAAAATATTCTCCTTGAGCTTAGAATCTCTAATCAAGAAGATCTGGTCTCGGTAGTAGATGACCTCATCCATTACTCTATATCTCTCATCAGTCACTTGCCCATATAGTATCTCACATGTGAAGTGGTCTTTGGAATACTCCACCAACAGTTGTTCCTTCCAATCTGAATCCACACTCATCAAGGACAATGTTGTTGGTCTCCGTGATAAGGCATCAGCTACCACATTTCTCTTCCCTTTGACATATTCAATGTTAATTTCATATGCCTGAATTTCGTTAACCCATTTTTGTTTCCTCTCTTGCAGTTGCTTCCGCTCAAGAAAATGCCGAAGACTTTTGTGATCAGACTGTACTTAGAATATGTTGCCTACCAGATACTGCCTGAATTTGGCCAATGCATGTAGAATGGCTAGCATCTCCTTGTCATATATGGAATACAACCTCTCATGTGGCAGAAAATTCTGACTCTCAAAGGCTATGGGATGGGCCCTACGCCAATACCCTCCCTTGAAGCATCACATTCCAACACAAAGGGCTAGGTGAAATCTAGCAATACCAACACCAGAAAAATTCTCATCACCACCTTGAGCCTATCAAAGGCCCTCTACACAGTGTTTTTCCAACCAAAGGCTCCCTTCTTGGTCAGATCTGTGAGTGGTGTTTCTAGTTGGTAGAACCCTTTGACAAACTTTTGGTCTGGTGGCCTTCCCGGTGGAATGTCCCCAATTACCATAGAATAGTGGTCTAGAATACACAGCACATTAGAGTGGAATAATTTTTCCTTGCCTCCTGCCTCTGATATACGCAATTCTACTTTCCATGCTATGTATCCTATGCATAAATCAGCCTCCATCCTATGTGTTGAGACTACCTGAGGTGGATAGGTTTGCATGCCCCTAATAAATTGGTGCTCACCGCTCTTCTTATTTTTCCATTCCATCTTCAAGGTCTCCCAATATGTGGTGGCCTTTCCTAGTGTGATCAACCATTTTACACCCAATATCTCATTGGTGTCACTAATATCGACCATAAAGAAGTGATATGTCAATGTGTATGTCCCAAAAGTTACATTCAATTCCAGGACATACTTCACACACTACATGGCTCTAGCTCCTAGAACCAAAACTGAGAATCCTTCAAAATCATTTGTCGGTATGCATCTCCTTTGCACTAGTTGGGTATCAATAAAATTATGGGTAGCCCCACTCTCTATCACTACTAACACCTTCTTCCCTTGACTCTCAATGTCGGATACTTGGGTACTACCTACAAAGCTGCAAGGGACCCTCCAGTTGGAGAAAATAGTCAATTTCCACCTCTCGATGGTGGTGGATCCTCTCCCGGTGCCACACCTCTGGTGTCCCCTCCCAGGTCATCTTCTTCTTCCTCTTCACTGTTGGAGAAGACTTCAATATAATATGCATTTCGAGCATCACGTCGATGCCCTAGTGCCCATGGTTCTTGGAAAGTGAAGAAAATCCTCCTCCTCCTCAAATCTCTTCGGATATCATCACTAAGAGGTCATTTTCCTTGGTTCCCTTTTTGGGGTGGAACCTCCATATATTTCCCCTTTTACGTGAATGTGGGTTTTTGCTAGAATGTAGCTCTTACCCTTGGCAAAGCATCTTGTAAGTCCCTATCCCTCTCAATGTCATCTTGGAGCATCGTTGGTCTAGTAGACTTTACTATAACCCATGCAACGGTTCCGCTAGTCCATCAATGAACATGTATACCCTCCTAGCTGTAGATAGATCTGGAACCATGACGGAAAGTTTCAAGAACTCAGATATATAAGTCTTCGGGTTTCTCGACTACTTGAGCTTAGCTAGTTCAACAAAGTGTGCCTTTGGATCCCTTCGGTCAAATCTCTCTACCAATATCTGGGTGAAATCTTCATATGCAATCACAGTTGCATGTCCCAATGTAGACAGTGCGTGGAAACACCATTCAGGTGCTTCACCTTCAAGGTGCAGCGTTGCTATCTTAATAGCTTCAATCTCTGATATTTGGTTTAGCTAGAAATAAATGTCTAAGTTTTCCACCCAAGCCTTTTTCGTGCATTTGGATGACCCATCAAAAGTAGGCAGAAAGAATAAACCCATAGTACGTTGCAGATCATTGTTCTACATGTACCCTCCACTTCTATTGTTGTTACAGGGTCTTCTGTTAACCTTGATCTAGCAGAAATATTAGAAGTTTGGATGTTCTTTGAATATTTGAGATGAAGATTCATATTCTAGAAAATAATCACTGAGAGCCTCCTGCTCTTGTGGTCCTCCAGCCCCATTTCCTACTGCTAAGGTAGGCATAGTGGAGCGTTGTGAGGCTTGCTACACTACCGGTTTCTCACACCAACGATGTGAAGTACTGAAAATTTCTCCAGTTTGCAACCCTCTTGGGGTTTCCCTTTGTCTTTCCACTCTCATCTCCTTGATTTCTCTGGAAATATCCTGCATATTTTGGAGAATAAATTTTGGAAACTCTTTCTCGTCCATTTCTACCGATATTGGAGACTTGCCTTTGTCTTCTATTTCTCCTGAGATGTGGTCTTCTTTGTTGGTCTTATAATCAAATTTGAGACCTTTATTAATATACTACTTCTCCTGGTCTGTAAGAGTTTCTTCTTCTTCAGATGACATAGATGTAAGAGCCCCACAGGCTGAGCCAAGATTATGCTATGATACCACTGTAATATTCCAAACAGGAAAACGATAGCAATACAAGAAAATAAAAATAACGTCGGAATATCAAAACACCATAAAATAAAATAGAAAGATCTAAGCCATTTTATTAATGAGAAGGTGTAATACAAGTACAACAATGCTAAAAAATATTAGCACTCAAGAAGACATATATGGCTAGAGTGACCCTCAAGACCTTCCACAAAGAACACTGTGTAATTGTTGCTCTATTGGAGACCCTACTATGATTCCCCTGCTAGAAATGTTGGAAATGTAACTGTTGGCTGAAAAGGGGTACGTAGATAAGGTTGTTCTAGTTCTCAGAAAATTTCAGATTTGGAATCCGGACTCTATGATGAAAACCCAAAAAAACCTAGAAAGGATTTCCGGAAATGACAACAACAGAAAATGCAGCCCTCGGGCTGATTTACACTCTGAAATTAGGAGACTATTTGGAGGTGGTTGAACTAATGAGAAACTTGCTACTACTACTCCTAATCAACTTCTCGGATAAAGGGCTACTCCGGTCACTAGATGCCAAGCTCTGAAACTTGGGTTATTGCTCCTCAAATATATTTTCCCTCCTGGATTGCGCAATTCCTGAAGGAGATTGTGTTACTGATAGGGGATGAACATTGGCCTGATGCCTGATGATGAAATTCAGCTCAATAACCTTTCTTGATTGGACACTCAAAGTCCCCCAAGGATAAGGGTGATATTTCCACTCGGAAACACCCGTATGCTAAACAGCACAGCAGACTTCGGTAAACAACTGAAGCGTGCAGAAAGTCATAAAAGACAATTCATAAACAATATTCATAATTATTTCTATGGCTATCATCCCCTTCATTATATGCTTGTGAGCACTCACCCCCTTGGCCCCACACAATAATGATGCTACTCCCATGGCCACTAACATCCATTATGACTACAATGTCCTTTATTGTCTCCACTACCTCCATGACAACATTGTTGATTTGGTCAAATTGACCCCATCCACATGCACTGACCCACATTCACACCAAGAAGTGGTTTATTCATCTTGACCTTATCTAGATGCATTGATCCACATTCACATTAAGAAGTGTTTTTATTCCTACTAAAGGGATTTTTGGGTCCCTCTACCCTCTTATTCATCTATCTTATTGATAAAAACAAAAATTAATATTCTGGTTAGCTAAAAAGATAATTAGGAATATTACAGGTTATATATAGAGGTAAGATGCTCATAAATCTTCATAAATAATTTGTAATGCATGCCAAATTGAAGAAATGAAAAAAAAAAAAAAAAGTGGCAGATCTCTAAAGATTACATTTTGTTGTTTTGACCATGAAATAGAAGTAGGTCAAGAGATCCTTTTAAATATCTACGAGTGGTATTTTGAAGTATTAATTATGGTTTCCTCATACTTTTGTGGTCTTATGGAGAGGTATGGAACAAGTGGCAGCCAATAAATATGGACTTGTCTAAGTCCACTTTAGAGTGTAATTGATAATAATATAACAGCCATGGAAGCGGCAAAGATAGTATGTGGATCTACACTTAAGTATTCGTGATAGATGCATCATTGATGTTCTGGTATCAAATAATAGGATAAGATAAAATGTAGAAAATAGTCCCTTTATTAATATTAACTATGTGTAGTGATATAAAAGGAAAGTGGAAAGTATATATTTTGAATTTCATATTAAAAGACATCCATGTCACTAGCCTATGTTGTTAAGGAAGTACCGAAGGATCCATTGTATTGAGTATTGATATATTGATTTTTTGACCTGGTGAGTGCATGTGGATAGTTTTGTTGGATGCAGATGGATGTTCCTTTCGTGGAATGCATTAATGAAGATAGGAATCACATGTTTAGCATGCATGAAAACAATAAATAATCTTCTCATGAAATGAGAATAGGAGTACATTTTACTCTCAAACTGAGCCATTGCTCAAAATAAACTAAAGTGCAAGAACTTAGTACTAAAGATATTGTGGTACAAATGAAGGAAGAAATATAGGAGGCATTTCCTTCCCATATTAGGAAAATATGGAATTGTGGAAACATCAATGGTAGTGTTTATTAAAAAGGGGGAAAGATGTAACACCCCTATCACTCTGCTTTTTATTCTTTTACTATTTTTAGACATTGAGATATTATGGGATTTAATGGCAATGGAAGCCATGATGATATTTATGTGATGATGTAATTATTATTTTTTAGTAATTGAGTTAATAAATAAATAAATTGAAAATATTCAAGAGGAAACACTATAGTTTAGATGACTTCTTTCTGAGCTTAGAAAATGTTATTGGTGGTCAGTTCCACATGATGGACCTTCCTTAAAAATGTCCTAAAAATACCTAGGAGAAAATAGTTAAAAAGAAATTAAATTAACACAATGGGAGATAAATATTGTATTAATTAATTAGTTGAAGATAAATACTAAGTGGGTTCAAATAAAGAATTGCACGACACAAAATTGTGATTTAAATAAAAATAAAGGAATCTTTTTCGGAAAAAAAAAACTAGGCAAAAGGTTGTCAGACCTTAAAGCAGGACACTGCTAAAAATATGTTAGGAAGAAATTTATATAATAACCACTTATGAATCAAACGGGGGGTTGATTCCTGGCAACAATAATTTCTTGGGTCAGGGGGGACTATGGAGGAAAATTCATGGTTGGGTGGAACATGTCTGTCCCTGAATATTTCCTAAGCATTAATTAAGGTTAGGTTTGAAATCTTAACTTTGTCTTATAACTGATTTTAAATTGTGTACTAACATGTACTGCTATGGATGGATAACTTAGGTGAAAATAGGTATATTTATACATAGTTTCATATAATATATACTCATATACATGGTTAATTTTTGTTTTATTATTAAACGATCAATGAATATGAATTTATGTTTGCATGCATAGAAGATAAAATACGCCATATTTTTTTGTATATAAAATGTTATATGAATGTATGGGAAGTTGCACAGGTTGTTACTATTCATGTAAGATGCATTTTTAATTGCACCTACATATTTAATTATCTCCCCATAGTAAATTGCAACGAAAATAGTAATTGAGCTATACCTCAGCAGATCTATAGGAGAAAAGGTGTTGAAATGGTAAGCATACATGAAACTATTTATACTGAGATGATTTAATGGAACAGTGAATTTATAAAACCTTAACATGAATGTAGTTGGGATAAATAATACATATGCATTTAATTTAACTATCGGCTAATTAAGGTTAAGCTAGAAATTTTCTGGAAAATATACATCATGATAAGTAAGAAAATTAAGGTTAAGCTAGAAATTTTCTGGAAAATATACATCATGATAAGTAAGAAAATAAATAAGTTTAAGTAAGGATGAGGATTAGGCTATTCAAAAAAAAAAACATAATATCTTATGAGGTAGATAAGAACGAAATCTCGTATACTATACCATTGACACATCAACTTTCCCTAGCAAGAAAGGAAATATGAAATGAAAATGTTTTCTTTTTTGGAAGAACAGGTAAAGCAAGAAGTAAATGGAAATAATAAAGACTGCCATAATTTTAAGTTGATAAATTAGCTAATAAGTTATGAAATGTATTTATTTTTTTAAACATATTCTAGAGTTGCAATACAAATGAGATACTAAGACTAATCTCGTAAGCGTTGATGCCAAAGTAAGAAGAAAAAGTGGAAGAAGATTTAACTATTTACTTATATAAAATCAGGGAGTCTTATTTTCATGGAGGAAAATGCATGAGCACACCTCAAACGAAAGACATAGGTATTATTACAACAACGTATTGTTATATTACAGTGAGTGAAACCGTTATTTATCCTATAGCATCGGACCGTATGGAATAGTCCGAGAGTTTTTCTCTTTCAAATAAACAACAATGAAAATTACATATAGCAGCTAAGTGAGAAAATATAGTATACAAAATATTGATATTATTAAGTAAAAGTTGTACAATCCATGGTAAACAAGATTTCTAGGGTCATTAAAAAGTAAAGTGTATGTATGGTGATTCAAAAGTAAATAAATTGGTTTTGTTTCATAAATAAAACAGCCTACCCATAAAATGTATCCTAATGGGAAAACCCATGAGATATTAAAGCTAAGGTGATTTAATACAAGATAACAAGAGCGGAGTTTAATGGTGTAGCATCCAACGAATAACTAAGTCTTAGCCCCAAATCACTTATGTTGAACCCTAAAGAAGTATGATTCCTTCCAAATTAGAAAATGTGAACCCACTATGTGGGAATGGTCTAACACTTTGGTGGTTATCCAATATTGTAACAGAGGTGCATAGATGGAACTCTCCAATGAAATATTTTTCCATTTGGAGTGCATTTAGTCATCTGTGGAACCATTACTTACAGTTTCAAATTAATAGTGAAACAAGACAAGAAACGAAGTTATTTTTTTTATCAATCAGTGTAACATCGAAAAATGGAAAAATAAATAAAATCTTTAATGTTAAAATTCATTTGGGAAGTTTATTAAGAACTATCCTTAGAGAAAGAAAAATAACCTTTACAAGAACACAGTAGATCATATTGGATGCATATTATAATTTTGTAGGTGCTAAAATTATTTGATGATTATTATGCCACCAATTGGCATAAAATTATTCTTAACATTAATTCCCCTGAGAGGAAAAGTAGATAACAGGCTCTCTCTACTTCGAGAACTAAATAGAGTACATTAGATATATGTTGTTGCGCCCTAAAGACTCTAGCAATGAGCTGAGAAGGCATATAGGAGAATCGGCATGTGTTAGAGTAGCTGAGAGTTAGAATTTTGAGGCTAGACGTTTGTTTTGGCATATTTTAAGACTATCGTCATTTCTTGCATACTTGTACAAAAAAAAATACAGCTGGACGTGAGCAAAAATCGCTCTAGGAATAAACTCATAGGAAGGAAGAAAATAAATTCGAAAGAAACACTATTCCAAAAGGAAAAATCTTATACCTGTGAACGGAGAATCCTCCAGATAAATTTTCACATTAATGAATGATTTTGATGAGCACTAGAAGGGGAGGCAAGAGTGCATACTGGTAGAATTTCTAATTTAAGAACCCAATATCTCATAAAGTATAAACAAAACAAAAAAGCAAACTACATATCTACTCATTGTGGAACCCTCACCCAATTTCTATCTTTGGACAAAAGGGTGAGTTTCTCAGATTCACCAAATCAATCGTGGAAGATTTCATAAACCCTAAAATAAGAGATAAACAAAGAATATATAAAACTAATAACATTACTTTTTGTAGCCACACCTATATTTTGGCAAAGTAAAACTTGCATAACGAGTGATTCCATGTTAGAATTAAGATCCTCTATTTTGGGAAATTCAAATACTATCGTCATTTCTTGCATACATGTACAAAAATAAATTGACAGCTGGTCGTGAGCATAAATCACTCTAGGAATAAACTCATAGGAAGAAATAAATGGAATTTGAAAGCATTATTCCAAAGGTAAATATCTTTTACTTGTGAATGGAGAATGCCACAAAAAATTATGTGTTGGGTCCCTATATTACTAGTGTAGTCCCTTATTGTTGTTAGTGTAGCCCCCTTATTATTATTTTTGTACCCCTGTAGCCCCCATATTGTTATTATTGTGCCCCATAAAATCCACTATTGTAATTTTTATGCCCTTACATTATTATTGATATGTCGGTTAGGTTTATATTGTGACCCCATGGACTCCTATATATAGAAAGGAGTTTTTGTCATTTGTATCAGCCAAGTATTGTTCATTTATGTAATGTAAATGAGGTATACCCCTCCAAGTGGCTGATTTATAAGGCGTTGATCTCTCTTTTCTTCTATATTTGGAGCTAGTTTCATAACATTTGGTATCAGAGCTTTGGATTCTAGAGTTTCATTGCATGAAATAGTTCATCATGGAATTTTCGCTATAACTTTATTTCTATGAAGGTGCAGAAGATAAAAACAAAACCGATTTGTGAATAAATCCTGAGGAACTTCATGCAAAATTTTCAGATATTGGTTCGCAATATTTTCGAAGATACGATCTGTGGAAGTTAGGGTTTTGCAGGCTTCTGAATTTCATCTCAAAGAGGTGACCTTGGGAAAATTGACATAACACTCTTTTTGAGCATCGAATTGGAATTATGTAATACATGGCCAAAATTACACAGACTGTAGTTTCCTTTATATCAATTTCAAAGATGAAGGAGGAAACAGTGACATGTGGCACGCCATAAAATTTTTCTCTACTAAACCAATCCATAATTAGGTCATTGTGGAATATTGGGAATAACTTTGCCTTGAATAATCCAAATCAGGTCACACCTATGGCATTGGAAAGAATATTTAGAGGGCTATTAAAGGACTTAATATAAACTCTCGGGGATCCAAAATTATAGAGATACATCAATTTCAATATCGAGCTTCTCAAAATCAAGAAAAAGGTGTGTATTTTTTTTCAAATTGCATAAGTCTTGTTTGAAAAATCAGTTTGAATTTATTCCAAAGGCATATTGAATCATAGATATCATTATTGGGTTGTAAAATTCCCCATAAAAATAATTCAACACCCATTAATCCCTCAGAAGGCTCTACTATGACTCATGGAGAGGAAGAAGTGCAACATGATATATCAAAATTACAAGAGCAAGTGCAACAACGTTTGCTCTCACGAAGAGCAACAAAAAATGAAATGGAGGTTTTGAAGAAAGGTGTGAAAGCTAAGATTGATGGTTTGAAGAAAGGAGTTGAAGCTAATATTGATGGTTTGAAGAATGGCATGGAAGACATGGAAGAAAAAATGGAAGACATGAAGAATGATCTAAAATCAGACATGAAAGATTTGACAAAGTTGATACAAGAAATTATTCCTAATGGCAAAAAGATAGTAGAGGAAACTCATAATGAGAAAAAAAAAAAAAAAAAAAAAATCCTGATTTCATAAACTCTAATGTTGGATTGAAGACCCGCCATATTCCAAAGATCAATATGAGGAAGTTTAATGGCAAGGATCTAGTAACATGGATACTACATATGGAGCAATATTTTGATCTCAAAAATGTGCAAAACACATAAAAGGTACACATTGCAACTTTATATTTAGAACAAAATACATTTGTATGCTATCGATGGATTTTCTCCTGTAAAAAAATTGTCACTTGGTCAATTTTTACGGAGGAAATGATAGCACATTATGAGGATACAAAGAGCAGCACCTTCTTTAGCCAATTGATAAATCTAAAACAAAAGGATTCAGTGGTGGATCACATTAAGGACTTCCAAAAATTGAATATAAGGGTAACTGATATTTCAGAGGAACATAGGATTGATTTATTCATAAGGACTTTAAAGGATAACATCCAACATGAGGTTCACCATTAGGAACTTTATTCATTGGAGAAGGCATTCAGGTTGGCAAGAAAAATAGAATGTAAAATTATGGCAACAATGAAGCCTACCACTAACATCTATAAAGATGGAAGTGTTGCTACTCCTAGACTTCCACAACCTACAATGTTGACACCAAAACAATTGGAAGAAAAAAGAGCAAAAGGAATTTTCTACAGTTGGAATAGAAAATACACAAAAGGTCATAAGTGTGCTGTGAAGAAATTATTTTACATAGATTGTGAAGAGGAGGAAGAAAATGAAAAATAAACTTCAAAATAAGAGGATATACACTAGGAACCAACCGTAGAGAAAGAAGAAATGAGTCTAACCATATCCTGTAACGCATTGGCAGGAATTACCACTCCTCAAACCCTAAAGTTCGAAGGACATATCAAGAATAAAAAGGTAATAGTTTTGATTGATTCGGGTAGTACCCATAATTTTATTAATTTTAAGGTATCCAAGGAATTTAATTGCTTCCTATACCCAGCACCAGAGTGTCAAGTGATGGTTTCAAATGGAGGAACTATAAATTTCTTTGGAAAATTCCATAATATCAAGATAACCATGGGGGAATATGTATTGAATATTCCAATTATTTCCATTCCAATGGGAGGTGTTGATGTTGTACTAGGAGTACAATGGTTACAATATTTGGGGACGATAGCTTTTAATTTTCAAGAACTCTTCTTGAATTTTTTTTAGAAGGAAAGGAAGTTGAATTACAGGGTATCGTAGGGAATTCGGGAAAGATAATAAGCTCTAATGTCAGGAAAAATCTTCTGAATAAAGAACAACGAGGCGTAATTGCACAATTATGCTCACTAGAAGTTCCAACATCAAAATTATCTATTTCTATAGATCTCCAAAAATTATTGGACAATCATTCCAAGGTGTTTGAAACTCCCAAAGGACTCCCACCTATTCATGATCATGATCATGCTATTCATTTGATTCCAGGAAGTTTTCCTCCAAACATCAGGCCTTACAGATATCCTTATGTTTAAAAGAGCGAAATTGAACATATTATTGTAGAAATATTAGAGGATGGTATAATTCAACCTAGTCAAAGTTCTTTCTCTACTCCATTAGTATTGGTGCACAAGAAGGATGGATCATGGCACATTTTTTCGAATTATAGGGAGCTCAATAAGCTCATTATTAAAGATGAATTTCCCATTCCTGTGATTGATGAATTATTGGATGAATTACATGGAGAAATTTATTTTACCAAGTTGGGTCTTCATTCAGGATATCATCAAATCATAATGAAGACTGAATATATTCTGAAAACAACATTTCGAACTCATGAGGGTCATTATGAATTTTTGGTCATGCCTTTTGGCCTTACCAATGCACCTTCTACATTTCAAGGGTTGATGAATTCCATTTTCAAACCCTTCCTTAGAAAATTTGTGTTAGTATTTTCTGATGATATACTAATCTACAACAGGTCTTGGAAGGATCATGTTCAACATGTTGACAGGGTACTCAAACTATTGGAGGAGAAACAATTATATGCAAAAACATCCAAATGTTTCTTTGGAGTACAAGAGGTGGAATATCTGGGTCATATTGTATCTCACGAGGGTGTTAAGGTAGACCCTAACAAAATTAAAGCCATTAAGGAATGGAAAGTCCCCACAACCATAAAGCAGTTGTGAGGATTTCTCGGGTAAACGGGGTATTATCATAAGTTTGTTAAGAATTATGGGAGAATAGCAGCACCTCTAACAACATTATTGAAGAAAGATGCATTTTCATGGACTCCTGAAGCAACTAAGGCCTTTGAACATCTTAAAGAGGCAATGTGCCTAGCACCGGGCTTAGCTATGCCAGAATTCACAAAAACCTTTATTGTGGAATGTGATGCCTCAGGAAATGGAATTGGTGTTGTTTTAATGCAAGAAGGAATACCCATTGCTTTTGAAAGTCGTCCAATCAAAGGAAAGTATTTACAGAAACCTATTTATGAGAAGGAAATGTTAGCAATACTGCATGCACTAAAGAAATGGTGAACTTACCTAATGGGAAGACACTTCAAGGTAAAAAATTATCATGATAGTCTTAAACACTTTTTGGAACAAAGACTATCATCAGAAGAGCAGCAAAAATGGGTCACAAAGATGTTGGGTTATGACTTTGAAATAATCTACAAAAAAGGAAAGCTTAATGTTGTTGCAGATGCACTCTCAATAAAGGATGAAGAGGTGGAAGCATTGCTTTGTGCCATTTCTATTATCCAACCAGATTGGATAACCGAAGCAAGAGATGAATGGAAGAAGGACAAAGATGTATGGACACTCATTCAAAAGTTGCAACAAGATCCTAGTACATATGATACATTTAGTTGGAAAAATGATTCCTTATGGTACAAAGATCGCTTATATCTTTGTAAGAATTCCCAACTAAAACAAAATATTCTTTTGGAATTGCACACTTCTCCTTTAGGAGGACACTCAGGATTTTTAAAAACTTACCACGAGGTGAAGAAAGAATTTTTTTGGGATGGCCTTAAATCTGATATTCAAAATTTTGTGGCGGAATGTTTGGTTTGCCAGCAGAATAAAGTTGAGACAATTAAGACCTTGGGTCTTCTACAACCTTTATCCATTCCAAGTCAACGTTGGGAGGAGATTTCAATGGATTTTATCACAGGTTTACCTAAGTCTGCAGGAAGTGTCATCATGGTGGTAGTTGATAGACTTACCAAGTATGCACACTTTTGTGCATTATCTCATCCATTTAAAGCAAGTACAGTTGCTACTACATTTATGGACACAATTCAAAAGCTATATGGAAACCCAAGGGTTATTGTGAGCGACAGAGATCCCATTTTTACTAGAAATTTTTGGACGGAGTTATTTTCTTGTTTGGGTACTCAATTATCTCATAGCTCATCTTATCATCCTCAATCCGATGGTCAAACTGAGATAGTAAATAAATGTTTGGAAGGATATATTCGTTGTTTTGTATTTAATAAAAAAACACAATGGGTCAAGTGGTTACCTCTAGCTAAATGGTGGTATAACACTTCCTTCCATACTGCAGCAAAAATGACCCCATTTATGGCACTTTATGGATATCATCCACCATCCATCACATCATCTTTAAGGGAAAATTCAAAGGTTCAAGCAGTGGAATATCACATCGAGCATCAGCAAGAAGTTCTCAAACTCTTAAAGGATAACCTGAATTTGGCACAAAATCGAATGAAACAACAGGCAGATCAACATCGCAGCGAGAGAAGTTTTGATGTAGGAGACTAGGTATTTTTACGCCTACAACCATACAAACAAATTTCCCTCTAGCAAGCTAAGAAAGATAATAAATTATCACCAAATTAATATGGTCCTTAGAAGGTGTTACAAAATATTGGTACTATGGCATACAAATTGGAGCTTCCTGCTTCTTATCGAGTGCACCCAATTTTCCATGTTTCATGCTTAAAGAAGGTTATGGGTGAAAAAATTATAGTTCAAGCAATATTTCCAAAATTTGATGAGAAAGGAAAAATCATATTGGAACCTGAAGCAGTCATGGAAACAAGAACTCAACAGCAACGAAATCGATCAATTTCATAGTATCTCATCATGTGGAAGAACTTACCCACTAAAGATTCCACATGGGAGGATGAGAATTTTATACAAAAGCATCCAGAGCTGCTCAAGCATTGAGGACAACACTTTTTTGAAGGAGAGGGGCATGTTAGGTCCCTATATTACTAGTTTAGTCCCTTATTGTTGTTAGTGTAGCCCCATTATTGTTATTTTTGTACCCATGTAGCCCCCATATTGTTATTATTGTACACCATAAAAGCCACTATTGTTATTGTTGCACCCTTACATTATTATTGCTAGGTCAGCTAGATTTATATTGTGACCCCATGGACTCCTATATATATAAAGGAGGTTTTGTCATTTGTATCATCCAACTTAATTGTTCATTTATGTAATGTAAAGGAGGTTTCCCCCTCGAAGTGGATGATTTCTAAGGTGTTGATCTCTCTTTTCTTCTATTTTTGGAGCTAGTTTCATAACATTATGTACATTAATGAAGGATTTAAATGAGTACTGAAATGGGAGGCAAGAGTACACACTCGTAGAATTCTGAATTTAAGTACCTAGTATCCCAAAAAGTATAAACCAAAAAAAAATAACTACAGATCTAGGTGTTGTGGAACCCTCATTGAGATTCTATCCTAGGATGAAAGGTTGAGTTTCTCATATTCACCAAATCAATCAAGGAATATTGCATAAACCCTCAAACAAATAAATAATATATAAAAATAATAGCATTACTTGTTATAGTTGAACCTATATGTCAGGAAAATTAAAACCTCCATAACCCTACATAACAAGTAATTTCATGTTATAATTAATATCCTTGTGAAACCAGTGCATCCATTCAATCGGTACTGAGATTTTGTACTAGAATAAGAACCTAAGTTAGGAAAGGGACATGAAAATTTAAAGACGTGGATTACATGTTGCAAGAAGGAAACCTAATTCTAAGAAATTATGGTGCACTGTAAGATAAAGGTTAGACTTCATGCTCCTCTTTTATAAAAGAGTGACCTAGAGCAGTAAAAGAAAAGAAAAACTTAGTTGATCTAAAGTTAAGAGAAAATCATAGGCTATGGAACAGAGAAAATGGCACAAAGGAAAATAAACCTTACCAGTACGTCGAACAATGGCTAAGTACCGAGTTTAAGATGGAAAGGGGTTGCTATATGTTCCATAGGAAAACCCCAGCTATGGAATTTTGAGTGACACTAAGAGGATATAACCTATGTAATTCTGAGAATGCCCTGAGGTAATATAGAAGTAATGGTGGGAATTAGAGCAACTTGAAGCAAACATAGTAAATAAACTAAGGAACAAAGATTGATTGTAGCATAAAACTTATGGATTTACCTGCATTAAGTAAAGAGGTGAGATAAAAATTTTGAAAGCATTATAGCCACGCACAAAAAAAGGGAAAATCCAGTTGCATTGTCTCTACGTTGCTAATGTGGCCCTCTGAAAACAAACTAATGCAATCGACGGAACACAAATCCAAAGGAATGGATAGACAAGGCAGCTAGTAGGGTTAGGGTCTGATGAGATAGAAATCCAACTGTAGATTGGGCCAGAGTAAATCCATGTCGTCCAAGTGGAATCAAGCCATGAAAATCACATGAAGATCACATGGGCGATGGCGAGGTGGTATCCTTTGGTTTTCTTCATGAGCTTCCATAAACCACTGGACTCGTTTTCCAAACCCACTTTTTTTCAATAAAATCAAATTCATAAACTATAATTAACACATTGTGCACCTGGGTTAGAATTAACATAAAATAAAATCATAAACCATAGTTAAGTTACTTATGTTAATAAGTGTAGTCACATGGAACCTATGCAACATATTCCCAACTTAAGACATGCATAGTAAGAATAGTTAGATACATAAGGATATAAGTTAATTACTATGATCATGCTTACGTGATTTCATGCGCTATAAGAGTACACATGAGAAAAGGTGAATAAATATGATATGCGCTCAAGCCGAGGACAATGAGGACCATGTAAAGGAATATATATTATATTTTTTGCATTGTATAAAAATGCATAGCATAAGGTTTTAGGGATAAAATAACCTATGTTAGGTAACCCTCTCACCGTGGACATATTTCAGTTATGTAAAATTTTCATTGTGAAAATAATAGGTAAGGAAATGTGGTCTGGAGGAATTACCTTGAAAATTCGTATTAAAAATACCTTGATATGATCTATGTGATTGATGAATTAGTTATAATAAGGAAAAATATATATATATATATACAAAAAACAAAAATTGTGGAATATGGGTACATGACATATGGTATCAAAGTTATAGGTTCAAACATTGAGGCCTATGGGCCAATCCATAGATGTAAGATGGGAGTGAGCACTAGCTAGATCAGACTAAGTGTGAACACAAGATGAAATGTCTGGTAATAAAACAATTCCGGAATAGGTTTGGGAAAGGTGCAATACCCAATAGAGGTTAATGGAAAAGATGGGGTATAAAACTAGTTGTTATAAACTAAGTATCTATTAGATATAAGCTGGAAATTATTTCGAGCCTACTAATATTATACAGACTATACTATAATAGATTTCTCTATCTGGTAACATTATGAAATATGCATACAGTGAGAAATTATCCTTTGACTACTTTGTTATACAACACAATCTATGGCTTTGGCAAGTTATTTTTGTTATATCAGACATGTATGCCTTACAGCTAAGGAACTCATCTGAGAAAGATGATCTCTCATAAGTCAAATATAAGACCTACTCAAAGGAAATATGCTAATGACAGATGTGGAAAAAAACACAAGAGTAATCATTAATAAATATACACATAGAATGGTGTGAGGTATCAATTTCCTTGAACAAAATTATAGATGTATATGTTTTTTTTACATCAAATTGTTAACAGGAATTTCATGTGTGCGAGTTTAAAGAAAACATCATACAAGGATTTTACATTGGAAAGTTCCTGCATAATATTGTGCAGTGAAGCATGGGATGACATAAGTCTAGTAAGAAATAATATTGTACAAGATGCAAAATTGTATGGAATAGAACTTGTACATAACATGCTATAGGTCAATTTTGTCATTTTTTTACTTGGAAAAATAAATATTGAAGAGTTAGATGCTATCGGCTACATAAAGTATGTAATATTAAAATAATATCCAAGAGGAATGTAACTCCTTGGTAATAGCATCAATAAGTTCTAAAAATGGTTTAAATTGCTTAGGGACATAAACAAGCACATACCAACCACGGAAATGCCAACCATAAGTTAAATAAATAAGTACGTAGTTATAATTGGAGGAAAATAGGATGCATAATTTCATCATCATGATACGTACTATTGTTCTATTCGAAAAGAAAATATAGTGGAATTGAAATTCAAGAAAATCATCTCATTACAAAAGGCTTATGTAAGCCGTATATGCTTGCAAGTGATTAAAAGTGGTATAATTACTTACATTACGAACCAAGAATACAAAGTGATGTAAGGAAAAGATTATTTTCAAACACATTTGTTATACATGTGAGATTCAAATGGACAAGGAATATATATATATATATATATATATATATATCACATAATAAATGTAGCACTGCATACATAAAAAGACAATATGTTATAAGGTACATAAAAACTAATAGATCGACAATAAAGTGTAGAACAATACAACGTATACTCAAAAAGGGGTCTTGTTTAGCGTAATTAATATTAAATGCGAAAAATTATATAACCAGGAAAAACCTTAAGAGGGAAGTATAGTGGCCTTGAAAAGGGGACATAAATTCTTGATTGGTGAGGTTTAAAGACTAAATGATCCTTGGACATGTATAAAATATGAGATAAAGAAATTGTAACCAAGAGAATTGGTTGACAAAAAAACCAAAAATACAAAAAAATCACGAAAAATAATAGAGTAGGTGGACAAACTAGAGACTGTCGAGATGAGAATAATAATAATAGTGGCATTTTTAATGGCCTAAAAGAACTAGAGAAACATGAAGGCACTCACAGATCGTGCAGAAAAGATGAAAAATTTGTTAGCCTTATATAGAAATGGATAAGCGTAAAATGGACCGAAGCTAAAATAAAGGGTGAAATCATGTAAGTGTAGTAGACCCTAAAATGGGGCAAGAAATCCATAGATTTGCATCAATATTAAGAATAAAAGGGTCTCAAAATTGTATGGGATTAGAGGGAAGTATTGTTGTTTTGTTAGAAATTTCACAAATTAGATTTTCGGTTGGACCAAAAATGACCATAAAAAGGGGTTAATTGCAATAATGTTACCAGATAAACTGGGAATGTTGATATAAATTACTAAAATAACCTAATAAAGCGACGGGATATTTTCATAAAATTATATGAAGGAGACTTCCTAATCGATGTATTTTTATATTATGTATGTGTGTGAAAAAATGTTTCGAAGAGACAAAATACTCACACAAACCTGATGGGTGTTAATACAGCCCAAGCATATAAAAATACAAAGGGAAAAGACTCCATGGTTATATATAGAGGTAAGATGCTCATAAATATTCATAAATAATTTTTAATGCATGCCAAAATGAAGAAATGAAAAAAAAAAATGTGGCAAATCTCTAAAGATTACATTTTGTTTTTTTTACCATGAAATAGATGTAAGTCAAGATATCCTTTTAACGATCTATGAGTGGTATTGTGAAGTCTTAATATGTTTTCCTCATAATTTTGTGTACTTATGGAGAGGTATGGAACAAGGGGTGGCCAATCAAGATGGACTTGTCTAAGTCCACTTTAGATTGGAATTGACAATAATATAACAGCTATGGAATCGACAAAGATAGTATGTTGATATACACTTAAGTATTCGTGATAGATGCATCATTGATGTAGTGGTATCAAATAACAAGATAAGATAAAATGTAGAAAACAGTCCCTTGATTAATACTGCCTTTGTGTAGTGATATAAAAGGAAAGTGGAAATTATATATTGAATTTCGTATTAAAAGGCATCCATGTCATTGGCCTAAGTTGTTAAGGAATGTACCCAAGGACCCATTGTATTAAGTGTTGATATATTTATGTACTCACATTGGTGAGTGCATGTGGATAGTTTTGTTGGATGTAGTTGGATGGTCATTTTGTGGATTGCATGAATGAAGATATGAAGCACTTGTTTAGCACGCTTGAAAACAAAAAATATTATTCTCATGAAATGAGAATAAGAGTACATTTTACCCTACAACTGAGACATTGCTCAAAATAAACTGAAGTGAAAGCACTTTAGTACTAAAGAGATTGTGGTACAAATGAAGGAAGAAATGTAGGAGGCATTTCCTTTCCATATTATGAAAATATGGAATTGAGGAAACACCAAGGGTAGTGTTTACTAAAAGGGGGGAATATGTAACACCCTTATCACTCATTTTTTAGTCTTTTACTATTTTTAGACATTGAGCTATTATGGGATTTAATGGCGATGGAATTCATGATGATATTTATGTGATGATGTAATTATGGTTTTTTAGTAATTGATTTAATAAACAAATTTCTTGCAAATATTCAGGAGGAAAAACTAGAGTTTAGAATACTTCTTTCCCAGCTTAGAAAAATCTATTGGTGGTGAAGTACACATGATGAACCTTTCCTAAAAATGTCTTAAAAATCCCTAGGAGAAAACAGTTAAAAAGAAATTAAATTAATACAATGGGAGAGATATATTGTATTAATTACTTAGTTGGAGATAAATACTAAGTGGGGTCAAATAAATTATTTCATGAGAGAAAATTGCGCTTTAAAGAAAAATAAAGGAATCTTTTTCGAAAAAAAGAAAAAAAACTAGGCAAAAGGTTGGCACGCCTTAAAGGAGGATGTTGCTAAAAAAAATTTGGGAAGAAAGTTATAAAAGAACCACTTATGAATAAAAGGGGGGGTTGATTCTTGGCAATAAGAAGTTCTTGGCTTGGGGGGAACTATGGAAGGCAGTTCACGATTGGGAGGAACATGTTAGTCCCTAACTAAATCCTAAGCATTAATTACGGTTAGGATTGAAATCTTGTCTTTGTCTTATTACTGATTTTAAATTGTGTACTAACATGTATTGTCATGGATGGATAACATAGGTGAAAAGAGGTATATTTATACACAGTTTCATATACTATATACTCACATACATGGTTAATTTCTATTTTATTACTAAATGATCAAAGAATATGAATTTTTTTCTGCATGCATCGAAGATAAAATACGCCATAGTTTTCTGTATATAAAATTTTATATGCGTGTATGGGAATTCGCACAAGTTTTTATTATTCATGTAAGATTCATTTTTAATTGGAACTACATATTTTCAATTTCACCTACATATTTAATTATCTCCCCGTAGTAAATTGCAAGAAAAATACTAATTGAGCTACACCTCAGTGGATCTATAAGAGAAAAGACATTGAAATGGTAAGCATGATTGAAACGATTTATACTGAGATGATTTGATGGAAGAGTGAATTTATAAAACATTATAAATAATGGGATAAATGATACATCTATATTTAATTTAAATATTGGCTAATTAAGGTTAAGTTGGAAATTTTTTGGAAACTATACATCATGATAAGTAATAAAATAAATAAATTTAAGTGAGGAGGATTAGGGTATTAAAAAAAACGTAATATCTTATGAGGTAGATAAGAATGAAATCTCGTATATTATAACATTGACACATTGACTTTCCCTAGCAAGAATGGAAATATGGACTGAAAATGTTTTCGTGTTTGAAAGAACATGTAAAGGAAGAAGTAAATGGAAATAATAAAGATCGTCATAATTTTAATCTGATAAATTAGCTAATGAGTTGTGAAATGTATTTATTTTTTAAAACAATTCTATAGTTACCATAAAAATGAGATGCTAAGACTAATCTCGTAAGCGTTGATGCCAAAGTCAGGAGAAAAAGGGGAAGCATATTTAACTACTTACTTATATAAGATCAAGGAGTCTTATGTTCATGGAGGAAAACACATGAGCACACCTCAAGGAAGGACATAGGTATTATTAAAATCATGTATAGCTATATTACAGTGAGAGAAACTGTTATTTATCCTATAGCATCGGACCGTCTGGCGTAGTCTGAGAGTTTGTCTCTTTCAAATAACCTACAATGCAAATTACATATGGCTGGTAAGTGAGAAAATATAGTATACACAATATTGATATAATTAAGTAAAATTTTTACATTCCATGGTAAATAATAATTATAGGTTCATTACAAAGTAAAGTGTATGTATGGTGATTCAAAATTAATAAAAGTCGTTTTTTTCATAGATAAAACAACATACCTAGAAGATGTATCGTAATGGAAAAATGCACGAGAGATTAAGGCCGAGGTGATTTAATACAAGATAACAAGAGGAGATTTCAATGGCGTAACATCCAATGAATAACTAAGGCTCGACACCAAAGCACTTCTGTTGAACCCTAGGGAAGTATAATTCCTACCAAATTATAAATTTTGAACCCACTGTGTGGGAATGGTGTAACACTTTGGTGGTTCTAAAATATCTTAAGAGAGGTGCATAGATGGAGCTCTCCACTGAAATATTTTTCCATTTGGATCAAATTTAGTCCTCTGTGGAACCATTACATACAGTTTCAAATTAAGAGTGAAACAAGACAAGAAACAAAGTTATTTATTTTATCAATATAACATCAAAATATGGAAAGATAATAAAAACTTTAATGTACAAATTCATTTGGGAAGTTTATGCAGAACTATCCTTACATAAAGAAAAATAACCTTTACAAGAACATAGTAGATCATATTGGATGCATATTATAAGTTCGTAGGTGATAGGCCTTAGAATCTTTACAAATTGGATCGTACTAAAATATACATTCTTGAGAGTCAATGTATATGAATGGCCACAGGTCATATTTGATGATAGTTATGCCAGTATTCGGCATAAAATTATTTTGAACATTAATGCCCCAGAGGGGAAAAGTAGATAACAGACTCTCACTACTTCAAGAACTAAATAGAGCACATTAGATATATGTTACTGCACCTTGAAGACTTCAGCAATGACCCGAGAAGACATATAGGGGAACCGATCTGTGTCGGAGTAGCTAATAGATAGAATTTTGAGGCCAAATGTATGTTTTGGGAGGTTCTAATAACTACCTTCATTTCTTGCATACGTGTACAAAAAAAAATGACAGCTGGACATGAGCAGAAATCTCTTTAGGAATAAACTCATAGGAAGGAAGAAAATAAATTCAAAAGAAGCTCTATTCCAAAAGGAAAACTATTATACCTATGAATAGAGAATGCTCCAGATAATTCTTCACATTAATGAAGGATTTCAATGAGTAATTAAAGGGGAGGCAAGAGTGCACGCTTGTAGAATTCCTAATTTAAGTACCTAGTATCCCATAAAGTATAAACCAAAATAAAAATAAAAAACTACAGATCAACGAGTTGTGGAACCCTCACTGAGATTCTATCCTGAGACGAAAGGGTGAGTTGCTCATATTCACCAAATCAATCAAGGAATATTTGAGAAACTCTCAAAAAGGAGATAAACAAAGAATATATAAAACTAATAACATTACTTTTTGTCGTAACACCTATATGTTGGCAAAGTAAAACTTTCATAACGAGAAATTCCATGTTATAATTAAGATCCTCGTGAAACTAGTGTGGCCATTCAATCGGTAGTGATATTTTGTACTACAGTAAGAACCTAAGTTAGGAAAGGGACATGAAAATTTAAATACATGGATTACTTGTTGCAAGCGGGAAACCCAATTCCAAGAAATGGTGGTGCACTGTAAGGTAGAGGTTAGACTTCTTGCTACTAATATTTTATAAAAGAGTGCCCTAGAGCAGTAAAAGAAAATAAAAACTTAGTTGAGCTAAACTTAATAAAACCATAGGCTATGGAATGGATAAAATGGCACATAGGAATATAAACCTTACTATTACGTTGATAAAAGGCTAAGTACACAGTTTAGGATGGAAAGGGGTTGCCATAAGTTCCAGAGGAAAACTCCAGTTGTAGAATTCTGAGCGACATCAAGAGGATATGACCATTGTAATTCTGAGAATTCCCTGAGGTAACAAAGAAATAATGGTGGGAATTAGAGAAACAAGAAGCAACAGAGTAAAGAAAACTAAGGAAGAAAGATTGATCATAGTAGAAATCTTGTGGCTTTACCTGCATTCCGGAAAGAGGTGAGATAGAAATTTTGAAAATATTATAGCCACACACAAAGAAAGGGAAAATACAGATGCCATGTATCTACACTGCCACCATGGCACTCTGCAAGCAAAATAATGCAATAGGTGGAACAAAACCCCAAAGGAATGGATAGACAAGGCAGCTAGTAGGGGTAGGATCTGATGAGATGAAAATCCCATCATTAATCAATTCAAATTAAATCCATGCCATCCACATGGAATCTAGCCTAGACAATCACATGAAGATCACATGGGCTATGGCGACATGGCATCCTTTAGTTTGCTTCATGAACTTCCATAAACCATTAGGATCGTTTTCCATTCAAACTTGTTTACAATAAAATCAAATTCATAAAAAATAATTAACACATTCATGTGTGCTCGGGGTCGAATTAACATAAAATCAAATCATAAACCATATTTAAGTGAATTATGTTAATAAGTGCAGTTACATGGAACTTATGCAGTAGATTCCCAAATTTAGACATGCAAAATAATAATAGTTTGATCCATAAGGATATAAGTTAATTACTATGATCATGCTTGCATGATTCCATGATTTATAAGAGTACATATGAAAAAGGAAAATAAATATGATATGCATTTGGGCCAATGACAATGAGGGCCTTGTAAAGGAATGTATATTATAGTTTTTACGTTGTATAAAAATCCATACCATAAGGTAATTAGGGAAAAAATAACCTATGTTAGTTAACCCAGTTACCATGGACATATTTTAGTTATGTACAATTTTCATTGTGAAAATAATAGGTAAGGAAATGTGGTCTCGAGGAATTACCATGAAAAACTTGTATTAAAAATACCTTGATATGATCCTTGTGATTGATGACCTAGTTATAACAAGGAAAAATAAATATATGTATATATACAAAAAAAAAATGTGGAATATGGTTACATGACTTTTTTTGGAAAAAATGCTTAGTCAATCCAGCGGCAAGTTAAAAGGAATTACCAACAGAAGACCTGTGTATTTGAAGCACTGAGACAGATTTGGATCATGAAGGATAGAGTAATTTCATGGCTCAGCGTAATTCAATATGCAGTGAAAAAGGTATGTCATGAGTTTCAGTATGATGAATTTTTCAAGAAGTTACAAATGTCGATAAAGTTGGAATTTTAAAATTATTGGAATTTTCTTTAAATGTCAAGTATATTTGGTGGATTTAGTTACACATTTTCAGTTGGGATTATAAAGTTTTATTATTAAAACTTGTGCATTAATATTTAATGAAGTTTTTTTTTATAAATAAAATTTGGAATTAGTTTATTGATAGCATGAAAAAAAAGTTGACATTATATTATGAGAGCATTATTCTAGAGAGACAAGTTTATACTAAAGTTTGGAATTTTGTTGGAGAGATAAGAAAATTGACATATATTCAAAAGTGGGTTGGATTAAATAATTTACAGTAAAGATATTTGTGTTGCCTCGTTGGTATTGTTGCTCCCAGTAGACTACGTATTGAATTGTGAAGTGTCACCACTACCTAGGAAATGTTTGAAATTTTCTGTTACACATTGTGATGTATACTTTTAATAGAAAATTTGTTTGTAAATAGGTGCATTTTCAGTTGAACCTGATACCTGATATTGAGTAAAATAAATAAAATTAAAAATGTATTAGAAATATTAAACAATCTCATTAGTTCCATTGTTGATGAAACTGTAAATCTCAGCAAAGCAAGTCTTGTTGATATTAGAGTATGTTTATATGATGCATTGGAGACAGTTGAATTTCTCCAAATTGAGTATCAAGTACAACGAGATGATACTAAACAGTAGTCGATGAGTAATGTAGCCATTTCAGGAAAAAAATTGGATGCATATAAAAGTCTTGATGTGACTCTTGTTATACGACCTTGGGAATAAATTAAACATTGCAAAAATAGAACTAGTGTTGGATATGATAAAGATGTTTCTCTGTAGGTGCTTAATTTTTCTAAACCAATACAATTTCGTAGTGCTGGATTTTTGGGTTGTGTTGCTCCAGAAAAAATTGATCGATGCCAATATTGTGATAGAGTTGGACATGTGAAAGATCAGTGTTTTGATGTTCACCCATGTGAGCATTGTCGAAAGCGCAATCACCATTCAAACAAATGTTTCAAAAAGAAGACTACTACAAGAGAGAAATTTAATTTTGGATAGATTTTTTTTGGGATTGTTCTAAAGTAGCCAAGAATATTTACAAGTCATATCACAAGATATGTTCGAGAGTATTGACCAGTTTTGTAGTGAAGAATACTTCTTCTTATTACCATGTATCTAACAAGGGGGGAATTGTTATATTTGTGATGGTATGCTACAAGTTCAAAGATTTTTCAAGTGAGCCTGAGTTAGAGACCCACAAGTGAGCCTGAGCCACAACATGTACCAGTTAGAGCCACAGTTGTAGCTAGAGAGTTCAGTTTTTGTTGAATGAGTTGTTTGTGAACTTGTTAGGTCCCTATAATTTGTTAGATTGGCAAGACAAAATTGAACAAGGGTAACATCAAACCAACTTTGGAGTCTTAGGACCTAGCCTTCCTAGACTTAGAGAGGGCTCTCTCTATATTTGTATAAAATATGTAAACTTTATTGATTTTAGGGTTTTGATTCTAGGCTAGTTATGATGATAGGGTTTGTGTGTGTGTTTTGTTTGGTTGGGTTGCTTGTCAAACAAAACAGACAGAGTGAGATAGGTTCGGACCATTGGGATATGGGGTCTGCAAAAGGTCTTGAAAAGTACAACAATAGGTCAAGGGTGTTTCAGAGGGAAAGTTAAAAAGGCCAAATGGATCTAAGCAGCTTATGTGGGTGAAATAAACATTAAGTTGTGAACATAGTAGGTTTAAAGGGCAATTAAGAATCCTTTAACAAATACTTTAAACAAGAAGGGCCTTTAAGATCACTATGCATAAAGAAATAACCAAAGACAGGACATACCATAAACTTCTTCGATCAAATTTCACCAAGTAAACCCTAAGGCAACAATCCAGGAAACCCTAGAGAGCAAGGAACTTGTAAATTCTCTAGTGATTTCACCTTCAAGCAAATAAAACATTCAATATAACATATAGTAATGATCAAAGAGCAGGGAACTCATAAATTCCTTAATCAAACTACAAAAGACCTTCAAAGTGACTATTCAAGATGTGCAAAAGAACAGGGCAAATCATAAACCTCTTCAGCCAAACCCTAATTAGTAAACTTCAAAGAAAAGACCTCAAAAACAATGTTTTAAGCTACACCAAAGGACAAGGCTAATCATAAACTTCTTTGTCTTTGGCTCTATTAAATAATTCTTAAGACAAACAAGTTGAGTGGAACTAGAGAGAAATTAAGAATTCTCTAATCTGACTTAGCAGAGGAAAACATTAGAGCAATAGAAAAAGACAGACTTAAGGTGCTTCTAACAACATATCTTAAGCTAAATTTTTTATTCTATTGCAAGTGAAAGATGCAATAATATGGAAACATAAGAAGACAAGTGTAAAATCAGAAAAAACATCACCGTTAACCATGTTCATGAATCCTGCAAATGTGCTTGTCTCATTGATATTCAGTCCAAAACCTTCACAATGCTCCAAAGCCAAAAACTTCTTACAACTCAAATTCTACGAAGTTTATCTCAACAATCAACCAACCTGAACAATGAGGCCTCCATGCAGTATTTAACTTGCAAAGGAGGATCAAAACCCTAGCTAGGGTTTTAGAAGCCATTAATTACACATAAATTTCATTTTTATCCTATGAGACCATGCAAAGCCCAAGGCACAAATATCCTAACTTAATAAATGCAAAAATAAATTCTAACATAACTCCTCATCTAACTCTGGAGTGATTTTCCTTCAAAACCCTCAAAAAATATTTTTCATTAACTCCTTGTGTGTTTTTTTGACTTTCAAGCAAGGGCGCACTGCCAGGCCAAGGGCGCACCGCCAAATCTGCAAACATTGCCTCTTTTGCAGCTGAGATTTGGAGGCCTTCCCGGTGTCCAAATGAGATCCATGATAGCGTATTGGAAAGCATGTCCGGTCTAGTTTCAAAATATACCTTTATTTTTCAGAATGGAGTTCATTTACCTTCTCAAAAGTACATTCTCCCAAGACTGCTCAGGGCGTAGTGACAGTGCTGAAAAGAGGGCAGAAAGGTGATTTTTTGCTTGTTTTTGGCTCTTTTGGAGGACCAGTTTTGCTCCAAATTACTTGAAAATTTATAAGGGTGATTTCCTTGGCCTAAGGATCATGAAAATTTAAGTTTTTGCTCCATTGGGTGCCCCAAAAAAGAGCGCAGTGCCACTGGCGCTACGCGTTTGGCCCTTTTTCTGCTAGCCAAATAGTCAAAAACTTAAAATTTGCAAAGAGATGCCAAAATTGGGATTTGTCTTGCTGATCATGTTTGGGATTATTGTAGGGATTCATTAGAAATAATTTTGAGTTTTTATTTATCATTTTCCTCTTTTAGGGCTTGAATCATTGCAAAGGCTCTTTTGAGCTTGGCCCTTGCAATCTTGTTTCTTAAGGCATAATGCCTTGCCATCTTCTTCTGAAGGTCAATGTCCCTCTTGGAATTCTCCAATTTATTCTCTAAGTGCACATTTTCTTTCTCTAGCCAAGGTTCCCTATCATAATCTATTTCCATGGAAATCAGCTCACTTTGAGTGAGATGCTTAGCCAATGCTATCTCTTGATCTCTTTCCTTGGCTAGAGCCTTCTTCAAGCCAATTGTCATTGGCCTCCTCCTAAGAAGTTATTCTTCCTCATCCTCCATATCATCATGACTGTCCAAGACCTCATCTAGCTTTTCCTTAGCCTTTCTAGCCTCTTTTTGAGCTCTGATAACTCTGATCTCATAGATGGTCATCTATGTTTCTAACTGTTGGTTTTCTACCTCAAAGAAGTTTATGACATTCTTATCCCTACCAATATTGGCTTGTAGATCCCTAATCTGGGCATCCTTTCTCTTAAGCAACATGTTTGTGATTCTTTCCTCATTCTCATTATCAGTGTCAAGGTGAATTAGCTGAAACTCTTGTTCAGTTTCATGATTGTCTTCTTCTTCTTCATCAATGACCTTTTCCTTACCTTTTTCAAGTTTTTTGGTTGATGTAGAAGGCATGGCCCCTTGCCTCTTAAGGGCAGCAAACACATGCCTATTTCCCCTCTGGTAGGTCAAAGGAAAAGGTTCAATGTTACTCAGTTCAGTGCCATCTGTCTCACTATTATCATCACTGCCATTTGTCTCACTTCTCTCTGCCTCACTGCTCTTTGCCTCACTGCCTTCTTCATTGTTTCATGCACTATTACCCTGAGATGATGGTGAGGGATTGTGAAAAGGTGATGGAGTATCATCATGATGTGAAGGACTATGAGTGGATGGTGAGGTGGAAGAGTTATCATGAGGCGAGGGAATGTGAGTGGATGGAGGAATGGGAGGATGAGAAGATGAAGGGACATCTTGTTATTGATGGGCTTTTGGAGAAGTGAACACCTCGTTTTCTATGAAGGTCTCCCATGGAATGCCTTTCTATTGTAGTTGGTGCATAACAACCATTTAAATAAGTGAGTGATGGAAGAGGCTTTGCATCTGCTGAGGATAGTCTCTATTTTGTACAATATAGGAAATTTTATCAATGCTTCTGTAGAGGTAATAGGGTATGTGCAGCATCCTCACTCTAGTAAAATGCACAAGAAGCCTGATGTGGTAGGAGTAGAGCCAGGAGAACTTTCCCTCACATGTAAAATACTTCATGATAATTCTCATCATAGGTGCATATATATAAATAAAATGTGAGAAAGGAAATATGGATTTGTTGTGGTCTTTGTACCTAGGCTTTAGGTAGGGTTCAAAGTAACTCATGTCAAGATTGGCTTGCTTGAACCATTTCTCCCCTACACTAGGTATGCATGTGGCATTGGCAATAGCATCTGTAGATAACTCAAAGGTGACCCCTGCAAGGTTAACTTGTTTTTCATGCAAGTTAATGATAAAGAGTCTAGTTAGCTAAAGGTGGTTTTTCACCCACTATGCCTTTTCACAAAATTCATAGCAACCTACATGTTTGAAACATGAAACAATAATGGGAGATGCCATTAGCTCCCTTGTGTTGAGCGGTTTAAACCTATTGATCTCTCCACCTTTGTGCTCATGCCTCCTTGGCATTTGAGCCTCCACATCACTGCCACTATCTCCCTCTCTTGACATTTTGAGAACTCTATTTATCCAACCCTGGGGTGTAAATGGAAATGGAATGAAGAGATGGTGATGAAATGGAAGTTTAGGCTAATGAGGGAATGATTAAGTGAGGGTATAGTTATATCAGGCTGAGTGAGAGGCTAAACAATTCAATGACAACCCTCCAACTATGTAATTACCCTTTGCTTTTACTGATGCTCTTTATAGGCAGATGGAATGAGGTTCAAACAATGATTTTAATCATGAAATTTAGGGTTTCTTCTTAGGGTTTCAACTTATTTCAATTACATATTATCAAATAGCTTGAAAATGTGGTTATGGCATCCACTTACCATTTATCAGTGCCTTGGAGGACCCTGGAGGAAGCTTGAAAGAGTTTTGGAGTGAATTGAGTGGTTGTAGTGCTTAGAAATCCCTCCTGGCCAAGCGTGCAGTGCCAAGGCCAAGGGCCAGCACCGAGGCTAAGCGCGCAGCACTGGTGCTGAGGGCGCAACGCCTGTGGAAACTCACTGAGTCCTATCGGGTAAGGGTGCAGCACCTTCCCCAGTGCGCATCGCTCACTTCCAGGCATGCAGCACCTATGTAGTTTGTATGGAGAAAAATTGCCAAGGGCACAGCGCCCGATCCCAGGCGGGCGGCGCCAAGAAAATTTGTCCAAATTTGACTTGAAAATCCCAAATTATTCATTTCTAAGTTTTCTTGATCTTTTGAAATGCAGCAATGAGGCTTTTGAAATGCAAGATGAGCTTTTATAGACTTGGGAATTTTAATTAAACTTTTTCAAACCCACTTCCTAATGTTTTAAGTCTTTTTCAATTTCTCACTAATTTTTTTTTTACTTTTTTTCTTGCAGGTGACTGAAAACATTAACTTGGCTCTGCTTTTACTCCTTGGGGCATGACAAGTTGATCTTAACAACTTTAGGATTTGTTCATATAGAAGCATCTCCAGAAACCTCTTTTGTTTCCACCTTGGATCTTAACATCATATTTTTCTCACTTAGACATGGCAAGCTCATTTTTCACAAATTTGGGATCTGATCACATTGTGACATCTTCAAAATCCTTTACTTCCACCATGGATTTTAACTCATCATTTCACCTTCTTTGATCATTTTCATCAAAACCCTAGGTGTCTGGAGTGTTTTACAGCAGTCATCAATGTTGTCTTCTAAGTTATCTTTAGCCCTTTCAAGTTCATTCATTTATGTCCAGTTCACCTCACCTTTTTCCTATCTCATCAATATTTTCTACTAGACTTTCTTCATTTTTGGCCTTGCGTACCTTTTCCATTCCATTTCTGCAATTGATCTATGTTTTAGCACTCTACTGGACCATCAAGCTCAAACCCTAATTACCTACAAGAACAAGTGTTTCATCCTTTCCTTGTTGCGAGTTGTCTTCATTCAGGATTAGACCACCTACCTATTTAGTACTTTCTGCTAATAGACCTTTCAAGACTCCTGCAGAAGTGTCAAATTTTGTCCATTTTCCTCATGTGTGGACTCTGAACTGAAGGATAGTCTTCTTTGGAAACTCTTTAGGTTTTTCTTGAATAACCATGTCTCAACATTCTATTACATCTGAGCCAGATTCTAAAAAATGAAAAACAGTGCTTGAAACACCAATGATGACCTTAAAACATGTGAAACCCTAACTAACCTAGTGGGAGGGTTCTTTGACCTAATCTTGACTGAAAATTGGCTTGGAGGCTTCGAGTGAAAAACAGAGTATTGTCAAAAGTGTTGTATTGAAGATCCAAAATCTAATGTACTAGATTTATCTGAAGAGCCTACAGAGATAGTTTTGAGACCATCAATGCTTGAGGAACCTAGGGAACATGGGAATGAGTAGGCTATAGTAAACCCTAGAAGGAAATTGGAATTATTTGATAGGGAAAAAATGAGGCAATGAGGCTATAGGCAGGGAAGGAGGCTGAAAATGAGAGGTATCATCCCACAAGGAGTTTGTAGGACTAACATGGTGGCCATGGGATGGCAAGCTGATATAATAGTGAAAAATTTTCTATAAGGATAATGAAGGCAGTGAGATTTCTGATACTCACAATTTTCAAGGAAGTTTGTTTTCAGAAATCGAGAACCAATGTATAGTCATCTAAAAATGGTGAAAAATAATGATGACTAACAGAATTAGCACTTACATATTAAAATTGTTTGAGGAACTACATTGATAGTTACAAAGTTAATGGTCACCTTAAAACCACATTTTTGGTTTGTTCTGGGAACTTCTATGAAGGTTCCAGAGTTGGTGTTAGTTGAGACCTTGAGTTCTCCCACATTGGTTTGTGGTCAACATTAAAAAACATTTCTAAGATACATTCAGCTCTTGGTTAAGATGCATGTTTTCATTTTGATCTCTCATTCTTGGAATTTGATACATCCCTTCGAATTAAGGAGAAAATGTTAGACAGCTAATCCTTGGGATTAGGTTTGTGTTTTGGTGAGTGGTTATTAGAGTCTAAGAAGACCCGGAAACTAAATCAATATTTTATTTATGTATTTATATGTACATTATGTACATTATTCTTTGAAATCAATTATTAATATACGATTGAGTTTTGTTTCCAAATGTGTGTCTTATAGAGGCAAGAGTGGCAGGGGTTATCCTCCGCTTGGATGAAGAAATAGAGACTCAATTTTCCTGGGGCTTAGGAAGGTCAACTAATAATCAAGAAAAATTCTTAGCATTATGGCAAGGTTTAGAGACATCAATAGCAAGGAAAATTTGACATTTAGTGGTCTTTGATGATTTCATGATTGTCATCCAACAAATTCACAAAATTAAAGAGAAACTGGAACATGATCTGTTAAGTCCCTATATTAATAGTGTAATCCCTTATTATGTTAGTGTATCCCCCCTTATTTTTATTTTTGTACCCCTATAACCCCCATATTGTTATTATTGTGCCCTTACATTATTATTGTTAGGTCGGCTAGGATTACATTGTGGCCCCATGGACTCCTATATATAGGAGGTTTTGGTCATTTGTATCATCTAAGAATTGTTCATTCATGTGATGTATTAGGGGTTTCCCCCTTGAAGTGGCTTATTTCTAAGGCATTGATATCTATTTTCTTCTATTTTTGGAGTTGGTTTCACAACATTTGGTATTAGAGCTTTGGATTCTAGGGTTTCACTACACCAAACAGGTCATCGTGGCATTTTCGCTATAACTTTTTTTCTACGAAGGTTTAGAAGCTGAAATTTTTAGAGTGCGAACCCAAAATCCTAAGGAACATCTTCACAAAATTTCAGAGCTTGGTTCTCAATATTTTAGGAGATATGATCTGTGGACATTAGGTCTTTTTGCAGGCTCCTGAATTTAACCTAAACAAGTCATCGTAGAATTTTCGCTATAACGTTTTTTATCTGAAGGTTCAGAAGCTGAAATGTTTAGAGTACGAAGCCAAAATCCTGAGGAACATCGTCGCAAAAGTTTAGAGCTTGATTCACAATATTTTCGGAGATATGATCTGTGGAATTTAGGTCTTTTGCAGGCTCCTGAATTTAACCTAAATAGGTCGTCGTGGAATTTTTGCTATAACTTTGTTTCTACAAATGTTCAGAAGCTGAAATTTTTAGGAAGCAAAGCCGAAATCCGAACTTGCGGAGATATGGTATGTGGAACTTAGGGTTGTTTTAGGCTTCTGAATTTCATCTCAAAGAAGTGATTGTGGGAAAATATTCATAACTCTCTCTCTGAGCATCGGATTGGAATTATGTAAAGCGTTTCTGCAAGTACACAGATTGTAGTTTCCTGTCTATCAATTTCAGAGTCGAAGGAGGAAATAGTGACATGTGGAAATTCGTACAAGTTCGCTCTACTAAACCAGTCCATAATTAGGTCATCGTAGGAGATTGGGCACAACTTTGTCTTCAAGAATCCAAATTAGGTCAGTCCTGTGTCATTTAAAAAAGAATTTAGAGGGCTACATCAGTGCTAAATTTCAGATATTGAAGATCCGAAATCACAGAGATAATTCAGTTTCAATATCGAGCTCCTCAAAATCAAGAAAAAAGGTGTGTATTTTTTTCCTGAATTGCATAAGTCTTGTGTAAAAAAAAATCAGTTTGAAGTGGTTCCAAGGGTCTATTGAGCATATATTTCAGTATTGGGTTCTGAAATTCCTCCTAAAAAGAATTCCATACCCATTAAGCCCTCGAAAATATATACTATGATGCATGAAGAGGAAGAATTGCAGTATGAGATATCAAAATTATGGTACCAAGTGCAACAAATTTTGATCTTACAAAGAGCAACCAAAGATCACATAGATGGTTTAAAAGAAAAAATGGAGGCTAAGTTGGATGGTTTGAAGGATCAAATAATAGCTAATATGGATGATAAATTAGTGGAAGATCCCATCGAGCATCAGCAACAAGTTCTCCAACTCTCAAAGGATAACCTAAATTTGGTGCAGAATCTAATGAAACAACAGGAAGATCAACATCACATCGAAAGAAGTTTTGAAGCAGTCACAGAAACAAGAAATCGACAAGTACAATCAATTTCAGAGTATCTCAACAAGTGGAAGAACTTTCTTGTAGAATATTCCATATGGGAGGATGAAAATTTTATACAGAAGCATCAAGAAATAATCAAGCGTTGAGGACAACACTTGTTTGAAGGAGAGGGGCATGTTAAGTCCCTATATTAATAGTGTAGTCCCTTATTACATTAGTGTATCCCCCCCTTATTGTTATTGTTGTACCCCTGTAACCCCCATATTGTTATTATTATGCCTTTACATTATTATTGTTAGGTTGGCTAGGATTACATTGTGGTCCCACTAGGATTATATTGTGGCCCCATGGACTCCTATATATAAAAGGAGGTTTTGGTCATTTGTATCATCCAAGAATTGTTCATTCATGTAATGTATTGGAGGTTGCCCCCTTGAAGTGGCTTATTTCTAAGGCGTTGATATCTCTTTTCTTCTATTTTTGGAGCTAGTTTCACAACATGATCTCTCCCCATTGATATTCAAAATCAACTTACAAATCTATAAATTTGAAAATGTAAAATTTTGTCATATTAAGAGATAGTACAATTAGGTGGCAGATTCATTGGAAAATTAAGGAGCCAATCTAAAACAAGGCTTGATCATTCATGATAAAGGAGCTCCAACATTAAAATATATACCATAATTATAGTTCTTAATAAATCTTGTGTTTTCATACTTTGAATTCCTCAAATAAGGAGTCTTGTTTATTGTGAAGCTAGACGTTTTAGTTTTTTTAATGGTCATATTAAAAAAAGAATCATGATGCCAAGATTTTAGTGGCCTTCACCTGAGGTGAGAAGCATTAGTGGATAAAAATTAATTTCCAAGGTGAAACATACCATGCTCTTAGACAAGTGGTGGGCGATATTCAATTTTTTTATCAAGTAGGGTGATGGATGAGCATGATTACAATCCACTAGTACGGGGGTCATTAAATGCGTATAAATTTTACAATGGAAGGGATGATCCACCTATTGCTTATCTCATTTGGTGATTACAGAGAAAGAACTTGGGCATTGAATTCTTTCAATAACCTGATGGATTGGGAGAGGATGGAATAAGTTATTATAAATGGAGACTCATCGTGATGGAATACTCATCGATGTATTATAATACTCCAGAGGTTATCTGTAAATCAATAGAGTATCTAGCTAGTCCAGAGGCAGTTGATGAGACTCGTTGTCACAATTGGCCACGAGCATGGCATTTCTTTCTTCTCTCATCTCTAAGAAATATTAATTGGTGTTCACTGAGGTGAGAGTGCATTTTTCCCTAGTAAGTCGGGAGCTTGAATATTGCAGGAAAAGGTAGAATGGTTGTAGGTCATGGTGGAAAGCTTGAGTATTAAGCTAGATAGTATTGAGTCGTCTGTTGAAATAGTGATTATTGGAATTCTCAAATAATTCTTTGGAGTTGTGGATGATCCTACAGGTGAAATGATGGCTCAGCGGGAGAATGTGGGACCTATGGTGTGAAGTATGACTAATGCCTCTCCCTCTCAGGAAATAATTGACTAGACTGACAAAGAAAACAACCAAGAACATGCCTTGAATCCAAGAAGAAAGGTCGAGCCCTATGTGTTGGCTTGGTGATATACTTGTTTACATAAACCGAGTACTCATTGTTTGCATGGTAGTTGGTTGTTGTGTGCAGGATACCCTAAGAATAGAGGCCTTGCAACCTTCTGAAGCGGCTCTAAAGCAGGAAATAATGACCATGGCTAGCTTTATGTAAGTGTTTTAATTTATGTTTTGTAAGTACATCGTGTATCTAGGAATCTCTTGGAGACATTATAAAATAAGTTTAGTAAGAGTCATAGCTGGTAGATGGAAGGGTAGGAAAGGGTGTCTTGTTCGAAATTTTAAAACTCAATAGATGAATATCTTGCTCCGAATGTAAAGGTGCTAGCCTCCAAACCAAACCAATTGATTTAATATAAAATAGCCTTTCCGTTAAATTTAAAAAAAAAATGATAAATATATTTTTTTATAGTATAATAAATCTATAGGCATTTATTTTAATTTATAATTTCAAGTAATAATTATTAAATTTTTATTTTTTCAATATTTTTATATAATTTATATTTATGTGTATTGTATATGTATTCAAGTTTTTCCCTCTCATGAAAAGGAGAAATAAACAAAGAAAAATGTTTAAAACGTGAAATAGAAAAGTGCGAGAGAACAGGTGTGGGAAGGGAATAAGTGTGCAAAGTAATGAACACAAACTTTCTTCCCCACACATGAAATTTGACTCATAATATATAGATTGTTTCTCTGGTAAATTTGTAAAATATACACATGATTTTTGTTTTCTTTTTTAACACAAACTTTCTTCCCCACACATGAAATTTGGCTCATAGTATATATATATTGATTCACTCGTAAATGTGTTAAATGTGTAAAAGAGAGATGATTTTTGTTTTCTTGTAAAAGGTTCCGTAATGAAAATTGAATCTGGAGAAATTAAGCATTCTATTTATAAGACTAAGAAAACATCAAATATTTTCTACTTTCGAAGAAAACTTAGATAAATCAAGAACTTTCTTCTAAGTGTGGGCTAAATTTAAAGTCCATAAATAAAATAACAAAAAACAAATCAAAAAGAAACTATGCATTATTTCAATAAGATTAAAAAAACATAAAATATTTATTAATCTAAAAGAAAACTAAACTAAGTTAAATATATTTTTCTCTAAAAAATTACAGGCATCTCCATAAAAATAACAAAATATAAAAAAAATTGCAAGTTTCAAAAGAAAACTAAAAAAATCAAGGTATTTCTTCCTTAAGCTTTAAATTTTAGAAATAAAATAACTAAATATGAAATAGATTGGTATAATGTTTTTTTCCTATAAAAAGAAAATTATAAAAATAAATAATTTGATAATATTTTGCAATCTTAAGACATATGGAGCTATGACTTGAGAAGTGGAGAAAATTATTAAAAATAGTATAAAAGTAAATAATTAGATAATACTTTACGAGCTTAAGACATATGGAGCTATGACTTGAGAAATGGAGAAAATTATAAGTTAATTTCTTACTTGCAGAAGCTTTTGCTAGAGTTTTGGATGTTTCCTCTGGAAAAAAAGTTAACTACACTGGAGAAGAAACCATTAAACAAAAAACAAAAAATCATATTAACTTAAGTAAATTATTCTTGAGATAATATGAAAGAATAGATAAAATATGCATAGGTTCCAAGTTCAATTCTTGTATTTTAAAATATTATAATTTAAAAGAATTTTCAATTTATAATAGAGTTATGCATCCATCTCTACAAATGCTTACATGATCAATGCTTTTTCCATTTTGGTTAAATGCTTACATGATCAATGCTTTTTCCATTTTGGTTTTTAGTACGACATCAAAATCTAAAATTTTCAAAAAAATGATACTAAGAACCAAAAATATCTTAGACATTTTAGTTTTTAGTATGACATTAAAATCTAAAATCTTCAAAAAAAAAAAAAAAAAAAAAGAAAGAAAGAAAGAAAGAAAGAAAGAAAGAAAGAAAGAAAGAAAGAAAGAAAGAAAGAAAGAAAGAAAGAAAGAAAGAAAGAAAGAAAGAAGCTAGCTATGGACCAAACATATTTTACCTAGAACCCAAAAAGATATTAAAGGAGTTTTGGTAATTGCATACAATACAAATAAATCCACTTTAAATAGAAATCCAAAAAAATGAAACAAATTTCCATTGAAAGTTAATACTTAAAGATTTTCTCTAGAAAATACAGCACCTAGTGCAACATTAAAGGTAATAAATCCAAGACACTTAGAATATATGAAACCCGCCAAAAATATTGAACAATGACAATACAAAGCAAGGGCATAGAAGCATTGGAATTAATGAATTGTAGTTATATGAACTACTTGACTTTGCGTTGTTACAATAGAGCCATATTTTTTACAATAAAATTATATTATGATATCCTTGTATTTATTTTTTTGACAGGACATGATATTTGCATTTATTTTTAGCTAGATTGGAAAGGATGCTTGGTAATTTTTAGCTTTTTTCTAATTAAAATATATATTATTAAAAAAAAAAAAAAATCTACATTGTCAAATACAATTATGCTAGGTGTCAAATTTTAATTTTTTATTTTTATTTCATTTTATTATTAAATTTTTTCAATAAATGCCACATCCAACCACAGGTAATTAGTCCAATCAACCTAATAAACAAAAAAATATCCAAAAATCAATCCATTTCTGTAAGTCAAAAATCTATTTCTAAAACATTTAAAACATTTGATTCAAAAACAAAAGTCAAAGCATTAACTCAAAATCCATTTCTATAAGTGAAAAATCTACATTCATGCTAGGTGTCAATATTTTTTATTTTTATTTCATTTTATTATTAATTTTTCTCACTAAATGTCACATCCAACCAGAGGTAATTAGTCCAATTAATTATTGCAACAAGTCAAATTTTAGTTTTTTTTATTTTTGAAAATTTTGAAAAATATTTTAAAATTTCAAAATTTTAATTTAATAAAAAAATTCCAGAAACATTTGGAAACATTAGACAATTATTTTTTCAAAAACAAAAGTTAAAGCAATTTACTCATAGTTGTGGTAAGCACTAATAATATATATATATATATATATATATATATATATATATATATATATATATATATAAACAATGTGAAATGTATCATTAGGTTTGATTGATATCTATGAATATATATGTCCATGGAGTTTTGGTTAAATAGTGATGAGGTGGGTTGTTATGGCACTCATCACAGATGTGTGGAGTTTAAAAAACAAAAAATCAAAAAATCTACCAAACTTACAAAAAAAAATGATATCTATAAGCATATACCAAACATATAATTACACTAACATACACTAATTATTATTATTTATATGATTTTTATATTTTACCATTAAAACAATTATTATCATGAATTATTTAAATTTGTGTAGTCTTGAGACATAACTGATTGGTAATCCTAAACAAATAAAAGAAATCATGGAAACTCCAGAGACCGAGGTTTAATTCCCCTGCAATGACCACGTTAAGAAGACAGGTCTTTATTTGTCATCAGCTATTGGATTCTTCTCGGTCCAAAAAAAAAAACCATTATTTAAAATTTTGTTTTCCCAAATATAATTATTTTTTAAATAAAATTAAAATATAAATATATATATAACTTTTCTCCACGAAGACAACCTCTACCCCTACATCTAATACCATAATGACCAGCGGATTTGCTATCATAGATTGTGGAGCAGACTATAAAAGTGGCCTATCATCGATGCCAATACATGAAATAATGTGGAATTCATGAAAACTTTTCCAAGATCTATTTTCCCCATTGCCATCCATTTTTGCTCCATTGCCATCCATCAAGTTACATTTTTTTCCGAAAAAAAAAACGCTCTCATATATTGAAAAAAGAAAGAGTACAAATTACATGTTTCTTTTCTAGCTGTAATTCATCTCTAAAAATAACTATCTGTGCCATGTGATTCATCTCTGAAAGTAACTATCTGTACCGCATGTTCCACAGGAAATTAGATATCATCCAAAATTGTGAGAGTTCAAACCAGTTTAAACTAAAAGTATTGTCATATTCTCCATCAACACAAAATAAAATCTATCTAGGAGATATTTCTAAAATATATCAGAATCTAAAGAAAATTAATACTGCTTACATTTGTCCTATAAACCTGATAAAAAACAGCATAGTGGATGACCCCTGGTTCTTTATTGACTCTTCTTTATAGCATATCTGCTTGTACAGTTTACATACCAAAAGCTCCTTTGCATGGGACTATGAAAGTAGTTATCAAACCATGTGTATTTTTGTACCGTTTAACTTATCATTTATTCCTGCCACATCATGCATGTTGTTAATGTAATATTTTAATTTATTGATGTGTTGTTTTTTCTTGAATTAATTATTAAACAAATTATATAAATTAAATGGTTAGTAAATATAAATAATTATCAATTCACAATAAAACATAAAAATATTTATTTTACATTTAAAATTTGCTATAAATTCAAAAAATCTTAAAATATATGTACATTCAAATAATTATACAATAAGATTTTGGAGATTTAACTTACTTTACTATGGAGATTTTCAATTTGTAAATAGGCTTTGTTACAATACCATGAAATCAAATACCATATGTCCAAATAATCACAATTGGCTTCACCACATTTGTTTATATTAAATTTTTTTTAAATAACCAATTTAATTAAATGGACAAAAAGCGTATCTCCACCTTAATTTGTGTGATACTATTTAGAATATTCTAGATCTCTACATTCATAATAATTATGGATAATTAAATTAAAATTTGGGACCAGAGGCTTTTTTACAGTGATCTTTACTAACCTCATGGATAAAGAAAGAATTTTTGAGGGAGGGTCGTATTTCTACTATAATGTTGGGTTATTTATGAGGCAATGGGAAGAATGTTATAACCCTGATCAAGAACAATTTTTGTCAGCACCAGTATGGGTGAGGCTATTTGCATTTCTGGTCGACTTTAGGGACCTAGAAATACTAGAAGGCATTGGAAACTCTCTTGGCATATTTGTGAAAATGGCAGAAACCACTCGTCGAGGAAGGTATACTTTGTTTGCCTGCATTTTTGTTTATATGAATATAACTGAGCCTCTTCCGAAATCGATAGAATTGGAATATGAAGGAGAACTCTGGCAGCAGCTTCTTGATTATGAACACATATTGTTTCGTTGTAGGCAATGCCATGAATATGGCCACTTATTTAAAGCATGCCCTCTTAACAACCCGGATCAGATGGAAGGGAAGTAATCAGAGGGAGGAGGAGGATCCACGAAGAATGACAATGGGTTTAAGACATTTACTAGCAGAAGGAAGAATAGCAAAATGCATGCAAACCATAACATTACCCTAGCTAAGCAAAAGAATAATCAAAACAGGTACGAAATACTGCAAGAAACGGGAGAAAGCTCGAAAGAAGTTGCACAGCCCCTTGAAGAAGGTCAAGGAAACACAAGCCAAAAAGCCACGAAGGCTAAAAGAAAGGCTCAAACATAACCGTTAGAAAAAAAAAGACCAATCTCAAATGGTGGAACAATTGGCGATGGAAGTGAATACAAAGAAGGATTATTTAAGCACGAAAGAGGTGGTACTAAAGAAATTGTTGTAAGAATGGAGAAATCTAGATGATAGATTCGTACCCAAAGACAAAAATACGATATAGAAAGAAACTTTTGAATAATATCTGACTTCCCAAGAGAGAAGACAAGTGGAAATGGTAGAAACGGTGAGTACACAAAAAGGAAACATTTAGGAACCCAGCACTCAACCTAAAGGAGGAAATAAGAGGGGTAGAAAGAATTTGCAGGAATCTATTCAAATGGTTGGAGAAATGTTAGTGAATTCAGGGAGATAATATTTCTTTCTATAGTATTCCAACAACTACATAAAGTTTCTCAATGATAGTTATCTCCTGGAATGTGAGGGGCCTTAACAGTAGGGGTAAGCAGCAATATTTGCAAGAAATATTGAAGACAGAGAGGCCACAAGTGGTACTCCTTCAAGAAACTAAAGTCTCGAGGCAATTATTAGAGGAAATATTTCAATTTTTGAAACCTAAATATGAAGCAGTGACCATAGATTCAAGAGGAAGTGCAGGCGGTATAGATATTCTTTGGAATCCAATGGAGATCATGGTAGAAGGGTGGATATGGCTAACTCACATCATAACAGGGTGCTTTAGGAAAATCGAGACGAGTGATTGGATTCTTGTTTCCTATGTTTATGGCCTTCATATTCCAAGAGAAAAGGCAGCATTTCGTGATAGTATAGGAATGTTAAAGAATCTACATGATGAGAAATATTGGTTGATAGGAGGAAATTTTAACATGATCACAAGTTTGGAGGATAAATACGAAGAGATGAACCTGGGAAGGAGATGTTCAGAGACATGCTAACCGACTTGCGACTAACAGACATACCAATAGTGAATGGTAAATATACCTGGAACAATAGACGAGGAGGTGTTCATCAAATAGCGTCAAGGTTGGATAGGTTTTTAGCATTGGAAGATCTTATCAGTTTTGATGTCTTTTATGAGGCCTCAATCCTTCCTTGTGTGGGATCAGACCACTGGCTGATATGTCTTGAGGTTGACATGAAACAGTGTAATAAGAAGAGGTCATTTAGATTCGAGGCATTCTGGTTAAGAGACCATGCCTTCATTAACAAATCCAAGGGATTCTGGGAAGCAAGCCAAATCCAAGGAAGGAACATGATGCATACCTTCCAACTCCAACCAAAGGACATAAAGAAAAAAATAAAGAAATGGAATAGAATAGAATTCGGTCATATATAGAAAGATAAAGAAAAAATACAGGGGCATATGAAACAAGTACAACAACAAACGATATTATAAGGGAGATCGGAGATCTTTGTCAGGGAGGAATTAGGAAGACTCATTAATAAATTTAGACGAATGGCGTAAACAGGAGGAAATCATGTGGAAACAAAAATGCAGAGTATAGTGGCTAAGAGAAGGGGACAAAAAAACCAATTTCTTCCATAAGGCGATGATCCAAAGAAGGCAACATAATCAAATTTTCTCCCTTAAAGATCCAGGAGGAAACAGGGTGGTCCAACATCACGACATGGAGGCCCTGTTGGTGGACCATTTTAATGAAATCCTGATGGAACCAGATCAACACAGAATGGAAGCAATTGAAAGGATAAATAAACACATACCTTAGCTAGTCAACAGAGAACAAAATTTGACATTACTTCATGATCAGAATCTAGATTGGGGGCAAAAATTTTCCAAAAATTCAAAGCGCTCAGAATCACACCAAACCAGAACAACTAGATAGGGCTCATCACCAATAATCTGGCACACTTTTTTTCATCGAAAACCGACTCCGTATGTGAAAATTATAGTTTGTTGATCGTCGTGCCAAACAGGTGAATTTAAATAAAAAAAAAGTCAAACAGGGTCAAAGACCAAAAATTTGGGTTTTCTTCCAGCCAATGAAGTGTTGACACTTGTCAGATTCTAAGTGGCCCCAATTTCTGGGCACTTGGAAACAATTTACATGTTTTTGATGAACCAATTAGGTGCTGACATGTGGCAAGCCCAGAGGCCGCCATGTGTCTCCCAATGGTCGAATGTTGGGTTAAGTTTCAAAGGTCGAACTTTAATATTATGGTGGAAAATTTATTGTAATGGCGGAAATGCAGAGGTCGAGGTCAAACCTACGACCTCCCCCACACAAGCGCCACGCCTTACCACTTACTCTACGCATTACATCTTAATAACTATAGGGCATATGTTGTATTTAAGTCTTAAAATGTGTATGGGCGGAGGTTTAAAGGGCCAGTCCTTGGTCCATGGGACCACGCCCAGAACCTACGATGGAGCTCTACAGCTAATGGCATGGAGTTAAACTCTAATGTGGGTTAAGTAACCCCTAACCACCATAATTAAGCACTAATATAATTTCCTAATCCGGATTTATGTTAAATGTGCTTAATGCACTAAGCTTCCAGTTAACATTAATTAAAATCCACTTAATATTAATTAATCCTGAGATTAATTCGGCGGGGGTTTGGTGATTTCGCTATTTTCGGCATTGCTACCAATTTTGGCAGACTTAACTGGAGATGTTCTAGATTTGTGGGAGTTTTCCTAGGGAAAACTGAATGAGCCATAACTTTGGCATATTTCGACCAATTTTGGCTCAAGAAGAGTCATTCCTAGATTATTTTAATTCCCTTAGCATGATGGTGCATGTTGTAGAGGTGTTGGAGCACTTTTGTAGGTGATTTTTCCACTTTTAATATTAAACAAGTCGAGGGCCATCAGGAGAGGAGGCCATGCCTAGATCATCTGAAGACCATTTTCAGAGCTTGAAGAGTCTATTTTGAGGTTTTTGGTCTTCTGAATCAAATGGAGTAGATTTCAAATCCATTGGATAAATTTAGGTGAATGCAATCATATAATTGACCATTAATCAAAATAGGGCCTAGCCAATTGAAGTAGGTCCATGGAGATGTAGCCCAAGACGGGTGAATTTCGTTATCAGCTATTGTGTAATGTGTTTGTTGTGTGTTATTTATCTGCAATTTATTTGTTTTACATGTGTTTTTAACAGTTAATTAACTTCTGAATTGCTCATAAAAGACACTTAAACTTGATACATAAGCCCTCACATAACTGGCTAATTTGAGATGATCCTAAACACATTTATTTTTAATTGATGTGGGAGCTAGCATAGAAAAACTATTTTTCCCATATTTAGATCACTTTGGGAGATCACACTGGAATAGGTGGAAGAATTTTTAAAGGGCCTAGCAGAAAACAAAGCACCGAGACCATATGGCTTCACAGCTACATTCTATCAAGCAGCATGGTCATTCATAGGCAAAGATATCTTGGAATTATGCGAGGAATCATGAAGGACCAGAAAGGTATATCTAGCCTTAAACTCCAATTTTATTGTGCTGATTCATAAACATGATCATTATGATGTACTTGGTGGCTTCAGACCTATATCCATTTGTAATGTTATATATAAAATCATATCTACCATTATGGTTAATCACCTCAAACCCATTCTTCCTGCTTTAATCTTCCCTGAGCAGACTGGATTTTTTAAAGGCAGACAAATCCTTGATGGTATAATCACTGCTTAGGAATCCATTCATTCTCTCTATGCCCTAAAGTCCAAAGGCATGATGATTAAACTCGACCTTTCTAAAACTTATGATCGTCTCAGCTGGAACTATATTCATAATATCCTCCATGCTTTTGGCTTTGATCCGAGATGGATTCAATGGATCCTTTCTTTTATCTCCACCCCTAGTTTCTCTATCCTAGTTAATGGTGCTCCTTCTAACCCTTTTAATGCCACTTGTGGTCTGAGACAAGGAGATCCCTTATCCCCATTCCTTTTCATTATTGCAGCAGAAGTTTTAGGGAGATATATTAAGAATAAGGTAGTCAAAGGACACCTAAAAGGATTGAATCTCTGCGATAATGGTATCAACCTATCCCACCAACATTTTTTTGATGACATTATTTTATTTTTCCAAGCAACCCTAAAATAATCCAAGGTTATTCTATCCATTCTCAAGGAGTCCATAGTTGTGTCTGGAACCCTTATAAATAACGAAAAATTTAGTGTCTTCTTCTTCAATACCACTTCTCAGAATCAAATATTCTTGGTGCGAACTTTAGGGTTCAGCATAGGATCCCTCCCTACAAAATATCTGGGTATGCCTCTCAGCCCTAACTCAGTCTCGGTATCATGTTGGGAAAATATTCTCACTCGCATCCAATCTTGGCTTTAAAATTGGTCCTTTTGTGCACTCAATGCCCCTATTTGTGTTGTCATTTTGAAATTTCTCCTTCAGTCCATCCCTGTCTATTCGCTATCGAGGTTGGAAACCCCTAAAAATAGTTGTATTGAGATGGCTAATATTTTCAAGAAATTCTTATGGAAAGGATCTCAACAAGCTCGTAAATGGGCCCTCCTATCCTGGGAAAAAATGATTAAAACAAAAAAAGTGAGAGGCCTTGGCCTAAGGGACCCCTATCTGCTCAACCAGGTGATGGGAGCAAAGCTGTGGTGGAGGTGGTTATAGGGAGGAAGAGACTTCTGGAAAAATATTTGGGAGTGAAAATATGATATGCCTTAATCTACTGAAGGAAAAATGCAGATGCAAAACACCCCAAAAGGCTTGGCAATATGGAACTTAGTAACTTCAAACAAAAACCTCATCAGAGACCATAGTTTCTAGGAAATCAGGGGAGGAAACGTTGCCCAGTTTTAGGAAGACTCTTGGTAGCAAAGGGATAAATTATTCAGTAGAATAGACCTGGCTGAGATATTTCTATTCACAAATTGGGTAAATATCAAAATTGTAGCTCACTTCTAGGATGCAGAGACAGATCAATATTAGAGAAAATGGAAGCAAAAGAGGCATTTGGAGAATGCTCTAGAGACTCTACAATGGGAGAATTTTGAAAAAGAGTTACAATCTAGAAAATTACCCATAGTAATGGGATACGACATCCTGTGATGGGGTTATAGAACTAAATTCATGTTCATAATTCAAGAAGGATACAATACTAAAGCAAACAATGTTCAGCCTCAAACATCACAACTCTGGCAGAAAATATGGTCTACTAAGAATTGGCCAAAAATTAAACATTTCCTATGGCTTTTAGGTCATGGTAGAATACTAACCTGGGATCAGCTGCAGAGGCGAGGGATGATAGTACCATATTCTTGTGTCATGTGAGGAAAACATATTGAATCTATGGAACACCTGCTGAACAAATGCCCTATTGTTGATCATTTGTGGCAAAACCTATATTTACTCTTTCAACGAACTGATAGAGATAGATCAAGTAACAACATAAACTTTGAAATGGGAACTATAAACTAAAAATAGGAACTCTAACCAATAAAACCCCAAAAAACATGAAAAACAACCCAAAAACGAAAAGTGTGTATTCCAGAACGAGGTTTATTTTTTTCAGGGTTAATTTGCAACATTTTTTAGAAATGGTGGTAAAACCAATTTTCATGTGCCAACTAAATGGAAAAAACACACAATGGTTTGTGATAGAATACCATTTTTATTTTCCAGGTACAATTTCAACATATTTTTAGTAATGACATTAAATATAAAATAATGAGATTTTAAACACATTAAAATTCTAATAATTTTTATACATGCCATTTAACATATAATATCATGACGCTAACAATCCCTAACATTCTAATTGTTTTCAACCATAATGTTAAAGATAAAATATATTTCACAAATTTTCACTCATAGAATTAAAAAATATTAACTTTTCAACATATTTCAACCATGATATTATGAACAAATTATATGACTAAACAACCCAATGAAACATAAATTATTTCTCTAATTTATTGTTGCATTGTGAATATTTTAGACAAATGAATTCATCATAATTAAAACATATAATCCAAAAAACATAAAAATGACGCATAACTTCATGTAAGATCATAGGGAAGTTAAAATATCATTTTCATTACTCAATGAAATCATCATTTATATCAATTTTCTTACACAATTATTCAAAATAATTGGTATTTTCTTGCACACCATCAAAATTCACATATTTATATGAATGACTAGATGCAGATGAAGATGTTCCATATTCTTCTTTTTCATCAACTAGTTCCCCATCTGAGTCAACATGCATTCCCACCACTTGAGGTTTCATAATTCTTCTAGATCTACAACTGAGTTTAGCAGACTGTCATCTCAACATTTTTTTCTGGTAGAAACCTCTTAAGAATCTCTATCATCCTGGAGCGAAGAGTTCCACTCTTTGTTAAATTGAAGTCATAAAAAAGTATGTCAACTTCCTCTAATTTTAAGAGGTTTGTGCAATGATGATTTATATTTTTACCATTTATTTTTCTCTTTCCACCAATTTTTTTATCAACTACCATCTCTGGCTTGTACACACCATTGAATGGGTGTGTGTTTTTGGCATACCAATGTACTTCAACGCCTGTAACATCTTAATTTTCTGTAATCACCTTTATAACGTTGGCAACCTAGAATGGATATCCATGTGGATCTTCATGTGCTAAGACTGTAATCATGCAACCCTCCTTAATACCATGTACTAAACCCCTGTAAAGGTCTTCCATGGCTTCATGTTATGCACGAGATATTTTGGAACCAATATACATTTCTCTTTCCTCCACCTGTGTAGAATTAATAATACCATGTGATTGTTGTTGTTCAAAAATGTTTGTTTCCTCTTGTTCATTTCACACATTTTGTGGTCAAATAAATGAAGTCTTAAAAATAATATCTTCATTTGTTGGTATTGAAAGGATGTCACTCTAATAATTGAAAAGGGACTCCCACCAAACTGAATCAGCAACATCAAATTACTCATATGTATTTCTAATGGTTTTTTTTAATTTCTCCCAGACATTCAGAATAATATATATCTCTCTTTTTCCTTCTTGCATTATGAACTTCACCAACTAGTTGTAATAAAAATATATTTGACGCAAATATTGGATGATCTAGAATGAACTTCAAAAATTCCAAACCTAATGATGGTGCCCATTCTGCAGTTGTTGAATACTTCTTGCCCCATATAAGTGTTTTACCATCAATTTTTTTGATACAAAATTGATGTTGGAAGCTAATGTCATTAATTTTTTCAATGAATTTCTCCTCACCATGTGATCCGAGAATAAATCTTCACATGTCAACAGTTTCTTCTAACACATGAAAAATAGGCTCTGGAATATATGATTTCTTAATACACTCAATTAATAATGGCAAGCTTCCAACATTATTCCTCCTCAATGTTACTAAAAAACGACTGAACATCTAATCAATATGGTCGTGAGTGTGCCCAAAAAGAAGGAAACCAACCTTTACCTTATGAAAAATTATCAATGCAACAAGCATGTTTAGATATCCAAAAAACAATCTTATTTTTTTTTTTCACAACAAGTGTTTTCTAATTGTAGGTACAAAATTTCAGGAATATTACCACCCCAATGAGAAAGCACATCATGAATTATGGTTATTGTCATATTTCCATCATTATGAATATTTGGAGTTGTGAAGCAAACTCTTGGCGACATTTTCCCATTGAAGACCATACAACCGACCAAGTGAAACTGGATAAAAATTTCCTCCTACAAATTTTGGGTGTGTGAACAAAATGTGGTAGAAGTGTTTTCTTTTGGTCCATATCATCAATTATCAAACCCATATATTATTTGGATTATCATAACACTTTTTTCAATGCTTGTACAACTTTTTCCTTTCGCTTTTTTGTTGTTTGTGATGCTCTTGAAGGGCTTTAACAATGGAATCTACACATAACATTAAAACAATGTATTAATAAATGCATTTTCACAATTGATCACTATAAATTTAAAAGAATAATGTTATGAATGATTACCTCTTTCTACTCCTTGACATTTATCCCTTTTTTATTTTAGAGAATCACATGTACTGCAAACCCCCATCCTTGTCTTCTTACGAATATGAACATTGCTGAATTCTCTCCTCCATATCTACACTAAATATTGATATGTAATAAAACAACCATTTCCTTCAACACCTTCTGCATATTCCTTGTATAAGTTGTAGATTTATCGTCTTGAAAAATTATCTGGAATATGTATTGTATCTCTATTTGGAAAACACTCTCCATGTTTTGAAAATAAGTCTTGTAGCCATGAAATTGCAGTGTTTTCTAGTGGCCCAAACTCTCGTTTATGACAAACTTCTAAATAATATGTAAGATCATTTTCCAAATTATCTTGGATTCTTGATAGACGAAAATTTCCAATTGAATGAATCATTATGAAAGCCTTTCTATAGAGTAATAAATACCCAATATGATAATCACAACCTTCCAGTGTAGATTTCATGCACCTCACTAAATATGAATTTTGCATTCTTTTATTCATTGAAAAATAGTTCTTCCTTTTTCTCTAAAGCAAATTTGAAATCCATATGTTTCAAGCAATCCTTTTTACAAAATTCACTTGAAATGAGCTCACTGATAGAACTTTTTCTCATGAGATATACTACTCTACCCCTTGTATAACTAGAACATCTTGGATTGATATGAAAATTTCTAATCCTACTCCTAGAAACAATATTTTTTGGCAACATCTCTATCATTTCATCATTCTTTGAACAAGCATTTCCATGATCATTAGGAGGAATACTATTCTTACTATGATCATTTTCAATATAGTTAGGAAATTCACCACCAACATTGTTTGAAAAATATTCTTTACCATCTTCAGCGGCATGAAAATTTGCAACACCATCATCTGTGGTTTTGAAATACTGAATTGGAGGGTATTCTTCGCTATCTTTCTCTTTCCCTTCATCACTACTTCTCTCATAGTCCATAGGATTAGGAATATGTGGAAATTATGACTCTTGATTTATTGGAAATTCTTCATCTTGACCTTCGTCATTGTTGCTCTCATAGTCCATATGATTAGGAGTAAGTGGAAATTGAGACTCTCAATTTATTGGAAATTCTTTATTCGTCCCTTCATCACTTATGCTCTAAAATTCCATAGGGTTAGGAGTAACTGTAAAATGTGACGCTTTATTTACTGGAATTTTTTCATCCTGTCATTCATCATTATTTCTCTCATAATCCTTAGGATTAGGAGTAAGTGGAAAATGTGACTCTCTATCCACTAAAAAATTTTCATCCTACCATTCATCACTATTGCTTTCATAGTCCTTAGGATTAAGACTAAGTGGCAAATGTGACTCTCTCTATCCACTGAAAATTTTTCATCCTGACATTCATCACTGTTACTCTCATAGTCTTTAGGATTATGTCTGAGTGGAAAATGTGACTCTCTATCCATTGAAAATTTGTCATCCGACCATTCATAACTATTGCTCTTATAGTCCTTAGGATTATGACTATGTGGAAAATGTGACTCTCTATCCACTGAAAATTGTGCATCCTGCAATTCATCACTATTGCTCTCAAAGTCTTTAGGATTAGGACTAAGTGGAAATTGTGAGTCTCTATTTTTTGGAAATTCCTCATCTTGCCATTTTTCATTGTTGCTCTTATAGTCCATAGGATTAGGAATAAGTGGACAATTAGACTCTCTATTCATTTTAAAATCTTAATCTTTCATTTTGTCACTACTTCTCTCGTTATATTCATCAATATGAATAGATTTATTACGTGATGAATATGTTGATGCTTCATAAAATGAAACTTCAGTATCAGAGGAATCCATAACACTCAAATAAGAAATGTTGAATGATGAAAATGATCTCTCACCCAATGACAATATATAGCTAAAACAATGAAATTTTCCCTCCAAAAATTACCTCCAAAATTTTTCGCCAAAATTTTTTGCTTGAAGTATGTCCCTCCAAATTTTATTTCTACGATTTATTTGAAAATTAGTTACTAAAATTTTCTCTTAATATGGAATCTAATTTCAAATTAAGTTCTCCTACACATTTTTCTTTTAATAATTGTTTTCAAACTAAAATATTTTTAATTAAATTATATAACATTTACTTTAGTATAGATTTTTATTTTTTAATATTCATCATAGCTTTTTATCCCACATTTACCTCGCCAAAAAGAAATTCCGTTATTTCTTCTTTATAAGATATTTCATTGTCACTGTTTGTTACACGTTATTTTGTCGCCATGACATTTGACTATCCAAATAGATTTATCACTAAATATATTGTGCTCCCTTAGAAGTAAAAAACCCTAATGTTCCTAAACTAAGTCTTGGAATTGGAGAAAAGCTCATTAAAACCCTTAAAATTCTACCTCTGCACTTTTTCTAGCCTTTTCCTGCGGCAGCGCCCACACGTTCTGCTACTAAAACTTGTGGACCCTTGTAAAAATTCAAATAAAGAAAAAAGTAAGTTCTAAAAGCCTGGCTGGAGGAATATTCTCCCAACTGGAAGCTTCTAGAGGGGCAATCAGTTCGATCTTTATCCCTCCACTCATGGAGCTTATCCCTTAGTACATGGAGTTCAAATCCCTTCATGAGAGGAATCCATCCCCCTCTTCATGGAACTGAAATTATCTCCATTTCCCTATAAATTGAGCTCATGTTTCAGTCTCAAGGGTGCCTTGTATATGGTAATTGCTGAAGAAATTCCCAAGAGAGCATACTCTCTACACTAGTTATTGTTGGAATGAGAATGATCACACCCTTATCTCCATAACTCTATGCTCGTATTCAAAGAGGAAGGCTTGTCAAACTGAAGGAGGAAAAAAATTTCAGGACCCCGAGAGAAATATGTACGACATCAAGGCATCATGTTGTAAAGTTACTCTTTTCATTCAAGACAATACATCTGGATCTCTTTTTCTCATTGAGTTGTTCTTATGCTTATTGAATAACATCAATACTTAGACTCCTTGATCACTGAGTTGGATTAGCTTTTCTTGATTATTATATGTTGTAGGTTCTTTTAATTATTTTTTCTGTCTTTGATTGTAGGTTCTACTTATTGGAGAAACCTCTTTGGAGCGACTGGATAAAAGACTGCATCGAACGTCGGATTTCAAGGTAGGAGCATGTTCTCTTTCTTTGTTTATAATAATTATGAATTGAAAATAATCTAGAGAAAAAGATTTACAAATGGATGTTTGTTTCTAGCTATTCGTAGAATACTAGGAGGATCTCTCTTGTCCACAAGAGGGATTAATCAGCATAACAAAATGGTGACTCCACTGGGGAATAGAACTTAGTTTTCCTTTTTTATTTTCAGTTTGAATTTTAAGAGTTTTCTGATTTTTATTTGTCTGAGATTGGGTTGCATAGATAACTTTTAAGAATCCCTGAAAACAAAATATGAATATTTATTTTTTCTGTACTTTTCCTTGCCTTTGCGGTTTTCATCTGAAAACAGTACGGCAGCACCCGCAGTTTTTAGTTCAAAATAGTGTGGTACCACATTGTTTTCCATTAGAACCTGCAGATCTTTGGAAAATTTTTGAAAAAATTAAGAATTCTCTTTTTAGGAGCTAGATTACCAGATTATTTGTGTTTGCCCCATTCTATCTTAGCTATCAAATCTTATGTGTGAACTTATTTTCATCAACTTTTGTGTTTGTGTGATTTTTCATCCTATTTGAATTTTATGAGTGATTGTTTTCCCTACTTTCTTGCTGCTCCACACAAGATACCTTCATATACCTCAGCTTATTGGTATTATGATATTCTCTTTCTAAGCCATTAAAACCATTGCAAACCTTACTTTTATGAAAATTGATTATGTTTTCATTTATAAATTCAAGAGAGCTTTTAGCTTATTGAAGCCTCATATCATACCAAAGAATTTTGGATTTTTTCATTTCTGCTAAGATAAGTAGAAAATTTTCTTAGTTCGATCACAAAATAGGAGAAAACTTCCTCAAACGTTTTAGATAGACTTCAAAATTAGATTTTTCTTTGATTTTGAATTTTATGTTTTTATCTTTTTTAGATGGTGTTTTCTTTTGGAAATAGTTTGTTTATTGATTTGTATTTTATGATATGATTGTTAAAGGAATTTCATTTCAAACAAGTAATTGATCATTTTTTGCAAATTGAGCTCTCAAAGAAATCGTCTTCTTTTCAAAGATTTTGTTTATGAATGAAAGAATTGGTGCTTTGAAAATTGTTAGATCTCTCAAACTTTCCCTTAAATTAGATTCATTGAAAAGAAAAGGGTTGCACTTCTCATTTAGATGCATTTAGCGTATTTTTGAGTCGAGTCACAAACATCATTTAAGTTTTACTTCCATACCTTTTGTCTTAAGCAACGGCCAAATTAAAAAAATAGCTTTAATAAAATCAATCTAGATGTTTTACATTTTCTAGGGCTCTTTCCACCAACATAGCTTAGGCTAGTGTCTTGGAACAGGTTGTAATTAACATTCCAAGACATTTCAAACAAACAAGTAGCAATTTTGCGGTAGGAAAATCCAATTGTAGCATTTGTGCTCTAGGAAGCTCTTCTTAAAAGAGTCAAGCACGATATCTTGTCGGAACTAGTGAGGTAATCATACATATCTCATTGGGAAAGATAGCAGATGTGCACGTACTAAAAATGGTAAACCTCGGATAGACCATTGTCGAGGAGCCTGGGGTCACTTGTTGGTAAAACTTGGATTATATCAAGGAGCCTTCAAGGGGATTGAGCTTGTTACTCTACCCTTGCATGTATATCGGATCGTAGACTGTTCCCCCAAGTACATTTTTTCCTGTTGGTGACCTTAGTTACTATAAACTTTAGGATTTTTTTCCAAGGTGACGTTGGAGGGAAGGTCCCACTGTACCTGAAGCAGACGTTGGATAGACTCACTTAGACTTTCCGGAGGGTAATATTCACTTCGAGATGGCATAAGTGGAGATACTTGCACCGGACTGTTTCATTAAGCAAGTTGTCGGGGTAACTATTCCAACCGCCATTTCCACATTAGAATTCTATGACGTTGGATTTCATCACTAACTAGTGTTTTTAGTGTGGGAATATATTGTTTGTGTGTGGATTTCTCTCTTATATTTTATAGGCGTGTGATCAATTTGATTGTTTCCTTAGAAACCTTAAGATATTTTATTGAAATTTTCTTTGATTTCATGTGTTAAAATTTTTAATCGTGGCTGAATTACCAAGACAATCCCATAGAATGTAGGGGAAACCCCCTGAGTACACACCAAGCCAATTAGAAAAGCTTAAATTTGAGAAAGGACAACCGTTAGGGACTTGATAAATTTAACAAGAAGAAACATCAGTAATTATACATCTTGATTACGAAGTAGATAAACCTCTAATAGCATAAATATCTCAAAGAAAAATATCAATTTATGAACTAGTTGAACTTGCTTCCACAACTAGTGAATTATTAGCTATTGAGCCTAAAATTTTTGAACCAGAAAGTGAACCTACTATGTATGAGCCTGCTTCAGAGTTCATCACTCCAACCCCTGGTCGTCCTCATCCACCGTGAGTGAAGTTTCGCATCACTGAGAACCTTCCTCCTAGCCTCATTAGCATTGAAGAAATTACTGATATTGAAGAAGAAGTTATTATTCCTTCACATCAAGAATCTTTAGATATTAGGCCAAGTGAATCGATTTACTATTATATCCCTTTCAAATAGTATCCTTGGTATTCTCAATTAATAGACTTTCTACATAATTCTTTTCTAAACTATTCGCCACCCAGAATTCCTTTTTACACCATACCAAGAGGTAATTACAGACCTTCATTCAACATGTCTGGTGAGTCATCCATGTTTTTTGCATCCCCAAAAACATATTTGTATGGTGGTCCGTCTATTCCTCCAGGATACCAGTCGCTTTCTGGTACTTTCTTAGGAGCAGCTCCCTCTCCCAAAAAACTAGTACAATCACCTAGTCCAAATGAATCACATACCGAAAATTTGAACGCGAAACAAGTTTACATTATGTCTAGAAACATTCCTAACCCTGACCCTCAAAGTAGTAATTTACTGCCTAAGGGGCATCCTCAAGGTAGTAATTTATCGCCTGGGGAGCAACCTCAAGGATAGTACATACCTCAAGGATGGTACACACCTCAAGGCCAGTACATACCTCAATGACAATATCAACCTCAAGGGAAGTACTCTATTCAAGGTCCACAACCTCTTCAAGGATAGTACCCTATGCCAAGGCAACCATCTTTCTGAGGACAGCAACCTCATTTAGAGTCGCAGTTCAATCAGGAATAACAATTGTTTCAGGGAGGTCAATCTTTTAGTGGAAATTATCCAACCAACTATCAAGCTTATGTTCCAAATTATCAACCTGGTTATGGTCCATATTACGTGCCACAACCTTCAATGGGAGCTCCATATCCTGGAGTAAACATGGTGTGGAATCCATCACTGAATAAACATAATTTGCAACCTAACATGCAAGTACCTTACAATCAGCCTGGTCAGCCAATTACTTACAATAAAATCCAACAACATGTCCAACCTATGCTTCAAGTTATACCACAGGTATCTGCACCTAGTAGTGTTCAGCAACCTGGTTCGAGTACACCTAGAAATCCACCTCAAACTATTGTACCAACTTCTGTTCAGCCTACCACACCTATCCCTAGAATTTCTGCAACCCCTATTTCTACAACCCCTCAAGTATCACAACAAATCTCTCAAGTCACTGCTCCTCAACCTAGACCCACAGTTCAGACTACTGTTCAGATACCTGCAGGACAACCTGGTACAAGTACAACTGTAATAATCTAACCTCATTTTGTTTATCAACCATATCGAGGGCAGTATCAATATGGGCATGTATCACAAAATCTAGTATACCAACATCAACTGTACCCTAGTTACACATATCAGATACCAGCTCAACTTCAATATGGTCCATCCAACCCTGGTTATCTGGGAGGCATTCCAATTCCAAATGCATAGGCTATTCCAGGTTATCCTGGATATCCTCCTCCCGGTACTGGTATAGTTCCACAAGGTTATCAATTTGCTCAACAGGACCCTAACCGTCGGTTACCATTCATAGCAACTTTGGATTTACCTGATTTTTCATGCCTAACGAATGATTTGATTTATTATCTTCCGTATTTTCCTCTAATGCCAAATAAGTTACCCAGTGATATTCCTAAGTTCGAAGGTAAATCAGGAGAAGACCCCTCAAACCATGTTATGACTTACCACCTCTGGTGCGCATCCAACTCTTTAATCGGTTATTCCATTCAATTAAGACTATTTCAGAGAACACTGATAGGTTTAGCTGAAAAATGGTGTATTTAACTTCAATGTGGCTCATTCAACAATTTCAATGCCTTAGCAACAGCTTTCTTAACACATTTTCAGTTGCCAGTCCAATACGGAAATGGCACGGAACTCTTAACTTCATTAAAACAATCTACGTCTACCTAAATTTCAAATCACATACATGAATGGAGATGTAGAAGATGTTTAGTGAAAGTTTTTATTCCAGATCAGATATTGGTAGAATGGTTTATCAAATCATTGCTTCCAAAGATGATTACAGATGTGGCTAAGGGAGGGGTTTTTACGGAAGAACAGGTCATTTCTCAAGCTCAGTAGTTAGACCTTGTATATACATAGTCTGGTAATTTATACAAAAAAATTCCTGACTTACCACGTCCCGGTCAAATAATTGCAACTCCTTCAGGTTCTCATGCTGCAGATGGTGTAATTGGTTTAGTTAGCACTAATAAGAGTAAGAAGAAGTCCTCCAAAACTAATTCTCCTATCATAACTTTACCCAATTCACCAAAGGAGATTCTTCCCTTGAAACTTCTGCCAACATTCATGCTATAGACTCATCTACAGCTAAATCTAAAACTGGTAATAAGAAGAAAGGAGATAATAAAAACAAGAAAACTACATCTCCCTAAGAGAAAACCAAAAAGAATGAACCAGCTGATGATAAGTGGAAACCGAAAAGATTGCCCACATCGGTCCTAGGTCTCTATATTCGTCAAAGTTTCACCCACCCCCGATGTCTTGAAGGATCCTTTTCCCACTCAAGATAGAAAAATGATAGGATCTTCTTCAAATTCATCGGCAGATATTTTAATGATGTCTGAGGTTATGGTTGTGACGCGATCGCAAGACTCTGGAAGTAAAAATCCTGTAACTAGTAAAGAGACAGAAAATTATAGTCAAACACCAGTTGTATCTCCTTCGATTTCTGATCCGCTTCATATCGAGAAACCTAATCCTGATCTAGTGATTAAACCACCTGCTAAAGTTGTACTTCGAAAATCATCTTTCAACCCACATGCAAGAGTTGCTCAGAATTACAACATTGATGAAGACTTGGCAATATCCCCTTCAGCAATGTCTACCTTAGAAGTGCTAAAATCATGTCCAGTACAAAGGAAATTACTATTATCAGCTATTGGAGTTATCAATCCTTAGGATTCTAACCTCGTGGTCTTTTATCTATAAAATTTTACACCAAGACTCCCTCATCAGATGGATTTTCAGATCCCAGTATTAGTCAAAAACAGAAAATTATTTCGTACTATAATTGATAAGGGGGCATCCATGTGTATAATTTCATTAAACTATTGGAAAACTCTTGATTCTACAACACTCAACCAATCATCAACAATCCTTAAAGCCTTTGATGGAAGATGATCTCATCCATTCGAAATACTCCAGGATCTACCTATAGAAGTAGAAGGCAAAATTGTTAATCTAGATGTGGAAGTTGTTGATGCCTCTCTGGATTACAACCTTCTTTTGGGTCAAAGTTGGTCTTATGCCATGAATGTTTCCGTTTCATCCGTATTTCTATTAATCATGTTTCCTCATAAAGGAAATATTGTGAAAATCGATCAGTTGTCATATTATTCGTCCGACCGTGCTTCTACAGAGAGTATCCAACATGTTGGAAAATCGATTATCCCATATGAAGATGTTGGTGTAGGTTTAGTAAAGGACTCTGCTCTAATGGGAAATTTCTCTATGCCTCCACCCAACATACCACGTACCATTGCCAACATCAATATGATCTCATCAAGAACTATCGCATTCAATGACTTTTGGGTAGTGTCTTCGGAATCAAAACTGGACTCTTTCAATGGCCAGATGCCTTTGAATCCTTTTGAAATGGCATATGTGGCAGTACAGTCATTTTTTGACACACTTTCAGCTACCCGTGATCAAATGAATGCAGTCATCGAAGAAAATTCTTCAGTATCAAGCTCAGCCTTGACATCACTTTCCAATCCTTTTCAACAAGTGTTTCACAGTGATGAAAATGATTCGAGAATTTTTGTCTTTGGTTGAATTACCCTGGGATGATCTACATCATAGACCTTTGCTTTTACCTGAACTTGATAGGTTTGAAAATGATTTTTCATCTATTTTTACGATTGATTATGTCGAGGAACCACAGAATCACATATCGATTACAAATTCAGATTCTGAGACTAGTTTGGGAAACATTTCTACAATTGTTCCTATTGACATATCAGTTAAACCTGGAATTATTGAAAACATTCATATAGGTGCTTCTTGTACGATTGACGAGATTAATACATATAAATCCCTATTTCAAGAATTCTGACATATTTACCTGGTCTTACGAAGAGATGCCAGGAATCGATCCAAAGATTGTGATTCATGAAACTAAGACATACCCGAATGCCAAGCCTATTAGACAAAGATTACGTCCAATACATCCGTGAAAAGTTGTTGCTATCAAAGCTGAAGTTGAAAATCTATTGCGAGCAGGATTTATTTATCCAATTCCATTGACTAATTGGGTATCTAATATAATTCTCATTACCAAGAAACAAGGGACTATATGAGTATGCGTCAATTATAGGGATATTAATAAAGCATGTCCAAAAAGAAATTATCCTACTCCCTATATCAACCAAAAACAACGTTTATATGTCCTTGAGGGACATTTGCTTATTGAAAATTACCTTTCGGATTAAAAAATGTCGGTGCAAATTTTCAAAGGGCAATGTCTTACGCTTTTCATGACATCAAACATATTGTACAGCCTTATCTAGATGACTTACATGCTCACTCATCACGCAGGGAAGATCATCCTACACACTTATGAGCTATTTTCATGAGATGTAGGCATTACAATATTCGTTTGAACCCGCACAAATGTGTTTTTTGTGTGTAATCAGGACAATTACTAGGATTCATCATTTTAAAAGCTAGCATTCGTGTCAACCCCTTGAAGGTTGAAGCCATCATCAATTTACTTCCTCCTTCCACACTTCGCCAACTCCAAATTTTGCGAGGGAAAGAAAATTTTCTACGTAGGTTTATCCCGAACTATGTTGAGTTAACAAAAGGTTTTACCCAATTGTTGAAACAAAGTGTTCATTTTATTTTGGATGAGATTGCTAATCGATCTTTTGATACATTAAAACACGCATTGACCCATGCACCGTTATTGCATCCATCCAATTACCACAAGGACTACTTTTTATACTTAGTAGCCTCTGATTCCACCATTGGAAGGGTTCTGGTTCAAGAGGATGAATCTCACAATGAGCATGTGATCTATTATCTAAGTCATAATCTTAACCTGATGGAAATCAAATATTCCCATGTGGAGAAATTGGCCTTGGATGTAGTTCAACATGTCCAACAAATCTGTCACTACATACTGTTATGTAAAACAACTATGATATCTAATTGCAACCCAATTATGTATATTTTGACAAAATAATTACTTGGGGGAAAATACTCTAAATGGATTTTAATCCTACAAGATTTTGATTTGGAATTTTAGAAATATAATTCAAATAAATCACTGGTGTTTTCAGAACTCATGTGTGACTTTCCCAATATTGAGACAGAAACTGTGGTATAGAATCCCATCGCAGATGAATCTCTGTTTCTTATCAATACATTAGATCCATGGTATGGAGATATCATCATATATCTTCAAACCCAAACTTATCGCCCAAATATTTTATGTTCAAATCGACGGAGAATCTGATATCAATCCCAGCAATACAATATTGTTGGCAACTCTCTTTATCATCATGGTTCGGATTCTGTTTTTGACATTGTATAACTCAAAAAGAGGTTGAAAGGGTTTTGAATGGCTACCACTCTGGAGCGTGTGGTGGTCATATGTTTGTGTTTGCCACAGCCTAAAATATATTGCGCGCTAGTTATTTTTGGTCGTCGTTATTCAAATATTGTATTATTGCGGTTCGAAAATGCCACAACTGCCAAATTTTTTATCAAAAGATGTGTGCACCTCCAGCTCCTCTTCACCCAATCATTGATGTTGGTCCTTTTTTGAAATGGGGTATTGATTTCATTACATGTAACCCTCACTCGGTCGGGGGGCATGGGTATATTATTTTTGCTGTAGATTACTTTACCAAATGGGCCGAGGCAATGCCTACATTCACGGCAGATGGAAAAAGTGCAGCTACGTTCTTATTCAATCATATGATTGCTTGTTTCGGTGTGCCTCAAGCTTTAATCACAGACCATGGGAGTCATTTTCGAAATATAATGATGACCGAACTTTCTGATCTACTTGACCTGTGACATGATAACTCTACTCCATATTACCCACAAACTAATGGTCAAGTTGAATCCGTCGATAAAGTTTTAACCACCGTGATTAAACAAATTATTGGAGCTCACAAATCGAATTGGCACACCATGTTTTTTTTGGCACTATGGGCATATTGAACCTCAGCAAAAACTGCTACAAGGTTCACTCATTTTCAATTGGTCTACGGTTTAGAAGTTGTGTTACCCATTGAATGCGAAATATTGTCACTCCAATTATCCATTGAATTACTACTAGCTACCTCTGAAGAGGAGAAACGCTTTTTGTACTTAGCACAATTAGATGAGACTCAGCGCACCGCTGCATTAGCAGCCAAAGATCATAAGAAACATGTGAAATCTCAGTATGATCGAAGTGTTACCCCTCGTGTTTTTTCATAAGGTGACCTGGTCTTAGTATATGATCAAGCTAACGATAAGCTAGGTGCTGGAAAATTTGAACCGATATGGCATGGTCCCTACATCGTCAAGCATGTGCTTGCGAAAGGAGCCTATGAATTGACTGATTATGGCGGGGTCTCTTTAGATAAGCCCAAAAATGGTCTTTACCTTAAGAGATATTATGCTTGCTTTCGTGTGAGGATATCACTTCTATATTAGTTACTTTTTATATAGTGTGCCTTAGATTAGATAAGTGTGCCTAGATTAATTTTTTTGTTACTACTATCACTGCTTATCTTGATCACTCTTGATATTACAAATGTCGACATCCCTTCAAGCGTACATTAGTTTTGCTGATGGTGCCTGCCGTAGTCCATGGAATATTTCTTCTACAGCTTGGGTTATCTATTCACCCACCGATGAGTTAGTTTCTATGCATGGGGTATGCCTTGGTCAAATAATGAACAATATTGCAGAATATAGTGCAGTCATTGAGTTATTATCTGATGCCATTTCATTTGGTATTTGACGTTTGATCATTAGGTTGGATTTAGAACTCATTGTATTACATTTAAATAGGGTATATGCAATTAAAAATATAGTGTTATTGAGATTATTTTTTAAGGTTCGTCTCTTGGAACGACAGTTTGATTACATTGAATATCAACACATTTGAATAAATTTAAACACATTGGCCGATGCATTAACTAATTGTGTTCTAAATAGACATTTTCAACATTAAAATAGTAAACCAAAAACAATATTCCATACATGTTGAACAAGATACTCAGAGAAAGTAGTAATATCATAGATAGGTTTATTTTCAAAATATTACATCGTATATGATCATAGGTTCAAACACCTTATGATCTAATATATACTGATACAAAAAACAAAATATGTCAATCCACAATGATCATCCACTATCCATGATGATGATCATGGTAATAGACTATGGCACGCACCACCTTGCGCAGGAATCTCCTAAACAGTCCTAGAACACCTGTAACATGTCTCTGAAGCCGGAGAGGAATGTCATTTGTCCCTGTCTCGAGAATATATATGGTTAACCTCTCCAGGCTTTGTTCCATATCTGTTAGGATCTCTGCTGCCTAATCCTGTGGTGGTGCTATAGGTTTTTCTTGCTGCCTATCAAAGCGGCGGAATGTGGTTGGTCGTCGTGGACCGACATCTGCATTTAAATATTGTTATCAATATTGGATGATAAAATAAAAATAAAAATTATATTAAAAACATCAAAACAGTTCTCTTACCTGATTCATCCCACTGTGCCCCTGGAGGCAAAGACATCTCAGGATCACCTTTGAAATCTATACCTACATAGGGGAAGTCTTCGATTGTGAATACTTGGTTCCTTAGCCACATAAATTATGCCGAAGTGAGCCGAACCACTGAACTGCCATCGCCACCATGGCAAGCCATTAATGCAACCCAACGTACCATCTGAGGTTCCCGAGGTTCACCACGATCTACTGGAATCAGCTGAGGGGCGAGAAGTAGGATTCTCTCTAAAGAAAAAGAAATCAAAATGGCGTCATAATAGAAGTTTTTCAACTTCACATTATTTGCTCTAGTCAATTGGTCTTTCATGTTGGCCAATACCCCTTCACACCAGTTGAATTTGGTGCCTCTAAAACACTCTACTGTGGTATGCATTTGAGATTTAGTGGCTACATGTGGAGCTGCACTCCCACACAATCTGGTGACTGTAAATGCAATAACTTTGAGATCTAATTGCAGGATAGTTTTAATGTATATGCGATTATCCTTTGGATCTGTCTCATCATTGCAATATTGGTGGTTGTAGCTGGAAATGGGTAGGCCACCCTGTCTAGCCCCAAACAAGGATATGTTTTCTCCTCTCCGAGATAATCCAGTGAGGAAATAGATATCCTCAAGCTCAATTTCGAGTCAATGGTCACCGATGATAAAGCACTGATCTTGAACTTCTCATGCATTTACTAGCCATGTCATCAGATCTACTTGTGCTTTCATACCTTGGATGGCCTAGAACTTATATAAACCACATGTTTTAATCACACGCATCATTTTATGATCATTCATAGCTTCATTTTCAATAGTCTCATGCTCACATTCTCTCCACTCTAACATGGTGGAATAGCCTACAAAAAAACACATTTGAAAGTTAGAAACCATTAGAGTGTAAAAATTGAATAATTTTTAAGATAATTTATGAATTTTGAAATGGTCATGGTGCCTCTGCGGTTTTTGTGAGGAGACAGCGCAGACGTCCGCGCGGGCTCTACACAAAAACCACGGCAACCCAATAGTTTTCTATTTAGAAAATTATCGCGGTCCGCAGGTAGCATGCGCATGACCTGCAGACCCCTTAGAGCACATTTTTAAACATAAATTCCTCCCAAAAAATGAAATTAAAGATAAGAAGGAGAAATGAAATGGAAAAAAATGAAGAGTAAGATGATGTGGATTACCTAGTTCTGACGATTCACGGAATGGACAGTCGGTTCTCCTGATATTAGCTCTGGAAATTTTTTGCCAAAAGCTCTCAATTCACTACTCTAAAGACAAAAGGTGAAAATGAATTTGTTTAACTCTTTTTTATAGTTTTTGAATGAACAAAATATTTTATTTTATTTATTTTTCACTTTAAAAGGCCATTTTTCAATATTTTTACTTCTTGGAAACAGGTATGTGTAATATTTTGAGTTTTTGTGCAGGATATAGGATTTTTGGTGAAAAGAATTATTTTGATGTTGAGTATACTTTTATCACTTTTTTGGGCTCTTGAAAAATTATGAAAAATTGAAACCTTGGAGTTCTCTTTTAAGCCCTTTTCAGACTCTCTAAACATGAAAAGGTTGTCGAGTACTTGACTATTCGAACTCGTTAAAGGAAATGAATAGTTGTCCGTTCAGTAAAAGTTTACCCCTTTTCCAGAATGAAATGGACTAATTATGAAAAAGGTATACGTTGACTAATCATGGTCAATAGAGTTTTCTCCTGTATTAATTTATCCTTTTTCGGGCTTGAGAAACTAAATTTACGAAAAAGTACAACCACGAAGTTTACTTATGTTTTTTTTCTGACTCCCTAAAACTGAAAAATGTCAAGTTTCTCCTATACTGGACTCATTGAAACTTAACAGTAAAGGACCTGTTGATTACAACAGGTCCGAACCACTCCTTCTTAGGATTCGATTTTAATACTAAGATGGACTCATCCGAAGGATGAGCTTATATAAACAAGAAAATAGTATCCTCCTCAAGCTTGTCAAAAATAAAGAGGTACTTGCAAGTAATGGTGGGGGTAAAAGAGAGAAAAAGAATCCAGTTGTCACCCTTGCTTAAAAAGCAGCATGCCACTCTTGAACACGACACTTTGTAACACTTGTATCTGGGTTGGGAAATCCTTTGTCTAACAGTTAATTAAACCACATTAAAAGTATTTAGCCAGTTTCTGGGTATTAAATTTAGGTCAATTGCTGCCAAACAATTTGCAGTGTTGTTATGTGTTCAAGAAACAGTTCAAGTAAACCATTCATTGCAAACATTTGTCTCCATTCACGTTGACCATCCCTGAGTCATTCCATGCAAATATTTTTTCAAAACTTGATCTAATGGTTTTGTGTCGTGGGCTTTCCTATGACGAGTCATTTTGTATCGACGTCAGCTCATCATCTATAAACTTGATCTAGAATCCTTTCTTTGTTTATAATAATTCTGAATTGCAAATAATCTAGAATAAAAGATTTACAGATGGATGTTTGTTTCTAGCTATTCGTAGAATACTAGGGAGATCGCTCTTGTCCGCAAGAGGGATTAATCCACATAACACTATTCCACACATCACATCAATATTTCTCGAGGTTTTTTTAAAAGCTTGGAACGATTTTCTAGAGCAGAAACATTGTCAACGAGAAATTATTGCTTTTGAAAGGTTAGTTTTCTTTCTATTATTCTGAAAATTAGTAAATTGTTAAAATTAATGAAATTCAAGTTCAAATCTCACTTAGTAAATATTTTAAACCCTTAAAAATTTACAAGCTTTTACCATTAAATTTTTTTTGGTAGAAAACGAAATAATTTTTTTATCTAAAATTAAAAATAAATTTAACATGTACATTATGGGTGGGTCCACCTGGGGCAACACATAGTCATTCTGGCCCAAGTGGGCGTGCCCACCTATCCCGGACAGACGCCGACCAGAGGGTGTGTGCTGCAGTCGAACAAGCTCATGAGGCGGCCCTCGGACTCTGGTGGACATTGCCCCATGGGCGCGTGCTGCAGATGGATGCACCCACGGGGCTAGGGCCACCCGAGCCTAAGGTCTCCCAAGGCAAGGAGGCCGATTCTAAGAAACAATCTCAGGGCGATTCTCAGAATCAGCCCCTTGGGCATATAAATTTTTTTTTTTTTAGTGGAGTCAGGGAGAATATGTAAAAAAAAAAATTAAAGATTTTAAAGGAACTTATTTTAAATTTGGGGGGGCTATTCTGAGAATCGGCCCCCAAAATGTAAAAAATAAATAAATAAATAATAAAAATTAGAGGGGTTGGGGAGATGACATATAAAAAAATAATAAATTTTGTTTTACAGTTTCTTTTGGGGAAAAAATGTAAAAAGTATCATTTTTTTTAAAAGCACTAGTTTTTTATTTTGTTTGCGTAAGATATTTGTTTTTTGTGATTTACTAATTTATATGTAGATATATATGTTTGCAGGAAAATGGCATCAAGGAAGGTTTTTTTCAATCTTTCTGGACCAAATTCAACATTTGCATCATCTAAAGATACAAGTGGGCCTTCAAAAATCATTGTTGGACGAACTGCACTTAAGTTAATTACTGAAAATGTGGGAGATGCATCCACAAAAGAAAATAAGTTGGCTTCATACTAGAAGAAATCAAAAAAATTGAATCGTTCAAAATATGCATGGTTTCTGAAAGACATAGAAGACGAAACTCTGAAATTATATCTATTTTCTAGTAAGAATTTTGATGCTAAAAGCTATGACCTAGTGGGAAAAGTATTAGAACTATATATTCTTCCAAATACTGAAAATGTTTATATACTTTCAAAATCACCCAAGTCACATGATAAAATTAGATATCATTTTACATTGCCAATGTATAACACAAGGGAATATTCTTCAAAGATATGCAAACAAATCGTACAAAATATTGTACAGAAGATTGTAAATATTTGTAGTTACACCTATATGTTTTGTGTTATTCAAACTGTATCGTTGTATTTTTAATCAATTATTTAATATTGGCATATTATATTTTGTATTATAGGATTTTGATGAGGGCATTTCAATTATGTTGGGCGGAATCTATTATATAGAGCGAGATATTATGAATTTTGTCTCCATTTTCCATGAACATGGAGAAGAAGGTATGGGAAAGAAGAAAAAAAAGTCTTCATGATGCTAAAAGATTATATCAAAGGGATAAATCTAGTAAAGGTAGACATGTTACTTTTGAAAATGAGGAAGTTGAAGTTGAAGCTGAAGATGAACAATGTGTTGCCATATCTGAAGATTAGATTAGAACTAATGTTAGAAAAAAGGAAAGTCATAAAAAAACAAAAACAAAAATGTCCAAGAATGTCTCCCTTCTAGTTGATGATGAGGAGATTGTTTTGGTTCAATAAAATATCATAACCAATAGGAGGAAGAAACAAAAAAATTCTCATTTTGAAAAAATCATGGACGGTAGTGAAGGGCCTAGTGAAAACTCAAAAGGAAGCAGGGAAATCATTAAACCAAGAGCTGATTTAGAGGATGGCGTTATGAAAACAAAACATAATGCCATTCGACATCATTTAGCAAAGACAAATTTAATTGATGGTTGTCCTTCATTTCAACTTAATGTCATTCAAGTCTACAAGCCATATGAATGACAGTTAAAATATCAAATTAGAAAGCCACACCACTTGCATGTTCACAATTTGAAAACATTGATGAGGTACAACCCTTTTGCACATGTGGTTGATTATATTCTTCTTATTGATCCAAGTCATGTTCCTAACAAAGAATCATTTGAAAATTAAAAATTTTTTGAATACAAATATTATGTACTTGGGGGAAACCATTTTGTAGAAGCTCAAAGGCAATTGATGGAGGAATATCTGAATAACCCGTGTTTTGAAACAATGAAATGTGTCATTTATGTTGGTTTAACAGAGATAGAAGCAAAGTTATTGGCATGGGATCATAATTTAGATAATGAGTATAGGATGTCTATGACTTTCATCCAAAGGGGCAGATTTATTCATATTTAATTTGAAGAAAAATGTGGTGGTGATAATACAAAGGTTGATCATGCATTCCAGAAGGAATGTTGTGTGGAAATCGGTTATCAAATCAAAGGAAAAATAAGTTCAAAAGGTGGCAAAGTAAATTATGAAATATTCAGAGTTATGGATAGCATTTTCCAGTTGGCATTTAGAACTGGAGAGATATGGGAATTGATTGATCATATTTTTGAGTTGTGGGAAAACATTGACATCAAAATTCAGAAGGTCAAAAATTCTAAACCATTGATATGTACCAGCAATAAATCAAGTCCTTGAATGAAACTCTTTCCAAAATATATGACTATCACACCCTGGAAATCAATGCAAGGAGTGAAGGATGAAAATCTTGTCACAACAATATTATCTCGTGTAAAGTCAAGAGAATTATCAATGGAGGAAATGTCTAGGAATTTATAAAGCTAGTTTGTTATTTTTTATTTTTGGATTATAAGTTTCTGTTAAATATAAATATATACTGTTGTTGGTATTATTTGTTATGCATATCACTATATTAACATTGTTTATTGTATTTATTCAGTCACAAGGTTTATATGAGAATATAAGAACAAATGGTTAAATTATTGAATGAAGATAGTTGGGATGATGTTGTACAAACCTACCCAGATTCAAGTTCTACATCAATGCTAAAAGAATTTTATCTTGCATTTAAAAAAGTATGTTCATTCATACATTCATCTCTATTCATATGTATATTATTTTTATTTTATAACTTATACATATATTTTTTTATTTTATTAAAGATGAATAAGGATGCAAAATGAGCACCGAATAGTTTCAGAAGATTTATTGAAAAAATTAAAATGGAAAGGATGAGAAAAAAATGTCTTAGTGATGTTGAAATTGATCCCAGTCCTAATCATTTCATTTGGAATGGGCTCAACACTATCTATTATCAAATAATATCAGATGATTGTGAATACATTGCAAAACTCATACCTAAAAGGGATTATTCCCTAAGTATTGCAAATATTCCTCGTGGTTTCAATATCCCAAACATTGAATATGATAGTGACCCTTATACTTATCAAGCATTTAGTAAAGTGGTTGCGGGATTTCTAGAAGTCACAACTTCACCATTTTGGAGATTTGTGACATTTCATTCAGACACACAATTGGGGTTGTTATTATCAAGCTTTAAGGAAAAATAAACGTCAAGGATGCAGCATACATGGTAAGACGTTGAAATTGTATGTTTGATTAATGTTAAAAAAATCATTTATTTACAAGTTAATTGAAATTTTACTGTTTCATGTTACATGCAAAAGCCAAATATTATTTGTGGCAGAAATCAACCGATTATAAGTGACTGTGAGTTCATTTATGTTGAAATTTGGACAAAGGATGATAGTTATAAGGCTATTATTTTCAATCAAGTAGATGGAAAGAATCATAGCCAAGTACCGGTCCATGATGTTGTTGTAAAAAAACTAATATATGAAGATAAAGAAGAAAAAGGAGAGATAGTTAACCTATATCAAAAACAACAGCCATTGATTAACTATCTTTTATAATTATGTTCAAATGAAGGAGATTGGGTTTCGGATTTATTTCCAGGCTCAGGTAAGTTTTATTATATAAAAATGAATCTCACTATTTTCTTTTTTAATTTTTGTGTGTTTATAATAATTCACTTATTTTTTCTTTTGTACTTGATGATTAGGTACAACACTAGCATGTTGGTTACAAAAACGAAGAAGAAGCATTTCCATTGAAAAAGACCCAGCACAATGCAAATTTGTTCAGCAAAGAATCAATGCTCTTCAATTTCTTCCAGATGCAATGCAAGAAGTTGGTTTGATAAAAGGGGATTTTAATGAATCCTGTGTGGCAAAAAAAGAAAAGGAGCCTCAACCACCATTAAATGGAATGATCAAAAAGGCATACTTTGAGACATTCACAGACATCAAAGATCCATTAGAAAATGAAAATGTTGAAACTAAAGCCAATAATGAAAATATTGTGGAAGAGGACAATAATGAAACTCTTGAAGATGAAGAGTTTTGGATACGTGATATTATTGATTAAGTTTTAGTTAAGCTTCCAAATGAAGCACATTTTTTGCAACTATTAATAATTTATACTTGTAATGTTTTGACTTTGACATTTTATGAGAAGAAATAAATATTCAGTTGTTGTTATTATATGTTTAGTATTTGTATAATGTGATTTTCACTTCATTTTATGTGAATCATGTAAGTTTTGAAAAAAACTATAATTATTATTAACTTTTGACATAAAATTCACAAAAATTGCTAGTTTTTTTAATTTTTGTTATTTTTTTCCTATAAAAATTGTTTATTTGACATGTCACTTTTAGCAAAAAGACTCAAAATGTGTATTTTTTCAGTTATTTCTATATTCAAAATGTTTTTTTTTATGTAAATTGTTAAAAAATCTTTTTTTTAGCGACAATTATGTCATGTGCAATGAAATATTATTTAACAATATATAATTAGATATAATATTGACACTTTAAAATTTTGACATTTGTTTTTTTGACACTGCAAAAAATCTAATATCTCACTACAAAAAAAAGAAACGAAAAAACAAATACCTGAAAAAACACTTAACAAAAATATGTAAATGAAGAGGAAGAAGATGAGTACCTCAAAAATTGCTAAATTTAGAAAATAATTATTAGAATTTAATATATTAGAAAATTTTAAGTCAGAAATAAGTCTTCTAAAAATAGGGGATGATGCCAACACTTTTCAAAATTAACATAAAAAACACCAACATTTTAAAAATAATGTCTATACATGGTACATAAGAAAATTTAATGTGTAAAAAACATGCTAAAAAAAATTAAGAGTATTCTCAATCAACACTTTTCAAAATAAAACCATTTTTTGCTACCTAAAAAGAGCGGGTACTCGTTTTCATTCTCGTTTCAAAGTTTAAATTGTTAAGTGTCAAACTCGCAATTGAAAACTGGAGAAGAGGGGGATATCAAAGCCTAGTTATTAATAGATATTGGTCAATTTCTATAGGCTTCCTGATGTGGGCACTATGGAAATAAAGGAACAGACGAACATTTAGAGAGGAGGCTCGTCAAACAGCGAAAATGTGGAAGACAACTATCGATAACATAAGAGAAAGTATACTAGCAGAAAAATGGTTTCAGGAGACTAGACAGTGAACAGGTATGAGGCATGAATCCTTGCTCAATTGAACCTCAAAACTCAAATGTTAGCCCCAACCTCCTGGAAACTCAAACCGACGGCATGTCAATTGAGAGATAAATACAATGCACCTCAACAAGGTTTTCTAAAACTTAACTATGACGAGGCTTCAAAAGGAAATCCAAGTCAAGCAGGAGCAGGGGGGATCTTTAGAGACTCTCGAGGCCAAGTAAGAAGGATTTATGTTATGGATCTGAGCTTTTCTAGCAATAATGAAGTTGAACTCAATGTGGTCAAACAAGGCCTCGTAATTGCAAGACGAGAACAATATAACAGGATTTTGTGGAAGGGGATTCAGTTATGGTCACGGGAATACTTCAAAGGCTGCAAAGAGGAGTCGGTTGGGAGCATATCAGCCGTAGTTTGCATAAAAATTGTCTCATACAGGAGATTAAGGACCTCATTCAATGCATTAGTTACATTATCCCGTCTCATGTTCACAAATCAGGTAACGCAATCGCTGATCTGCTTACAAATTGGGGATTTAACCACCATGGAAGGGTCCTAGATATTCCTTGGGATAGAACAAGGCAGGAGACTGGGCTTGAAACCCTACAAGAGATTGTGGACAGAGACAACAACCAAACCCAGAACCCTCGATCGCGGTGCCAAGTGGGAAGTGAAAGGCACGATGTTGCAATCGTCTGTGTGGGCCAAATGGTGTAAAGTTGATTACACGTGGTGACAAGTGCAGACAGCGCCACCCACGCCGAGTAATTACTACATTTAAGGTAGATGGAATACAGCGGGGATTTTTAGAAGTGTCTAGGGGAAACGTCGGCATGAGAGGATGTGGAGGTTGATTAAAAACATTTTGTTTGCCTGCTATCAGATCATTGCTGAGCAGGGTATGAAGGAATTTGGGAAGAGCACAGACGAACAGTTGAGGGCACTAGCAACTAAGGTGTGTCATTTTCTCGGGTATGTATCTAGCTTCTCCCTCAGTATTCTAATCTCTAAGATGACGAATTGTGTTGGTTCGTATGCTTTGATTCTTTGTCCCTTGTTTGGAATGACTGCGTAATAACCTGATCCAGTAATGAAGTCTCTCATGAAAGATGTTTTGGTCGAGCGAAATGAGACATTGATTGCGAAGGTTGATAGTTTCCACATGTCTAATTTCTGGGTCTTAATTTGGTTTCAAACTTCTGCCTTGGTTATCTCTCCCGAGTCTATTTTGGTTCTGAAAGTGGCTGGTTGTATTTTGTTCCACCTCCTGGGCATGGAAATTGCAGAGGAGGTGGTGGTTCAAAGCTTTGGGCTCTGTCAGTCTAATTTCCTTCCTCACTTTGCATGCTACATGAACGGCCCTGCATATCAGTATTACAATGCTTTATATTTTTCTCTAAACTTGCATGTCATCTTCATTGCCCTGCATGTGAGTTTCACATCCATGTTTATTGTCTCCATTATTTCGAAAGCATGTTTCATGGTACATCTTTCAATTCTCTTAGTTCTATTGGAAATTCTTATAGTTCGCAAGGTCATGTTGACAATACTATAGGAAATTTTCATACTCCTTCCTACAACTGCTTCAATTCTCCAAGGCAATTATTCGAAATCGCATGCATGTCTCTCAATGATAATTTTGTGGTAGATGCTATGTTGATAATGTCAGTAATGTCCGACGCAGCATGGGGGTTAGAGGTTATGTTAATTTTTTTAGAGGAATCAAGGATATTATGACCTGTATAAAAATTTCTGGGTTAGTCAGGGGGTTAACTCAATTTGACTCTTGGATTGCATGGGAGTAATTGCAAAGTTCATCAAGGTCATTTATGGTTTCGCCTCTATATTCCTAGTTTTGGTCAACACTGAGAAAGGCAAGTATAATGATAATTGGAAAGTTGTGGCTTGTTTGTGAGGTAGGGATTTAGGAAATATAGTAATTACGAAGAGGGAAATACCCTCTGGCCAGTTTGTGAGGAACTTACTGGCTCCCAGCAAGCAGGATATTATTATAAAATATTTTTTTGATTTCAATATTGTTATGTTGTCTCCTTTTACAGGTCTTCCTAAAAATTTTTACCCTCAAGCCATTACACGTCGGGGCAGAACCCCGGTGTGGATCTGGGTGAACTTTCAGTTGCTGGGAGACCAATTCTATGTAAAAATGGTTAAAGCGTGGTCTGGAAGAAGGGAGGGAAAGGATAAAGGTAAGGCCAAATTGGGATCAAGCAGAAGGGGAAGGAAATCATAGAGAACCTTTTCCAGGCATATGTAGAAGGGACACTTAGTCATGCCAAATCTTTAATTTCTGGATGGGAACAAGATCTGAAAACCAAGGTCGAGGAAGACATTCCTGAGGATGAGATGGATCCAATCTTAACTAATCTTGGACATACCAGAGGTAGAATGTCGCTTTTTAAGTAGTCTATTCATAATTACTGGACTATGAAGTGTCTACTAGCTAAAGAAATTGTCGCAATTCAAGAGATTGGAGGAGATCCGAAGGCTACCTCCATTTTAGCAAAAATCCGCAAAGACATCCAAGAGATTCACCTACAGCAGCATCATCAGAATTTTTGCTTTGAACGAATAGATAAGCAGCTTCAGAACGTGCACTAGGTTGACATGCTTAGGTCAAGTGTCAAAGACCCGGCACCCATTGAATCATCTAATGACTGAGTATATTGAATACTTGTTTTTTTGTTGATATGTAGAGTACGGATAACATTTACTTTTTTTTATATGTCTATAGATATTAAGATAGACAATAGACCTGTTAAGATAGCTAGAGATTAAACTCTTTCAATTTTGACTGGTCTATAACTCTCTAAGATGGAAAATAGACCTGGTTTCCTATGGGCAAGTTGAGGTCAACAATCATATATATTAATGTAACCTCCAATTTTGTTAAGATGAACTACCAAATTTACCAAAAAAAAAAAAAAAAATGTAAAAACTCTATTCCAAAATAAGCATAAGCCTATATTATCAAACAAGTGAGACCATTATCAAACAAGTGAGACCAGAGTATCGTTACTCATTGTCTATAGATATATCATCTCCATAATTATTCTGAAATATAATACTTATTCTACAAATACAATTAAAAATAAAAAATCATTATATACATATATATGAAAATATAAATAGCTCTTATACAATAATGGAGAAAGAGTTCACTGAACTCTCTCTCTCCATTATTGTATTTAGCGTACATGCCTGCCTGGAGCTATGTCAGCTGGAACGAAGGCGATTGATGTGAACTAAAGAAGAGAAATTGTTTGAATGCACCTACGTACAGTAATGGAAAACGCTGAGTGTGCTGAAATCAATCATGAAATTATGTCTTATATTCTTGACCGATTATTCCTTTATTCTTCATAAAGTATTGCTTGTGCAATGCTCACTCAATGCAACCCATAATATATAGGCCACCGCCCCTATGGGTAGGGTTCACCAACGCAATGAACAAATATTGTTTGTTTCTATGAAATGAATGAATCGGCAATTGAATGTATTTTGTCGATGGACAAAATGAGTACAGCAAGTTTAGGGATTCAAGGAAATGCAGTCACCTTGGCTTTTCCATTTATGCACAAGGACAATGCTGCCAACCTTTGATCACTACATGTAATATCAGAATTGACCAGAAAAGGTAAGACGTTTAGCAGATTTCATTAGATAGATTGTAACACTACAGAGTAAAAATTGACCTATCACTGATGCCAATAGAAGAAATAACTTGGAAACTTGCAGAAAATACAATTATTAAATATATAGAATGTTAATGTTATAAATATTATTTATATATAAATGATATATAAAAGTTTACAGGGTTTTAGATAAATGATGATAGGGCGTTAAGTTGTAGTCTAACTAGCTTGTTTTTTTATTTTGGAAATCCTGAAAATTCAGGTAAGATTTTAATAAAATCTAGTAGGATTTTTTGTAAATCCAGGTTATAGCTATCAAACTTCAAGATTTTGGATGCCCTCTAGATTTTTGATGGTGTTGAATCCATTTCCACCATCAAAAACATGATTCAAACACTGCTATTACAAAATTTCTGAATTTGTTTTTGCCTGGATACATGATTCAAAAACTACTATTGCAAGATTTCTTAATTTGTTTTTTCCGGGATTCCGGAAAACTTTTGGTCTTTTGGGAAATTCCTCTCCTTCCTTAAACAACTCCCTTTATTAAGACACTCATTGATGTGAAGTCACTGTTTCAATTTACCCCAATAGAAATGATATATTAGACATGATGAAAATGTAAATATACCAAACTTACAATATATATATATATATATATATATATATATATAATGTTATTATTTTTTATTATTAAATATATATTTTACAATATTTTTTTTAATTTTATATAATATATTTTAATTATTTTAATTTAAGATTCCAATTAATTATTTAACCTTTATTATACCATATATATATATATATATATATATATATATATATTATCCAACTATATATTATATTTATATTTTATATAACATACTCTAATTATTTTAGCCTACACTTCACACATGGTCCAATTAATTCTCTTCCCTAACATGCCTTTGGATGTTGGAATTAATGGAGAAATCCATAGTTAGGTTGTTGTTATGATAAAGATAGGATTTAGATTCTAATCATAGATCTCATATCCTGATATCGAGGGAGTGGTTGAAACTATCCCGTTAGTGTGAAAGCCTATATAATTTAGGCTCATCTGATTCAATGATCAGAGTGTGTGTATGTGTGTATACACTCTCCAGGTTTTCACTTGGAGAGCTATTTGATCAATAGTTAGTTTTATCATGGTATCAGAGGTCAGGAGAGCTGTGAGAATCTGCAAGTAAACTGAGTTGAGTGTGAGAGGTTGGACACCATTGGTAGAGTGAAAAGCGTAGAGGAGAAAAGGCTCGTTGTGTGAAGGTCGCAAGACTGTTGTCGTGCTGTGTGAGGCAGGCCAAGAGCCCGAGTGGAGGCCGTGAAGGCGAATTTTGTGGCTCACTTGTGTGGAGCTACTTTCTCTGTCACAGTCGCTGAAATTTTTATTCATCCTCCTTCCTTGTTGCACTGTGAAGCCGTGAAGGCCATGTAGGACAGATCAAGGACAATTTGATCGATCTGAGGAGGAGGGCCGTGAAGGCGAATTTGCAAATTGAAGCGCTTGAGTCTGGTAACCAGCGCTTGGACTGTGAGCCGTTGAGAGAGACCAGCAGCAGCATGGTCGATTTCGATGGAGGCTGCAATCGACGTGGAGCCCGTAGACGTGTGAGCGTGTGAAGAGCCCTATTGTTTGCGTTGTTTGAATAATCTTTGCTCACTGTTTAATAATCTGTTAACACTAAGCACAAATCACTGCAAGGTCACTTCAGAGGGGGATGTTATTCTTCAACAACAGTGTCGGTAATTGGAAGATTATTGCTTGCTATGGAATAATGAACAGACACAGTTGTGCTACAGTTGCAATTCCTGTAAAGCGGGTCTGTTGGAAAACCTGAAAATAGATTGGAGAGTGGCCGATATTGTATTATTGGTCACTCTGGTGGCCCTCATTTGGATGTACATAGTTGGATGCAGCGCCTTTCGCAAAGCCCAGACAGAGTCCAGAAGTTCTCAACGAATATTTGTTTGGACTGTGCGGGTTTGTCTGAAACCAACGGTAGTGGATCTCATCCAATAGGCCGAGCTTCTCTGAAGCAAGCAGCCGAATATCCTTTGAGGTAATGCAGACTTGTCTGAGGCATAAAACAAATATTCATTGAGAACTTCTGGACTGGGCAAACTCCATCGAATTGTGATAAAAAAAAATTGAAAAACATATATATATTTTCATTACTGAAACCATGGCGGATTCCATCAAATTTTTTGATTGAGCGAGAGTCATTTGCTTTAGACGGCTTTGACGTGTCTACTCTTACACCGCACATTGCTTCTCCAGTTGCTTTGGGTTATCAGGGAGGCGCGTTGGTCCGGTTTAGTCCCATCTTGTTCCTGTGCAATTTTTTTGAAGAGGCCTATCCGCCTCACTGCTCGCCTCGCTCCTATTCTATTCTCTAGCAGTGTTGCTAAAACGGCAGCAAATCTCTGTCTCTATCTCACGTGGAGCCACACTCACATGCTGAGGCACAATTGAAAGTTTTACAATAAGCAGGAACATTGTCCGTAGATTGCACCCGTAAGTCATTCATTGTTTTAACGCTGCTTAAGTTGGTCTTCAGTGGTGAATGTGGCATTGAAGCTTAAATTGGGTTTGGTTGCTTTATGCTTGGTGGGACCTCTTATACGTTGAATATTTAGGAGAAAAAAGTAGTGATGTTGAATCTATTTTTAAAGGGCTTGTTCTCATACGATTTTTTCATAAGAGCACATGAATTAATTCTTTATGAAGGGAATTCTTTAATGGTTCCTTTTGTGAAGGGAAATTTTTTCATGATTCTTTTCATAAGTGGAGTTTTTTTTTAAAGGTTCTTAAAAATTGTCTTTTAAAAAGGGAGCGTTCAGATTTGAACTCATTTTTCAGAAATATGTGTCATGAGAAATTGTTAATTACATGCATCATAATTAGACATTGATAGCGTTGTCAGCTTGTTGAGAGGTCATTTGTTGCTCGTCACAAGAGCTGAGGGCACTAAGCCCTGCGTGGCATAGAAGCCACAGTCTACAAGGTTCTACTTTTGAAGAGCTTCCAAAGGGAGGATTCCCACCTGCATGGTAACAGGGTTGTTGGAGCTCGTTAGAGGACCGAGTGGAGTCAAAATCTGGAAGCAAGATAAAACCAGATAAGCTGGACCTTTTAACAACATGTCTATATTTTTAGATATTTTTTATTTTGATGACGATGATGATGATATTTTCATGTGGGCATTTGTAGGCATTAGCCTAGGTAGCATGGGTATAATTTTTTTCAGAAAAACAATGTGGTTATGTTGATGACCACGAGAAACAAGAGGCACAATCTGTTGTGCAAGATCCTGATATTGAAGAGTCACAAGTTGATCTTCAGGAAGGATGTGTTGAAGATCAATTGGACGAGCCACATGAAGCTGAAGGCGAAGACGTGGCAGAAGAAGACAGAGCTGGAGAAAATTTAAAATGTGATAATCTCATGAATATTTATGTGTGTGCAGATGACAACATTGCTGAAATTTACATGCGTGACACCAGAAAGGGTGAGAGAAAACAGTTTCCTATTAAGCCTGTCATAACTTTCAAAAGGGCGAGGATAATCATTCAAGATTTCCATCACTGGGGAAGAAATGAGGTGAAAATACATCACTACCTCACGGAGAGGAAAGTGAATATGAAGCCTCGACATAGAATGAACAAATATAGACTCAGAAGCATAAAGATGAAAATGAAATCCTCTGTTGCCAAGTTTTTTATGTTTTTTATTGTAAGCCTAGCTGAGACTAGACTAGCAAGCGTATGTTATTGTTTAGTACCCTTTCTCTATTAAGGGGGATTGTTGGAATTAATGGAGAAATACATAGTTAGGTTGTTGTTATGATAAAGATAGGATTGAGATTCTAATCATAGATCTCATATCCTGATATCGAGGGAGTGGTTGAAACCATCCCATTAGTGTGAAAGCCTATATAATTTAGGCTCATATGATTCAATGATCAAAGTGTGTGTATGTGTGTATACACTCTCCAGGTTTTCACCTGGAGAGCTATTTGATCAATAGTTAGTTGTATCATTATGCCCATAAAATTTATAATTATTTTAGCTTGCACTTCACACATTTCCAATGAATTCTCTAACATGCCTTTAGACCCATTAATGATGAAACCAATATGCTTGATTGATGGTTTTTTGTTCTAATTATGATGGTTTCCCACTAATAGTAGATGGAGTTTGGACTTTGTAGGTAAATTATGAAACCAATATGCTCGTTTCATGGATTTTTGGGTCCATTTATGATGGTTTTAGACCGATAAAAAACCAATATGCTCGCTTGAAGGATTTTTGGTCCAATTATGATGGGGTTTTCCACTAATGGTAGATGGAGTTTGTAGATAAATAATGAAACCAATATGCTTGCTTGAGGGATTTTTGGGTCCAATTATGATGGGTTTTCATGGAATTTAAATTGTTAATTTATTTTTAATTTTTTTTATTATAATGAATTATTTCTTTTATTTTATTTTTTTAGAGTAGGTGAGTTTATTTTTTTGATCTTAGGGTTTAAAGATGTTCGGATGGAAAGGAGAACATCTCATTGTGCCCACCACTAATTAATATATCATCCAAAAAGTTTTACTTGCCAGTGAGAGAAAGATTAAGTTGTACATTTTTGTTTTTTATTTAGAGCATAATCTAACTAATACATGAAATGGACTTTTTTGGGCACGTTTTTTTTGCCAAAATAGTGTAGATATTTTTAAGAATCGTAACTTTAGGTTGTTCATGCATTTTTTATGGCCAAATATATCCAAATTCCAATAAAGAATTTTAAGAATCATAGCTTTAAGATGTTTAATCTACAAATTGCAAATGCCTCAAGGGATTTTTAGGGTCTTGAATTCATTTATGCGTTCAAAAGTGCATTTTAAACAAATCACAATCTTTCTCGAATTTGTATTGTCACATTCTCGTCAACAAAGTCATTTCATCTATTGGTTAGACTACAGATTTTATTTAATACTGAGACTACACCTTTTAATTAATGGTGAGATATAGATTTAGTTTTACCATTTTTATCTTTATATACACATTAGTGGAGCTATATATATTTATCAATCCATAATAAGCATCAAAGCATTTACTTAATAGTATTTATCTATTTTTAAGAATAAAATAAATAAAAGGAAGTAGCTTGAATATTTTTAATGACAAATTTATATTTAATTATGGTAAAAATCAAAGTGTTATATTTATTGTTATATTTTTAAGTATGAAAGTTTTAAGGAGTAATTAATTAATTAACTTAGGCTATATTTAATAGTATGAAGCATAATACATGTTATGGTGACTAATACCTTGATAATATAGGTTGCGTGCATCTAACCTAGCATCATTCCATCCATTAACATGTTTTTTTCCTATGTCAACTCCATCACATAAAGGTTTAAATGAGGCTACTCATAAAATACAATGCAACCACAGATTTGATGATGAATGAGGAATCAATGAGACTCATTTTGAAAAGGGGAAACAATAAGATTTCAAACATGTAGGTTATTTAGATCCCTTGGTTCCCATACATATAAATGGATATTTCAGTGACCCTTTTGCAAGTCCTTATGGCTTGTTCTGTAATCTATATCTTTGAAATAATTTCAGTTCTTCCTATACTCCTATTGTAAGCCTATTGTTAGCTCTAATACTTATGTCTTCGTGCTCTTCATAGTGAGGGAAATCCCTATTTTGTCAAACCAAGGAAAATTATCTTGGAATGGAAGCCATGAATTCCTTTTAATGTAATTTTTCATCTACCATAAAGAAATTACTCTAGGCATTGAAGGATGATGTAAAAGTGGAAAGAGCATACCACCAAGATGAGGAGCTTGACATACTAGTAAAGAAATTTGTTTCAAATTTGGATACCACCCACACTAGGGACACCACATTCTTCAAAACTCTTGAGATATATTTGCATACCAAAACATTCATGGAACATGCTCTTCATTCCCAAGAAGTAGACTCCCATGAGCTCAAGGCTTGCATTGAGAAATTATAAAAATAGGGCCATCTCATCATTACAGTTTGTTCCTAGATGGAAAAAAAAAATGGGGTTTTAATACTTAAATTTTTTGATAGCTCCAAAGACAACCACATTTACAACTATTTTAATCCGGTTGCAAAGGAGTCTCCTCACTGCTCTTAATTTCAAGTTTTCTATTATGTATTTTGACTCTAGTTTGCTAAGTTTAAAATTCTATATTTTTGCAATATTTAACTCCAACCTATGGCAAGTCCTTCCTATATGGAAAACTCACCTTGTTGTTGAATTTGTTCTATGTTGGTTAATTATGCTATTAAACTTTGTCCTTGCCTAATTTCCTTATGGGTAAGCTACTTTGACTTTTCTTTTATTTTTTTAAATTACCGTATGAGAGACACTTACAAAATCTCTCATAGAATAGATCTTGTTTCCTTCAAGCAAGTAAACATGATAGCCTTCATACTCTACATATAATGAATGGAAAGAAATAAGATAGAAATATTACCAAAAAAAATTAAGGGTTAGACATATTAATGCGAGACAATGCTCATCCTCAACTTTATTTTTATTACAAATTTTAAATATTTTTTCACTTTAAGGATTTAGTGACTAATTTCACTATGAAATTTATAAAATTTGGCCCTTAATTTGAGAACATTAATTTTTTTTTGAACTTGATAATGTTAAAAAACTATTTTTAATCAACAAAACTAGGCTAGATAAATATCTTAATATCTTTTTAGATTTCCATTAATTGAGGATTTAATTGTTATTCTATATCTTCTTTAAACCACATAAAGACAATATTTGTTATTTGTGACCCCTTTTATTTACTGGACCCCTTTTCCTTGACCTCTCATGGAAGATCTTAACCTCATAAGCTCTCGATGTGCTTAACCAGAGAAGCCTCAACTATTGATTTGTCTTTTGTGAGGGTCACATGAGTCATTATTCTTTCCATGTTGATTTGTCTTTTGTGAGGGTCACATGAGTTATTATTCTTTCCATGTGGGAGTGGTCTAGGTTATTCTTATCCCTTGGGCCTTTTTCTTTATTTCCTTTAAACCTTTGGCAAAAGAATATGGGTTATTAATTTAACTTTGTATATATATACACCGTTTATTCCAAGCCTCGATGGACCTTACCATTATGAATGTATATGGGTCATTCATTTACCTTTTTCTTTTTATAAAATCAAGGCAATTTGTGACACTATACAATATTGATCCAAGTGTTTCCCATCTCTTATGAATCACATACATTGTTGATGTTTAAGTATGAGGATTCTTCGTTATTGATCTACTTAATGACTTCTCTTCACCATCTTTTGGACAACAATTTTACTTGAATTTTATGTAGTGAATTGCACCAATTATTCATAATCTCGTTACCACAAATGGAAAATATGAATATTAATGAACTTAGTGAGGAAAACATAATACTTATTATGAAAGAGGTAATTAAAATTTATTTTTAATGTATTGTGATATAAATTCCAAAACTGGTATAAAGATTTTTTTTTTAAATTTAAAGGTATGAAATTTAACCCTATGAATAAAATTCATATATATATATATATATATATATATATTCAAATTTATTTACTTATTTAACAACATTAAACATTTCACCATTTTTTATTTATCTAATTCTATATTACTAAAAATAATCATAATAACTACAATTAATTATAAATTTCAATACTATCCTAACTAAATTAAATATAATTTTAAATAATAATAATAAAGAAAAATTAAACGAACTTTGAAACCTAAAACCTAACACACGAGCAGTAGTAAGTTGAAAAGTTGACAATCAACTTTAACTAATCATTTTTAAGAAACTTATAAACCTATAAAAGACACGTAGGGTTTGGGTTCTAAAAGATTGGTTTTTCATTTAGGAAGGTCTTAGGACCATATGATTGATATGGTAACCATTTGTAATTTTGGTCGATGTTATATTTGATGTAGGAATTTGGTTGTTTTTGAATTTTTTTAATTTATAGTTTGTCTAGTACTATATGACTATTGTATTTGTTTAGTTGTAATGAGTGTATTTTAATTATTTTGTTGAGATTTTGTAATTTTAATAAAAATTTTTGAGAAAATGTTGAATATTTTTAATTTTTTATAAATTTAAAAATAATTTTATAATTTTTACAAATTTTATACTTAAATTTTTATTGATTGAAGAAGCTTTGATGTGATATAATTCCTTTTTTAGAAGGCGGTTTATTTTCGGTATTTGTCAGTACGTAACAAATTATTTTAAAATTAAAAAAAGTCTAATTTTGTGAGTGGTCATTCCATTAGTGAGTTTTGTGACACTGACACTCATACAGTGATGTGAACAGGTCATTTAAGTAAGCGAGGAGGGGAGGTGGTCTTTTCGGTGAGTGCTTTGATAGTGACATTGACACTCACACTCGTATTGTTATATATGGGGGTGGCTGAACAAAATCTCCATAACGTTGATACATAATGCAAAGGTGCAAAAGAAGAAATGGGGAATGAAAAAATCTCCATAACATTGATACATTGTGCAAAGTGTGGAAATATGGAGAAAAATTTATCCTTTACACATCCGCACTTCGCGCAATATATCAACTCACTCACTAGAATCGGAGTTGAATTATTCGATACTCACTACATAATTTTGTAATGCTTAATATCAAAAGTGGTGGAGTTTTATAAATGTATGCGTTCAATAACATATATGCGAATGTGTTGCGATGGGACGAGAATGTCCTTTGTTTCCTTGTGTGTTCTCAGTTGAGAAATTACTTGGTTAAGCTGATTATGGTCAGAAGTGAATAATTTTTTGTTACAAGTTGATTATGTTGAAGAGTCCCAAGGATGTGGTCTAATGGTTAGGTGGGAAAGTTTTTTTCTATATTTTTTCTGGTCCAATCATGGGCAGGACAATGTATGCCTATGAGTTGTTCCAGGCACGATTTAAATTTATTTGGCCTAGCACAACCTATTCCTTTTAAAGGAAGAGATAGTTTCTCTTTGTTTTATTTTTTTTTAATTATATTCTAAATATTGTGCTAATGGTTTGTGTAAATAAAATAAAATTATCATACCAAAAATACCTCTATTTTGATACCGGAGTATGGCAAAGTTTTCAAAAATAAATTAGGAAATCTAGTTTCAACGATTTTGTTTATATATCTAACATTACGAAATAGAGAAAAATATTAGTATCCCTTTCTTCTTCTCTCAACCTTAAAATGGGAGTTGATCATATCACAAACTTGTTGAAAGTTTTTGGTTGGGTTTTTCACTCCCCCTACTATTGTATCTCTATTTACGAGCATGTTACAGACATTTGTTCTTATATACTTAGTTGTTTTCCCACAAACATAAATACATTCCCAAGAGTTATATAGACACATGAATAATTATGTTAGAAAAATTAGGTTTTACTTTTGTATAATTGTGTTGTCCTTGAGCATGACAACATGAGAATGTCTTACAGGAAAAGTTTTTTTTTTATTTTGGATTTTTTTTATAAAATATTTTTCATTATAATTTCTTAATTTAAAAATAAAAATAAAAAAGAGAGTTGTTTTCTTTTTGTCTGTTTCAATTATTTCGATTCATGTATCTATAGTCTCTATGTTTGAAAAAATAAGCTTTGTTTTTTTTCTGAAAAAAATAGGAAATCTAGTTTGAATGATTTTGATTTATGAATCTATATTCGTCATGTCTAAAAATTTAGACTTTACTATTGTATAATTTTATAGGAAACTAAACATCAATTTGTTATGTCAAAATTGAAATTTGAATCCTTTTGTGTGAGAGTTATATTTAGACACTAATAATTCGTTTAAAAATAAAAATAAAAACAATAGCTTTCTCTTGCAAAAACTAAATTAGGCTTTATTTTTATATCTTATTGGCAAACTTTAAAAAAGGAAAATTTTGATACATTTTTTTTTTTTTGTTAGAATTTATTAATTTAAAATGAAAATGAAAACAAGAGTTATTTTCTCTTTATTTATTTTATTTTTAATTATATTTTAAATATTTTGGGAATGGCTTGTGTAAATAAGAGACCAAAAGTGCCTCTCTTTATTGTCGTTTAGAGTGTTTTTATGAAACTGTATTAACTTCTTCCTTTAAAGCTTTTAGGAATGGTCCTTATGTATGAGAAGTTAGAATTTATTTTTGTATGTGTTATAGGAAAAGTTTTAAAAAAAAATAGGGAATTTCATTTTAATGATTTTGATTAATGTATCTATAGTCCAAATGTTTGAAAATTTATGTTTATGTTTGTATAATTTTCTATTATGTAAATCAGCATAGATCCATCTTAACTTTGGATCTATCAAGCTCCAAGAGGCCTTTAGAGTTTCTTGAGGTGCAAACCTTTCCTCAAGTTCAATCTTTAAACCTCTTTTTTTAGTGAAAAACTTGAGGAAAAGTTAGCACCTCTAAAGATTTGATCCCTCTTGGGGATTGATAGAGTTAAAATGAATCTATGTTGGTTTTAATTTGGAAATTATTAAGCTTCTATTATTTTAAAAAATTTAAATCTCTTTTCAGTTGATTTTGAAATACTGAAATTTAATCATTTTATTAAAAAATTAATTGTGCAAAAAGCATTCTCGCAATCTAATATGATAGAGATGTTGTAATGTAATGTAACCAACCTATATCCATCTTAACTCTAGATATACGAAGAGCCAAGAGGGATCAAATCTCTTCACTCTAAAGGAGGTTTGCTTGTCAAGATATTTAGTACCTCTCAGCCCATCGATAGGAAATTAAGATGGATCTAAGTTGGTTTTAGATAATATTGTTTTTTAAATAATCAAATACAGACTTATCTTAACTACTCATTTATTAAGCTTTTATATGTAAAAAAAATAAAAATAAAAAATCAGTACAAAACTTGAACAAAGATTTACACCTCAAGAGATTTGATTCCTTTAAAACATTGGTCTCAAGCTATTTTGATTTTTAATAATCTTATTTATATACTATTTATATTTTATATATATTTCACATACACACAAGAATATTCTTATTTTTAATTATATGTTTATTACTTAAATTTAGTAAGTTTTTATATTTTAGATAAATGTCTTTTGGATTAATCACATCATTAGGATTTGGTCAAAGTTTCGAACCATCTAATGTGGTTCATCCTCATGACAAGATGAAAAAAAGAAGATTGATATTAATGAATAAATAGTTATTTAGGATGCATCATTGTGTGGATATAACCTTTGAAACTAGCAGTAGTTAATTAGTTCAAAAAAATTAATTAATATATGATTTTTATTAATTAAAAATCTTTATACTATTAATATAATAGGGTTAATAATTAATTGTTTTGAAATGTAAAAACCATTTTCATAAGAAAATATAAAAGCTAAAACCCAATTTAATAAAAATATTAAATAGAATAGGGTGTTTTAATATTATAATATGTTAATATAGATTAATATAATAGGTAATTCATAATATACAATATAAAAGTTTATACCAAACATTTATTTATAAATCGAGAATATAAATCATAAGATAAAATAAAATTAAAATTAAAATAAAATAAGGTAGGACACAAATAAGACAAAGAAAAACTAAAAAGAATAATAGAGGACAATAAATACAAGGACCAAATCAAAAACACAGGATGGCGAAATCAATTAGAGAGAGCTGGAGTCAAACTCTTCCTCAGTTTCCACCCATCGTCCCTATTGAGATTCTTAGCCTATCTCTCAATCTCAATGGTTTCCCTAAGCTTCCTATGGTGGAAGTGACCTACCCTAGCAAGGACTTTGAAATCCTCAATGCAAACATGGTGACACGATTTTCCGCATGCTCGACAAGAGAATAAGTGTAGAATTGATTATGTCTGATGTCTGTCGCATGCTCCTAGATTCTCTGTCTAATAGACCAACATGTTTTCCCAATATAGGGAATACCACAAGAGCAAGGAACCAAATAAACACCCTTCATGTCCTTAGGGTCAATAGGGTCTTTTACGAAACCAAGAGAGTTTCTAATAGTACAGAGAGGCTTGAAAGAAGAGACATTATTCCGCTTGAGGACATGATCAATTTTTTCCGAAGGCCCCTAGATAAACGGTAGATGAAATTTTGAGATAAGATAAACTCGAGATGATTTACCTTTTAACCCTTTATAGGCTTCTTGAAAGGTCTTAAGGCCCTAAGATCTACTACAACCATTATTATCAAACACTTCAAGAAGATGAGATTTCTCTGACAATAAGTGGCAATCATCAAAGATTCTTAGAGCATGGGTAGAAAGAGTGCAAAGAACACCAAATTTCTAAGTAGGAAAATGATGAGAACTAGCATGGAGATATTGTTCCGTGTGAGCGTTCTTGCGAAAAACTTGGTGGGAAATGGAAGCATCCTCCCTTCTAGACAGAAGAATACCCAAGAAGGGCAGGCAACCATCCACCTCCACTTCCATCATGAATTTAATGGAATCAGATTGGGAGTTCAGGTTCCTAAGAAACAGATCTAAATTTTTGCTACCATGGGGCTAGATGAAACAAGTGTTATCCATGAACCTGTTCCATTTCCTAGGGTGAAATTGAGTTGAGGCTAAGGCCTTAGATTCAAAATCTTTTATAAATAAGTTAGCAACAATAGGGGAAAGAGGGGAACCCATAGCAACACCACAAGTTTTCTCATAAAACTCACCTTGGAAACTGAAAAAGTTCGAGGTGAGGCAGAGACCCACTAATTTAGAGGTGTCATGATCTGAGACACGACTAATGACATCAATGGCTTCGTGGATGAGAATTTTGGTAAACAATGACACAACATCAAAGCTTACTAATAGCTCTCTAAGCTCCAAGTTAAAGTCCTTCCATTCTTTGACAAAGGAAGTTGAATCCCTAACAAAGGCCTTTGTGAGCCCCATAAGGGGTTTAAGTTTCTGAGCTAAGAATTTAGCAAGATGATAGGAGGGACCACCTATTGTGTTAACGATAGGTCTTAAAGGGGCTCCAGATTTATGAATCTTGGGAAGACCATAAATCTTTGGGGTGAGGGGATTGCTCTCAATAAGCTTTCTAGAGAGGATTAAGGGTAGAAAGAGACTTAATAGCGAGGGCAACCTCCCTAGAAACCGATTTAAGGGGATTATTTTTAAGCTTGACATAACTACCACTATTGGATAAATAGTCAATCATTTTACTATCATAGTCAAATTTATTCATAACGACTATGGCACCACCCTTGTATGCTTTAAGGATAACAATATCAGGGTTATCCCTAAAGGCTTTAAGGGAAAGAAACTCAAGCTTACTCATTTTTTTTTTGGGAGGCTTAGCCTACCTCATAATAACTGAACAATCATGTTTAATGGTCTCCTTAATGCTATTAGGAAGAATCTGGATGTCATACTCAATGTTGTAGTTAATGTCATTTATCTAAATTATAGATCACAAAAGTCTAAAATTATAAATATGAATTATTATTATTTTAATTTATTTTAATATGATATAGATATTATGAATTTATTATTAAAAAATAATTTTTATATAATAAATTGAGATCATTGGAGAAAAGAAAAAAAAAAGAAAAACAAATTAAATTAAATGATTTATTATTTTTTATTTTTGTATTTAAGTACCTATTATATTTTTATTATTTAATTTCTCATATTACGACCACAACAACATATTTTCTCTACTCTTACGAGTACTCTTGGAATATATTTTGAGTCTCTTTTCTAACTGTAGAACAATTATTTAGTAGATTCGCAGGAAAGTTTTGTCAAGGATTTGCTGGATGTGTCGATAGCAAATCTGCGGGAACAATCTTACACAGAAGGTGACAGTCGGAACAGGACAGCAAAAGCATGTGAGTGTTTCTCACCAAAGAATATCTATGGAAGTTTTACTGGAGGTTCCCACAGCATGGCTGCTGGAAAAGTTTACACGCTTAGAATGTATCTTTTAGCATAGCTGCAGAAAGCTTCTACAGCATTGGTTACCCATCTACCCATAGAAAGAAACTACTTTTTTGTAGATGCAGGTAGGGTACCATTATATCAACAACTTCCAGATCTTTACTACACCAATGGGTAACTATGTTTTGCATGAATGTATTTATAAATGGCTTCTAGCATATCTTTAGTCTATTCTCATTCACCATAAAGGGAATTTGTATAGTATCAATAATGCTTAGTTTTATTACTAATCTATAGTGTTGATCTCATATGGTCCTCATCAATTAATGGGTACAAAGTTTTTTATTGAACTTTGAGTTATATAACAATGTTTGTGAAGAATATGGGTAAGTATGTTTGAGTTTAGTTCGGAGTTGCTATATATTTCTCTTATAACAAAATTAAAATATTTCTTAAATAGAAAAGTAATGTTGGTTATAACCAACATGGATCAAGGTACATAACATGTCTCTCTTACAACAAAAATAAAATATTTTTTAAATAGAAAAGTAATGTTAGTTATAACCAATATAGATCAATGCACATAACATGTCTCTCTTATAACAAAAATAAAATATTATCTAAATAGAAAAATAATGTTGGTAATAACCAACATAGATCAACTCACATAACATGTCTCTTTTATAACAAAAATAAAATATTCTCTAATTAGAAAAGTAAAGTTGTTTTTAGTGAGACTTTTTGGAAGCTTTTCTAGTGGATTTTTCCTATCTCAACTCACATAACATGTCTCTTTTATAACAAAAATAAAATATTCTCTAATTAGAAAAGTAACGAGCTGTTTTTAGTGAGACTTTTTGGAAGCTTTTCTAGTGGATTTTTCCCATCTACTTTCTCTAAAATCCCGCAGGAATTCATTGAAATCACAAGCAATCACAAGCTTGATCAGTAACCTTGCACAATTGAAGTGCCCTAGGGGTTTTTTAGGATGTTGAATCTATATATACATTCGAAAATAACACAAATCAAAATTTCACCTCAAATTTTTCCGCGAGATTCCGAAACTCAACACAAATCAAAAAGTCACACTAAATACAACTCCTAAAAGTAATCTTGGTTATAACCAACATAGATCAATGCAGATAACATGTACATTATTAAAACTGTTTATTTTTTTATTAATATTTTTTAAATATATTTCAATATTAATTCACATTAAAATATTTTATTCATAACTCACATTGGATATATATTATATAATACATTAAAATTTTAAATTTAACTATATATATATATATATATATATATATATATATAATATTTTAATGTTTGTATATAGAAAAAATGTTAAAATAAAATATTTTAATGTTTATATAATAAAATATCCAATATGACTTATGAATAAAATATTTTATTATGAATTAATATTGAAATATACTTAAAATTATATTAATAACAAAAAAAATTGCTCTAATATGTGCTCATAAAATGGCTTAATATACATGTTATGTAAAATATTTTATATATTGTTTAAAAAAAAATTTATATATATAAGTTTTCATGGTGATCAAATTTTGATTTTGAGCTCTGAGTTCCTCGTGACTCTTGCAGCCCGCACCTTTGCGGTGAGATCCTCTTCGGATCTCACATGTAAACTATCTCTGCTCGTTCTTTTGGGTGGGGTAGTTTATCTTTTAAGGTCTGGGTAACATGTGTACTATCCTTCCTCCCTTCCGGCTCTTTTTTTTCTGCTTCGAATCACATCTCATCTCGTCGCCTCGCTGTTCCATTTCTATCTGCGCGCATCAACATTTTATGTGCCTTCGTACTAGCGTCATCATGAATGATGACGAGCTTGATTATTCTTATAGCCCTGAGTCCAGACAAGTACTACCCGAGCAATTTGATTTCATGTGACGGGCCATTTAGGCTGTTAATTTTGCAGAGCCTTGTTCACCTGCCGTATCCAACTCTCTATTCGCCACCCTCGCGCATGATGTCCCGTCCATCCCCTCTCCTCCTGAACTACACTCTACTCCTATTAATGAAGAGAATCGATCAACGCCTCTACATACTACACGTGGACGGAAGAGCATCAGGCCAAAAACTGATGCTGCCAGATTGGTGGTTGGTGTCGATATCCCTTTATCGGAAATTCCAAACTATCTAGAAAAGGCCTTGGTTGGACGTTTCTGCGAGCGAATGGCCTCAAAGGAATCGATCCAAATTTGGTTGAAGGAAAATTAGAAGCCTTTGTTGGGATACTCTCCAGTTTTTCATCAACTTTCTCGGGGTTGGCTCATGTTCAAGGTTGTTTTGATGGAAGACAAAATAAAACTCACAGATCGGATATGGAATTGGGGTCTGGTAGGTTTAATCTTATAGAACTGGGATATAATTTTTAATGCAGAATGATCCCCACAGCACCTGCAAAAGGTTTGGGTAATTCTACCCTGTCTTCCATAATTTTTCTGACAGAAAAATATCCTTGAAGCCATTGGAAATAAACTTGGTTCCTTTGTCACTCTTGAAAAGGATTGGGATACAAAATATGATAGGCGGTGTGCTAGAATACAAGTAGAACTTAACGTACGTGATGGCCTTTATGAATGAATTGTCCTAGAAATGCATGGAAGCAAATGGACGTAGAAATTAGACTATTGGAAGTTGCCCTTTAGATGCTTTTTATGCCGTCAGGTTGGTCATGTGGCTCAGGATTTTCCACATCCTGATCACTCCTGACCTATTTACAAAAAGGTGTGGAAGAAAAAGGAGCAATTGATCAATAAACAGGTCAATCTCCCTGCTTCTGAACAGATGGCGTCCCCTTTGGAGGATAAAATTGCTTCGCATCATGAATGGAATGATGTCGCCTCCTCTTTGGCCAAAGGTACGCCCGATGATGTCCCTGCTCCTCCCTCTAATTCTTCAGAACATGTTCATTTTTCTAATTGTACGGGTTGTGATGACTTGTCCCCTTGCCCTCCACATGTTCTCTCTCCTAAGGTCTCCCTTTCAAATATTTCTTCCTCCTTTTTTCCCTCCTCATGTTCTCCTCCCCATTTGTCTCCTCCCCGAGATTCCCTTGTTCCGGCCAATGCTCGTCCTTCCTCCAACCCCTACACTTCTGAGTTTTGTTCTCGATCCTCCTCCCGAATTAGTCTCGATCACTCTATCAAAGGCAGTCTTAATTTGGCACCACCTCCTAAGATTATTCTCAGTCACAAGTTTGCATTGTTCAAAGCTCAAAATCAAGCCTCGCTGGATATCAATGCTGGTAAACAAAAAACTATACAAAGGGATCTTAGAGAAGGGAGCACCCTCAAAAAGGGCCTCATATGATCCTTATTTCCTTAAATGTGCGGGCCTTGGGGGCGCCCCTTCTCAGCTTGCCCTTAGATGGCTTTGGAAATCTGTCAATCCTGATGTCTTATTCCTCCAAGAAACAAAATTGTCAGGCTTACGCGCTCAAGAACTTTTATTGAAATGGCTCTCTGATTGGTCCTTTTTGTATGTGGATGCCATGGGCTTGGCGGGGGGCCTTATCACCACTGTAAGCTCGTCACTTATTGTTCTCTCCTCCATCTATTCCTCCTCTTTTATTAGGACCTTCATTTTCAATCCTAAATCTGGTTGCACCCTTTCTTTTTTCAATTTGTATGGTCCTTATGAAAACAAGAGGACATTTTGGGAGGATCTTTTTATTTCTAAGATTGGGAACACAAATAATCTGATCTTGGGTGGCGATTTAAACTTCACACTCTCACTTAATGATATTTGGGGGCCTTCAGCAAGATCCGACCCTCTTGCCCCTTTTTTTCTATCCATTATAGACATATATGGCTTAGTCGATGTTCAACCCTCTAAATTGGAGCCCACTTGGTGTAATAATAGAAAAAAATCTGGATGTTATAGCCAAAAGGTTGGATCGTTTTTTAATCTCATAATCTCTGTTAGCTTCACATTTCTGTGTGAAGGCACGTGTTGAGGCAAGCGGACTCTCTAATCATCGGCCCATTGTGTTAACATTGGAAGCTCCTGAATCTAAACCTCCTCCCCTGTTGAAATTTAATCTTGCATGGCTGCTGGAAGACGAATATAAGGCTCTGGTGATTTCTTCCTAGACTCATTTGGTTCCCTCTCAATCTCAAACATGCATGCAGATGTGGGCTAACAATGTCTCAAAGATTAAGAAGGTCATTAAGTCCTGGGCAGGGTAATTTTGAGAAAAACAACAAATTCTATTAAAATCCACTGAATCTAAGATAAGTGAGATTTTTAAACAAAATACTTCCGGTATTTTGACTGATAAGGAAATGGAAGCTTTAAAGTCTTTAGAATTGAAAAGACAGGAACTACTTAAAAAGGAATAACAATTATGGCACTTGAAGAGTCGTGTGACTTAGATAAAAGAAGACAACAATAATACAAAATTTTTCCATCGTTTTGCAGCTCATAGAAGAAATCAAAATTCCATTTTTGAAATAAAATCCGAAAATGGAGATATGGTTCGATCCTTCGAAGATAAAGCCAGAGCAGGGGTTCAACACTTCCAAGGAGTTTTTACAGTGCCAGAGGGATGCCCCATTCATGAAATTCTACAGGTTTTACAACTGTTCCCCCGTCTGATCACTGATTGAATGAATAACGCCCTTACTAAATAAGTGGACGAATACAAGCTTGAACAAATCCTTAAAAGCTTCCAAAAGGGAAAGAGCCCCGGGCCTAATGGTTTAACGATCGATTTTTTTCTTGGTTTTTATGATTTATTGAAGGATGACTTATTGTTAGTGATAAAGGAATCTCAAAGTGTTGGGCTCAATAAACTTGACTTTAATTGCGCTAATTCCAAAAAAATCCTCGCCCAAGGATTTTGACGAGTTTCGTCCAATTTCTTATTGCAATCTAATCTAAAAGGTAATCTCCAAAATAATTGCTCAGCGTTTAAAACCAATCTTAAGCTGCATCATTTAGGAAGAACAATACGGTTTCCTATATAAGAGAAAAATACATGATGCAGTCTCTTTGGCTCAAGAAACCTTTCACACTGTCCATCTTAATAAAAATCCTTCCTTTGCTATAAATCTGGATCTATCTAAAGCGTATGATAGGGTAAATTGGACCTTTCTTAGGCTTTTACTCATATATATTGGCATGTCAAAGGAAGTAGTTGAATGGATTATGGGTTGTGTCCAATCAGCCTCATTTTTTGTCTTGATTAACAGCTCACCCTCTTCTTTCTTTCTCTCAAATCAAGCTCTCTCTCCTCTTTTCCACATGTGGTTGGGATACAGGTTTTAAATACCTAGGATTCGTATTAAATCTAAACTCATATAGTTTCGAGGACTGGTTATGGCTCTATCAGAAGGTTGAAAAATGAATCTCACATTGGACAAATCATTTTATTTCCCGGGGAGGCCATCTAGTTCTTCTCAAATTAGTTCTTCAAAGCATTCCTGTGTATTGGGCCACCATTGCTTCAATCCCAAAGGAATCCTCCACAAAATTTGGAAGAAATGTTTTTCCTTTCTTTGGACTGCAAGTAAAAAAGATGAAGGTATTCCTATGGTTAAATGGTCAGCTCTTGCCCTTCCAAAATATTTGGGGGGCTGGGGCATAAAAAACCTTCTGACTTTCTGTCTTTCCCTTGCTGCTAAATCCTTATGGAGATTGACTAAAAATATGGGATCTCTCTAGGGCAGAGTCATGTGTGCAAAATATATCCCTGGTCAATCAATTATATCTTGGTTCAGATCTCCAAAAAAATCCCATAAAAATGCATCCATTGGATGGAAAGCATTGGTCTCAGCCTTTCCCTTCATTGGTCAATGGATGGCATGGAATATCGTAAATGGGAAACTGGTTCATATTCGCCTGGATCCTTGAGTTGGGGCGGGAGATAATTTCCATCTCTCAGAAGACCTACGCTCTCTCCTTAAATAAAACCTCATCCATACCATCGCGGACATTGCTGCAAACCTGTTGCAGGCTTGGGGAACTCTAGGATGGAAGGACGCACACTCTTTGGGACTTCCAACAAACTTGGTAGTTGAATGGTCCTCTTTTATTACTTTACTTGTGAACAATTTTATACACCTTGATCTGGAAGTTGAGGATACGCTAGTTTGGAAAAAGAATGGCATAAATGGTTCTTAAACTATGAATCTCAGTTATAAAGTCGCGATGGAATCCTCTTCCAGTGGGGAATCGTTGTTCTAGATGAATCCTCTATGGAAATCCCCTGGCCCTTTAAAAGCTAAATCAGTTCTTTGGCTTTCTCTCAAGAATCGTTTCCTAACCTGGGATAATTTACAGCGGTGGGGGTAAGAGGGCCCAAGTCGATGCTCCCTATGTATTTGTGCAGCTGAATCATGTTCTCATATTTTTTTCTAATGTTCTTATGTAGAAACAATTTGGCTCTGATCTGCTTCTTCATTTTCTACTCCTCGTTTGACCTCGGCAGACTCCTTCGAATCAAGGCTGAAGCAGTGGTGGAAGGAGCCCGGGGTAAGCTCTTTTTCAGCCTTTCCTTCTTTATTCACTTATGGCATATGGTGGGTACGTAACATGGCTATTGCTAATGGAAAATATATTCCTGAAGAGCTGACAGCGGCAATGATTGTTTAGTGGGAAATCAAGCAAAAATGTTTGCCCAAGGCGTCAAAAATTCGCTCCATGGTGCCTCCAGTTATCGATCAAGGCTCCTCATGGGTGTTTTTTGACAGTTCATGTCATGGATTTCCTCCATTGATAGACACAGGGGCAGTCCTTCATATCTCCCTGGTTTCAAATTTTCATATCTCTTTTGCTTCGGGTCATGGATCAAACAGTAAGGCTGAACTGGCATCTTTATGGCCAGTTCTTCATGTGGCCAAATGCAAAGCCATTGTTTCTTTACAATGTTTTGGAGATTCTAAAATGGTAATAGATTGGGCACTTCAGCGCTCACAAATTCACTCTCCACACCTCCAAGCCATCCTTCGAAGCAACAGGCACTTACCTCAAGATTTTTAACTCCTCTCGTTCAGACATGTGTACTAGGAACTAAAATCATAAGCAGATGGCCTGTCCAAGGCATCTCTCACTCTTTTACTGGGCACTCTTAAGATTGCGGATCTCTCTTCCAACTCGGAGGAGATTCACGTGGTTTAAATTCCTATGGATATCTTTACTATTTTTGTCACAAATTTAGTATATATGGCATGCATCAGAGCATACGTCTATATGATAGTATATAACATGAGAAGGAATATGATCACATTTGTTTTATGACAAAAAAATTATGTCTATTTTAAAGAAAAACAGCTCATGAACACAGAAAGAAGAATTCCCTTCTTGTAATTTATGAAAAATTCTCTTATAAAGAGATCATACAGCTCGAGGAGCATTTGTAAAAACCCCTTTCTAGGGGCCGGTCTGTTATTTCCCTATGGAATAAAGATTTTTTTTCCATGGAAAGAAAAATATATATGTATATATAAGTTTTCATGGTTAAAGCTTTGAAGTGGTCTTAGTATTAAGTATAGATTTTTATTTTTTAAATCAAATAAAGACTTTTGGGACTTATAAGTTTAAGTTATGTAATCTCTATAGCATTCAAAAATACAATTTAAACAATGAAAACTTACACATTGTATTTTTTACTCTAAAATAAGTTTGCACCTAAAGAAATTTGATCCCTCTCAGGTCATGTTAGATGGATATATGATGGTTAATTTCATCTGGTTCAGTTGTTGTTATTATGCTTTTAATAGTTCCATGCCCAACTAAAGTATCATACTCAATGTATTTCGGTCTCAAGAGGAAAGATAACCTACTTACCATACACAAACTCTTAGGGGGTAAAATCAATGGTCTTTTTCTACACAGTATGATAAGCCCATAAATCCTTTGGAAGTTTTTCTGTCGACTCTTTCATATTTATCTAGACAATATTAGTCAAGATTGATTTTAGGATCTTATTTGTGCACTTTTCTTACCCATTGGATTGTGGGTGATATGATGTGGTTATCATATGATTTATGTTTTATAAATATGTAATGGATCTTATATGGTTAGAGGTGAATTGTGCTCCCCCATACGCGACACTTTCTCATGGAATCCCAAATATGATGAACATCTCTCCATAGAGGAAATTGTCATTGTTTGATTGTAGCATATGGGATCGCTTTGGCTTCTAACCATTTGGTCATGTATTTCATACAAAAAATGAATTAGAACTTCTATCAAGATGGCAAGACTATGGGCCCTACAAAATATAAGGCCCACTCCCTAAAGGAATCCACCGCAAGTTATGTTTGGAAGGAAATTTCATCAAACATGAGTGATTGACATGTCATTTGGAAGTTGTTACATATTTTCACATATTCTCTATAATACTTCAATTATGTGGGCTAATAATACCTTAAATGGATTATCTTGTATGAAATTCTTTTATCAACAAAATTCCCACCATAGGGCTTGTTATGATAAGCATTGAATATGTCATTGATCTCACCTTCTCTCACACACTATCAATCTACGAAGCTTGGACTAGTGTAGAAGAGAAACCATTTGATCCATGCGTAAATTTTTATTTATTTAGAATACTCTTTTATTCCTTTGGTGAAAAATGTGTTGTAACATTTCCTGTAGCCAAGTAGCTAGCAATACATACAAACCACAAAGTGTTAAAATAATGTAAAGAGATGTTCATCCATAAAGGCATCCTCTACAAGATGGGTATACCCATTGGTGGTGAGCCTAGAGAGAAAGTTTGTAACAACATTATCTCTCCCAATTCTATCAAGAATAGTTATGTCAATTTGTTATAGCAATAGTAGCCACCTAGTCACTTTACCATTAGTAATGGGTTTGTTTATGAAATATCATATGGTTGAGCGATCGGTTTGTGGAATTTATGGGTAGTATGTGATATAATGATGAAACTTATTTATGGCATAAAATATAGCAATGAATTATTTTTCAGCTATCATATAATTTAATTCTATCAGATTTAAGTTTTTACTTAAAAAATAGATGGCATATGGATATTAATTTTCCCATTTTCTGAGTACAGATCTGATATCAATGGTGGAGGAATACGTAGATATGTGTAATGGTAAGGACTAATTTGGTCCCCTTAGAACAAGTGTTGTAGTAAACTTCTTCATTAAATCTTCATAAGCTAGTTGATGCTTATGAGTCGAAACAAATTTTGCATTCTTTGTGAATAATGAAAATAAAGGACGTGCATTTTTTAGTAAATTTTCACCAAATCACCTATAGTATCCAACATGTCCTAAAAGTTTGTGTACCCCTTTTTTGGGTCAAGTAGTTTAATTATTACCTCTATTTTTGCAAGATCCACCTATATACCTATCACTACAAGGAAAAGACCCTCTAAAGGAGGTTATAAAGGAGGTTTTTAGTGTTATAAACTTGGCCAAAATTGTCAAAAAAACATTTGCTACAAAATCCGTTTATGGTTACGAAGGTTTTTGCAGAACTTTTAACATAAATTCAACACAACTAAAACAAAATGGGCGGTTGGAGGTTATTACGGATTTTTTTTCATCAATGCGCTACTCTGCCTTTAACACACCGGAGCGTACATGCCGACGGTGCCCCGAGGTTGTGTCAGTCCAACGCACTGGGACATTTAGGTGTAAAACCACACCAAGCGTAGTGTTGGTCATACAATGCACGGGGACATTCTAATTGGTCTTGGGATTTGTGCGGTGCCCATAGGTCGTATCAATGCACTAGTGCGCTGTATCACAGAAAGGCACCAAGATCTATAATTGGTATCGATATTCGTGCGTTGCCCATAGATCGTAAAAATGCACCGGTGCTTATAGATACGTAAACGCCCCGATGTGCAGTATCACACAAACGCACCGATATTGATAACTGGTATCGGTATTTGTGCGGTTCCCATAGATCGTATAATGGCACCAGTGCGTATAGACACATAAACGCACTGGTGTACAGTCACTGACACACACCGGTTTTCATGTTGTATTTTTTAGAAACATCGACCTGTGACAGTCCAATTATTATGATTGTTTTAAATTCATTATTCATCCAAATTTGACACATATTATAACAATATTCATATTAATTACATTTTTAGTAATGCATTTGAATGTGATGTTTGGATTAATTTGTTATATCATATCATAATTATTATGATTTTTTAAAATTCATTATTCATCAAAATTCGACACATATATATCATATAACAATATTCATATGAATTAAATTTTTATTAGTGCATTTGAGAACGACAATGGAGAACGCAACAGAATAAATTAAAACATATTATATATATATATATATATATAAGACAATATTTATCATACAAAATGGCACCGTTATTGGTATCCCTTTGTCTTTCAATTGGGACACTATGTCCATTACATTAAACAAAATGTCTGATTTCACAGACATATATATTTCAAAAAATAAAACGCCTTGCTTTGATATCCAAACATAGTGATCATCATTCTTTGCTTGAACTGTTGTCACTGCTAGAGCTACTTCCATGACTTGGGTTATTTTCAGGAATGTTTTGTTCATGGCATTGATTGTTTTCTTCTTCTTCACCTTCCATATACAAACATAAAAATAAACTGAAATGAGTGTATATACATTGGTGAGAATAATGAAAATTGCAATATTAAATAATATACATCAACGTAAATCGAAAATAAAAATGACGTACCATAGCAACAATTGACTCATAAATTATACACATTCTTTCAAAACCATGTACCATGCCATCTTTCAAAATTTCATTAGTTGGTGTAGTTCCATACTTTGTTTCCTGCAAGTTTTATACCCCATAAAAAATCATATATTTAATATAAAATTATGCAGGAGCATCAAGCACCTAGCCAGCAATGTGACATCTTGGTCACATGTTGTGGCTAGTTAAAAATAAATTAGACTTAGAAATAGTTTAAATAATATATTTTATTAAATTTGTTATTTATTTTAGGAGAATTGTTAGTTTGTTTTATATTTAATTAAATATGGCATAATAATAGAATTGGTTTCTTTCCCTGCGTGGAATAGAACCAAAATAGGGATAAATGCTAAATAATAGGGAGGTATTAGTTTGTTGAGAAACTCTAGAAGAAATCTATTCTAAGAAGAATAGTTTCTCATAATTGTATAAATTAGAGAAGATGGAGGTGTGAAGGGATGTGTGTGTATGTGAGAAATATAAATTATATATTGAAATTGCAGAGGGGCAGCTAATGCCTATTCGCCCATGCAATATTCTATCGATTAGCAGTTTAGCTCACTCATTCATTTATGTACAAGATCGATTTTTGTATGTATATGTATGTATATGACATTGCAGGTAGCCAGCGCCAGGATGGAAGTATAACAGCGTTTTTTTCCTGAGGTTACAAATCGTGGTATTGGTGGATGGGCCTGTAGTCACTGGAAGGAGCGCTGGAGGGGAACAAAGCTCTACGTAGGCTAGGAACTTCTTCAAGAGGAGAGCACTGTGTGAACTTGGTTCACACGTTGGAAATTTCAGCTACGTTGGACCGTGGTGCTGAGATGAAAAGCGTTGAAGATATTAGACAGCGTATTGACCAATTTAAAACGGTGGAATGAACTGTCGAATGCAGCAGAGGTAATGTGTGGTTTCTGATGCGTGAATGATTGGTATGTTGATCATACATCGAGTAGAATGTGTGCCATTGTTATGAATGTTGAACACCGATCTATGGTGTGATGGTTAACACGATTATTGTTGTGGTAATCAAGTGAAGTTTGTCATCGATGTTGCTGTGTGGGCAATGTAAAAATCGATAAAGATATAGCCATTGACTTTCCTGTAAGAGTCGATACGAAATTGGACTTTGTGTTGTGAAGATCGATTTGAACATTTGGGTGTTTTCTATGATATGTAACGCTGAAATTATGAGTGATGCCATCGATATCTCATGATGTAAGCTATTGCCATCGATATTTCAATAATGACTGTGTTTTCACTGTGTGCTGCATAAACTTCAATCGACTTCAAATTAATGTCAAATCCACACGCTGTTTGGTTGCGTTGTGGGATCATGGCAGTATTGAATTCTATGAGCATGAATTCAAGGTATCTGTGGGGTGACTATTCTTGGACAGAATTGAGTTTTAAACATTAAGCTGCTAATACAATTTTTTGAGAGGCATATATGTTAGTTATTTGTATTTCATGGTGGTGGCTCATGCCATTAGAAAAAAGATAATGTGTGTCTAAAATCAATTTGGGATTGTGGGAAATTAATTTGACATTGTCATTAAAGGGTGAATGAAGAAGAAGTCAATCAAAATTCAAGCATAAACTTGGCCTTAGTAAAATTTCACATTTTACTACAAGGAATTGATTGGTAGGAATCGTGTGTTGTTTATTCCTACATCATTTTTGGTATCAAAGCTTGTTAAGTTGTTTTGAAGTATTGCAGAAATGCCGCCCAGAAGAGGAGTTGGGATAGGTCGAGGGAGACCTGCAGCAAATGCAATTTTGCTAGATGAGATCCGGAATTTACGCACAAGAATGGATACCATGGAAACTACTCAACGGAGAGCAGCGGATGGTGCAGTCGACAGTGCCGATAAAGAAGAGACCACTGATGAAGAAGTGGAGGAAGAAAATGAAGCAGCTAAGGTCATGAAGATGCTAGTCAAAGCCAGCAGTCAACCAAGAATAGAAGTACCTTTATATGACGGAAGTCTTAGTGTGGAGGTGCTAATGGACTGGATCAGTTCATCAGATAAGTACTTCGACTATGAAGAGGTCGATGACAAGAAGAAAGTAAAGTTTGCAGCCATGAGATTAAAAGGCCATGCAGCCTTATGGTGGGATGAATTGCAACTATCAAGGAAGCGAAAAGGGAAACCCAAAATCAAGCAATGGGACCGAATGGTAAGTAAGCTGAAGGGTAAGTTTTTGCCGAAGGATTACCAATTAAATTTGTTTAGACAATTGCAGAACTTAAAGCAGAAAGGGATGACAATCAAGGAATATACTGAAGAATTTTATAAGCTGAGTATTAGATCTGGCCATGTTGAAGATGATCTAGAAAAGGTAGCTAGATATATAAATGGTTTGAGGTATGAAATACAGGATGAGATCAGCTTATTGAATTTGACATCGATTGAAGATGCCTATCAAGCAGCCTTGCGGGCGGAGGAAAAACTGTTGCGCAAACAAAACTAAAGGAATAGAGGTAAGAATCCGGCAAAAGAAGGAGGGACATTTGAATCCAAAATTCAACACTCTCAGAATGAGGTAGGGAGTGAAAGCAATAGAGCACCAAAAAGAGGAGATTCTGGCCGCGGAAGGTTCGTGCCTAGAGGCAGAGGCCGAGGAAGAGATGTCCGGTGCTTTGCATGTGGTGAATGGGGACATGTACAATGGGATTGTCCTCATCAGAGATCAGCAAACCTGCGCAACGTGAATGTTGTTGAAGCCAAGGAGGAGATTACTCAACCTGAAGCTAAAGAGGAACCACCAGAAGTCGGAGAGTCCCTGTTACTAAAGAGGGTATTACTTGAAGAAGCTAAGGAAGCCAAAGAATCAGTTCAAAGGAAGACTTTATTCAGAACTATATGTAAGTCCAAGGGTAAGTGTTGCAAATTGGTAATTGATAGCGGTAGTACTGACAACCTTGTTTCTACAGAGATGGTGGACAAGTTGAAGTTGGAGAGAACAGTACACCCCACTCCTTATAAAGTATCGTGGCTCCAAAAAGGCCATCAAATTTTTGTAACTGAACAATGTAAAGTTGAATTTTAGATTGGTACTTATAAGGATGTCATTTTATGTGATATAATGTCGATGGATGTATGTCACATATTGCTAGGGAGGCCTTGGCAGTTTGACCGAAATGCCATACATGATGGCAGAAGAAATACTTATACTTTGGAGAAATATGGGAATAAGCATACACTACTGCCGTTGAAAGCTGAAGCTAATAAAGAAGCACTTGGAAACAGCGTTACGTTGATGAATGAGAAGATCCTGTTGCAGGAAGATGAGAAGGGTAAGGAGATGCATTTTGCTAATGTTGGAAAACCCAAGGTAATTTTAACCTCTAGAAATTTAGAAGATTTACCTGAAGATATTCAAAATTTATTGAATGATTGTGCTGATATTGTTGTGGATGAGTTGTTTCCCATCAGGAGTATTAGTCACCATAATGATCTAATACCTGGAGTCAGTTTGTTGAATAAATTAGCCTACAGGGTAATGCAGGAAAATGCCGAAGCTAGAAAACAAGTGCAAGAATTGATGGATAAATGGCTAATCAGTGGAAGCCTTAATCCATGTGTTGTGCCAACAGTACTCATTCCGAAGAAATAAGTTGAATGGCGCATGAGTACAAATTCTCGAGCCTTATATAAAATCACCATCAAGTTGATGAATGAAGGTTTGGAAGAATATGCAGTCTCTAAAGAAAAGTTGAAATTGAATCCGAAGAAAATTCAAGTATTTATGAAATGGCTAACTCCTAGAAGCATATTTGAGGGAGATGTCAAAAGCAGATGGCAGGAATGCAGTAGCAAAGACAAGAAGCGAGCAGATATGAAGAGGCAGAAAAAGGAATTCCAAGCAGGTGACTTATTCGTGTATTGCAGATTGGTACCTATACTAAAAGCCAGAAGAAGAACCACAAGGAGACACCATAATAGACGAAAGCCAAAAGCAGGAAAAAGGAAAAAGAGAGTGCTAAAGAGAACCAGGAGTCAGACTCATTATTAGTATTTGATCAAGTGGAAAGAGCAACCAGTAGAAGATGCCAGCAGAGCTACAGAGATTGGGGATCAACTCCAAATTACTACAAGATCAGTTTTCTTCCCCGGGAGTCTGATGCAGGAGCATCAAGCACCTAGCCAGCAATGTGACATCTTGGTCACATGTTGTGGTTAGTTAAAAATAAATTAGACTTAGAAATATTTTAAATAATATATTTTATTAAATTTTTTATTTATTTTAGGAGAATTGTTAGTTCGTTTTATATTTAATTAAATATGGCATAATAATAGAGTTGGTTTCTTTCCCTGCGTGGAATAGAACCAAAATAGGGATAAATGCTAAATAATAGGGAGGTATTAGTTTGTTGAGAAACTCTAGAAGAAATCTATTCTGAGAAGAATAGTTTCTCATAATTGTATAAATTAGAGAAGCTGGAGGTGTGAAGGGATGTGTGTGTATGTGAGAAATCTGAATTATATATTGAAATTGCAGAGGGGCAGCTAATGCCTATTCTCCCATGCAATATTCTATCGATTAGCAGTTTAGCTCACTCATTCATTTCTGTACAAGATCGATTTTTGTATGTATATGTACGTATCTGACATTGCAGGTAGCCAGCACCAGGATGGAAGTATAACAGCGTTTTTTTCCTGAGGTTACAAATCGTGGTATTGGTGGATGGGCATGTAGTCACTGGAAGGAGCGCTGGAGGGGAACAAAGCTCTGCGCAGGCCAGGAACTTCTTAAAGAGGAGAGCGTTGTGTGAACTTGGTTCACACGTTGGAAATTTCAGCTACGTTGGACCGTGGTGCTGAGATGAACAATGTTGAAGATATTAGACAGTGTATTGACCAATTTAAAACGGTGGAATGAACTGTCGAATGCAGCAGAAAATATGTGTGGTTTCTGATGCGTGAATGATTGGTATGTTGATCATAAATCGAGTAGAATGTGTGCCATTGTTATGAATGTTGAACACTGATCTATGGTGTGATGGTTAACATGATTATTGCTGTGGTAATCAAGTGAAGTTTGTCATCGATGTTGCTGTGTGGGCAATGTAAAAATCGATAAAGATATAGCCATCGACTTTCCTGTAAGAGTCGATACGAAATTGGACTTTGTGTTGTGAAGATCAATTTGAACATTTGGGTGTTTGTTATGATATGTAACGCTGAAATTATGAGTGATGCCATCGATATCTCATGATGTAAGCTATTGCCATCGATATTTCAATAATGACTGTGTTTTCACTGTGTGCTGCATAAACTTCAATCGACTTCAAATTAATGTCAAATCCACATGCTGTTTGGTTGCGTTGTGGGATCATGGCAGTATTGAATTCTATGAGCATGAATTCAAGGTATCTGTGGGGTGACTATTCTTGGACATATTTGAGTTTTAAACATTAAGCTGCTAATACAATTTGTTGAGAGGCATATATGTTAGTTATTTGTATTTCATGGTGGTGGCTCATGCCATTAGAAAAAAGATAATGTGTGTCTAAAATCAATTTGGGATTGTGGGAAATTAATTTGACATTGTCATTAAAGGGTGAATGAAGAAGAAGTCAATCAAAATTCAAGCATAAACTTGGCCTTAGTAAAATTTCACATTTTACTACAAGGAATTGATTGGTAGGAATCGTGTGTTGTTTATTCCTACATCATAAAAGATTTTTTTGTTCTATTAATTATAGACGGAGCTAAGTAAAACAAGATCGATAGATGCTTACAAATTCCACAATTAAATTCTGATATGCCAACATATACTCACAACCCATATTTAACCCAATTTCAATCAATTCATCTGATGGGTTTTCTTTTTATGTTAGCACATGTTTGAAGACATTCAATGATGATTTTTGTAAGACAACTTGAAAATTACAAAAATGAAATCTAGTTAAGTTGTTATAAGGAAGTAACAATTACTCACAAACTTAAAGATCAACCATTTTTTTCCTTGTCGTCCTGTTTTATGTGTTGAATGGGTTCCATTTTCTTTTATTTTCTGCAAGAAAATTCTTGAAAATTAATATTTAATGATAAATTGTTTATTTATTGTACCTAATGATCAAAAAATTCAATGATTACATATTACATTTGAAGCACGTTGTTGTTGTTGGAAATAAATTCTATACATTCGTTCCACTAGATCCCTCAAACTTTTGTAAAAGTTTTTCCCCTTTTATTAACTTCCAGCACCACTCTAGATGAGCTAAGGAGCAATTGATTTTCATTTGCATGTTCTATTTTTTTCTTTTCTTAGAACCGTACATTTGTTTTCTGAGTTGTTGGTCCCTGTACAACATTAAACATATATGAATTAGTATATTGTTTGACACATGTTATCTAATAATTTTAAGCATATTATTAATGATAATTAAAAAAAGAAACTCATATTGGATCGATAGTTTTTTTTCATTCACTTGATTCATCCTTTTGCAATTTTTCCATTAAACTTTTACGCTCTTCTGGTCCTAGATCAGAAATAATCATATCAAGCTTCGTCATTTTGTGGCTCTGCATGATACACAGTAAACAATACATATTAGTTAAACTTACATATAGTTCAAAAATAATGATTTTTATAAAGAATTTACAAAGAACTTGTCTTTTTTTATTTTCTTGATGTGTTAACATTATTTTTTTTACTTGATCTCTTGTCAAGCATTTCTTTATCAATATGAAACCTATACCATATCATTCATTAATATATTTATAAATAAATTCTCAACTTTTCAGGTAGAAAATAAATCTCAAGGTACCAGTGCACCTTTCATGAGGTCCGCACCACCGCCAGTGCGTGGGGATATTAACAACACACCGCAAAAAGTATAATACACCGTACGGTGCGTTGGATATTGTAAACACACCACAAACAATATTGTAATAGACCTAACGGTGCGTGGGGTATTATAAATGCACCACAAAAACGGTGTAATACACCGTATGGTGCTTTCCTAGTTAAATCGAGCATCGGTGCCCTATTTCAGATTTGGCACACGGATTTAGAAAAAATGTTTTCATTTTTTTTACTACAATACTTTCGCGGTGCGTTGTATAATACAGAGCACTAGTGCGATATAGTACGCAGGGCACACCGATAAAGAAAAATTCATTTTTTCAAAAATTCACGTAATGGCCGAATGGATTGGGATCCAACTATGCAAGTCGTCCCGTGGGTTGGACGTCAATCTAAAATGAAAAACCCTAATTCTGGAAATCAAAGAAACAGGGAGAAGAAAGGGAAAAAACAAAAAAAAATGAAGGGTTTAGGGTAAAAATGGATAAAACTGCAGAAAAAAGTAAAAAACTGCAGAAAAGAAGTAAAAAAAATAATCAAATTTAATCATGAGATGGTTTCAAATTCTATGATACAGGGTTTGAATCACTAGAGTTTTGGTTTCTGATTTTCTGAATACTTTTGTTTGAACATATTTCGCTGCTCCACAGTACCCTTCTGCTCTCTTGCTCCAGGTTTGTCTCCTGCAAATATCTAGCTGAAATTTTTAGCAAAAATAGTGAAATAATGAAAAGAGTTTAGTATTTAAAGAATTATTTTATGAAATTAGATTTTCGAAAATATTTTTCCACCCATTTTTCAAATTGCCGCTTTTTTTCACTTAAAGAAAATAGAGTTGTGTTTTTTTTATTTGCGTTTATTCGTTACCGGTGCGGAAGAGTTGTGACGCACCGGTGCGTGTTAGGATGATAAGCACACCAGACTGTATAAAGTTATTTTTTTTTGTATGTAAGATCATAATAAAATAATGATAATTATAAATTACATGAATTTATTTTCATTATTTTCTAAACTTTATTATGTTACAAAAATTTGTATTATTCTAGATTTGTTATTTTACAATTATTTGCAAATTTACAAATTTAAATATTTTAATAAAATCATTTCACATTAATAGAATTAAAATTTTCAAATTAATAAAATTAAAATTTTAGAAATATTTTACATACAATTACAATTAAAAGTACAATAATTACAATTAGAATTAAAATTACAATTACAATTTTACATTAATTTCACATACATGAATTACGATTAGAATTACAATTACAATTTTACAAATATTTTACATACAATTCAATTAAAATTACAATTACAATTTTAGAATTTTACATACAATTCAATTAAAATTACAATTACAAATACAATTACAATTTTAGAATTTTATATACAAATACATTTACAATTTTAAATAGAATTACATTTACAATTACAATTACAATTCTATAAATATTTTACATACAATTCAATTAAAATTACAATTACAAATACAATTACAATTTTAGAATTTTACATACAATCACATTTACAATTTTTCATATATACAATTACAATCATTTCAGAACAATTACAATTAAAATTTTACATTAATAAATATTTTACATACAATTACTGTTTAAATTTCAATAAGTACAAATACAAATACAATTTTACAATTTTACATACAATTAAAATTTAAATTACAATTACAATCACGACATAATATTTAATAAATTTCATGGTCATTTAATATTAAATTAATTAATAAACATCATCATGATCATGATAGCCATGGTACAAACATCATATTCGACTAATAAATGCATTTAAACATAAAATTAACATTATATATTAAGATCATCACAACACAAACATCAAATATACATCTCAATATGTCAAATAACTAATGTTATCACATATACACATCTATCTACAAGCTAAACATTAAATGAACATATCTAACATGACCTAACAATATGTGCCACATCATGATGATCACCAACATGAAAATTAAGTACAACTGCAACATGAACATAAAATACGTGGAAACTGCAACATGAACATAAACTACGTGGACTATATATATATATATATATATATATATATATATATATATATATATATATATATAACTGAATAATGTTAAAAATATAAAAATTTAATATAAATTTCATGGATCAGGTGTTGGTGGTAGTATAACAACATCAATAGTAGTACTACAAGTGGATGCCTGCTCAGTAAAGTTGGGTGCAGCCTCGACAGTCGATGGTCGAGCCTGCTCATGATCATGATCACTAGTACTGATGGATGCATCCGCTGGTGGTAGTACAACATCAATATGATCAATAGTAGTGGATGCCTACTCAGTGAATAGTATAGCCTCGGCGGTCGATGGTCCAGCCTGCTCATGATCATCATGACTAGTATTGATGGATGTAGCTGCAGGCTACTGACTAGACATGGCCGATGGTCCAGCCTCATCTCCATGATGACTGTGAGATGCTGCTAGTGGAGCGTCATGCTCATCAGGCGCGCTGTGAGGTGAATGATCATGAGATGCATGTGAGTCACTGCTCGCGGACTCATGTCCATCACGTGCCACGGCTCGACTATGCCTATAGCTATGGACAGTCATCCTGAGTCACGTAACAGCTATCGTAGCTCCTACGACATGCCACATCAGGCTGTACATATCACACGGCATGCCTCTCCACATCCGTAATAGCCTATCGTCGGCCTATATGTCTCTGTAATGAGCAGGCCTAATGCCCGCATCAACAATAAATGCACAGAGTTGGTTAGACAATTCCATCCTATATCTGGTCTCAATTCGACCACGCCTAGCAAAAGGTAGCACCGGTGCACCATGATGAGCAGGAGCATGTCTCTCTATTGCACTGGCCTCATCCTCATCATGATCGTGCTCGACATCAGCCATATCCTGATCTTCATCATCAGGATCCACACTTGGATCATGTGGTGGACCCGACATCTCCTCGCCATCAAAAGAGCCAATGTCTGCAAAATATATACAAGTATAAAACAATAATTAGACAAATTCATTACACAATTGAATAAAAACAAGTTAATTAAGAACATGTTAAAATAAATATGAATAAAACAGTAATATTACCTCTATCATCTGACGGCTCATCAGCTGTGAAGAGGATGTTGGGACACAATCTCCAATCTAAGCCAGCATAAGGACATGGGACCAAAATGAAGGGATGCAGCTTGTCAACACTGGCTAGTAAGTCTAGTGAATCATGTGATATCCTGGCTAGAAACAAAGTATCTCTCCTCTTGGGCATCATCTACCCCCACATGTGCATCCAGGCCTCAAGCATCATCCTATGAGGCTGTCGAACAAAACTAGGTCTCATCTCTGGAAACCTCTCAAAAAATAAACAAAACATCTCTGAAGCAAAAGGGAAGTTGACCCTCCCTTGTGCATGAGCACGACATCTATCTAAGGCCGTAGAAAACTTCCGCAAAAAAATGCAGACCACCTGACAAGTTGTGGTTGTTGTACTAAAGAATCAACATAATATAAAAGTGAGCAACTAATGCATTTCTCGTCACTGGTGTTGTGCAAAATGATCGAAATGATAAGGGAGATGCATTGCATGTCCTATCTACCAAAAGCACCTATACGTAACTAACCTCCAAGTACCTGAAACTCTGAAGGAGACAGTACATGTGCTCCAATGTATCTCTGGGAGTAAACTAACTGACTCCCTGCTACACAACCAGCTGGCACATTTGGGAATGAGGGAAAATCCACCCCTCTCCTCGATAGTCCTGTAATAAAATAAATATCCTCCTCAGTGGGTGTGTACCACTGGTTAGGACCAACCTAGAAAGAATGTCAGTGGGCATTCCACCTATGGATAAGATATCTCAAAAACACATTGTGCGCCTTTAGAGAAGTAGCCTCCTCATAGAACTTGAGGAGGCCTACATACCTAAGGATCTCCTGGGTATCTACAGTAATAGGGCAAGGGTATGCATCTCTCTCCCTCTCTCTGGCCTCCCATTGGTGAATCATGTCATATTGTTCAGCCTATTGTTGATGTTGTTCCTCCTCTTCTCTCTAAATCATTGCCATATTAAATAAATAAAAAATTATTAAAACAGGCATGTATTTAGGAATATGCATATATATATATATATATATATTTTGAAAAAAAAACAAACAGACAAGTCGGTGCGCCATAAAAACAGTCATGCACCGGTCGCGGTGTGTCCTAAGAATGTAGAGCACCGTTCCCGGTGCCCTTAATGAAATACAACGCACCGGCCTCAGTGCAGCTGTCTATTTTTCAAGAACCGTTAACTTCATCAAAGCTCAAAATAGCGGTGTGCTGACTGAAATATACGCCCCGGCGCGTATAGTCATGTCAGCGCACTGACTTCATGACAATTACATAGCTGACGGTGCAGTCTTTTACCTAGCCGCACCGTTGACCCTCTCAGAATCTAGAATGCGGTGTGCTGACATACACCGGGGCGAATAATTTCGTCAACGCACCGCACTGTGATTCCCATGGTCAACGGTGCACCTGGATAAAGGAGTGCACCGCCTTTTATTTTATTTTTTTTATTTTAAAATTATTTGGGGCACCTTTCGGTACCACCCCAGAAACAATGCGGATACCATTAGCACCGGTGGCGTGCAGCCTATAAATTTTACAGGCAACACCGCTATCCAGTGCAAGCCGAACAACTCCGGCGCACCGCATGACAAATTTTTATTTTTTTTTAATGGTTATTTTTAAGGTTATTACAATCTCTAATCCGCTAAAAGGCTTAATTATGGAAAAACTAGAAAAATACCTGGACATTTCGCCGTCGAGGAGGCATATTGGCTGTAAACTTTTCAAAAGAAAATGTTCCCACCGTTTTTTCAAAATGCAAGCTGGAGATTGGTGGCCAATGCAAAGCAGCAGTGTGTGCAATGGGTGCAATGAGAGCACCGATGTCAGGGCGAATTAGACAAGGAGAAATGGCACCGGTGCTTGAGAGCTCTGGAGCACTGAGGAAAGTGAAAAATAGAGTTTTTAGGCCGTAAATTTTTTTTTTATTTAACCCTGTTCCGGTGCACGGGATTTTAAAGGTGCACCGGTACGTTTACCTACAACCACACCGGGCTGTGTCAAATTTGGCACATTGTTTATAATGCACCAGGGCAGTTCCCTAACACCGCACCGGGATGTTTAAGTTTCGGTGTGAAATTTTGATGATGCACAGGGGTGGAAAATTCGTAAAGCACCAGTGTAGAATAGTCATTAAGCACCGGTTTTTTGGCCTTAAAAAAAAAATTATGTAACACTATTCTGGTGCATGCGGTTTATCAGCGCACCGATGCGTTTATGTTTTGGCGCGGTGTTTTATGATGCATCGGTGCCGAAGAGTGGTGACACACCGATGTGTTACAGTAATAGAGTCCCTGGATGTGTGTGTACGTCGCGCAAGCTGTCCGGTGTGCCAATGTCTCGTGCGCACCGATGTGTTCTATGGTAGGGCATGCACCGGTAATTGAGAGCTCATAATCTCTAGAAAACTAAAAAATCCAAGTTATTTTGCCATATTTTTTTTTTTTAATTTAACCCTTTACCGGTGCGCATTGTTTATAGGTGTACCAGTTCTGTTTCTTACAAACGCACCGGTCGGTTTGTGTTTTGGCGCGATGTATTATGATGCACCGATGCTATAGAATAATAAGACGCACCGGGCAGATGTGTACGGAGTGCACAGTGTCCAGTGTGCCAATGTTTTGGTCTGCACCGGTGCTTTGTCTCGGTTTGAGAGCACCATAGCGACATGTAATGATAAGCGCACCGGGAGGAAACCATCCGCAAAACCCTCCGCCCGCCAACCTCCTCTAGTAACCTCCGCTAGAAACATATGTATGGGGTATTTTTCTATGGGATTCCTCAAAAACATTCGCTAGAGGGTATTTTCCTTTTAGTGTATAGAATAAATATGATGGTCTAAGACAATCCCTTATGTTAGTAGTATTATGCATTTATTATTACTAAGGGCTGCATTTTCCTTCTTAACATCTCTTAAGGAAATTTTATAATTTTTTTAGGGATTCTTCAAATGTGTTGTCATACAATGTAAAGTTTTCCATGTAAACTTTCATAGAATCATGGATCAAGTGTGAGAATATACCAAGAAATTATCACTAAAATGTGGCTAGGACATTGCAGAGTCCAAAGGGAAAACACTTGATGAGCGAATGTTCCCCCCATACAAGAAAATTTTGTTTTGTGCTAACCCTAAGGGGAAATTCATAGTTTTTTATATTCGCTAAAACCGTCATGAAAAGAACAGTATTTCTTCCTAGATATTGTTTCCAAGACGTAGTCAATGAAAGAAAAGGAAAAGTGTTCAATGTGGATAGATTTGTTTAATTCCCTATAATATACATAGATCAGCCATTTTCCACTTTCTTGGGGACCATGACAAGTGGTGAAACCCATTGACTATCAAACATTGAGAAGATAAAATTTACATTAAGTAAAATTGGGGTTGTCGAATCACACAAAAATCCTCCATGGCATATATATGATGGGTGTGAGGATCTACATGGATTCCTTTAATGTTCATGTAATCCCAAGAAAATGTGTTATTATGTTCTTCCAGTGTTTTAAATATATGATCTTCTTATCAACTAGGAATTCAAAATTGATGTTTACGGTCTTCCCTAGGTTAATTTATATCGGTACACTTTTGGATTTATTGATTTCAAAAGGTTCATAAATTAAATTTGTAGAGATATTTGTCAAGGAATAATTCTCCTAAGCCATAATATCCATAATTATTTTGATAATATGAGGTTTTCTTTTAGGATGAGGCTATGTAATCATTGATCATGCCATCATTAATATTTTCCCTCGGTGAAAATTACTAGTCCAATGTAAGTAGATGATGTGCAATTTTTTCATCAGTGGTGTCCCCTCCATCCACCCATATATGTAATTATAATTTTATGCTCAATTTGGTTGTAAGGTACAACATGATATTCTTAGTGGAGTTACCATTGGAGATCGTCATGTCACGAAACCGATAGACAATATAAGCATCGATTTTTCCTAACCCTGGATTTCCAAGAATCAAGGAGTGTCGTTCCAATTTGGATTTGGCTTGAAAACCCATAAATCATATAGTGTTTTCCCAAGAATCCAAAAATATCATGACATATTCTATGATGCATTTGGGTTTAACTATGGATCAATGATTGCAGGATATTGGTGGTTTCTCATAGACTAGTCAGCCCAAAAACCTCCACAGTTTGTTTTGTCATCACGTTGATTGTTTCCCGTAATTCAATCAAAGTGTTCAGGATGATAAATGATTCTTAACCTATAAATTCACTATGGGGATATTGGGGTTATAATATTTTCTATGAGAACCCTCCATAGCATTAAAACTACCAAGATGATAATTTCTTAGATGGTCTAAGGATCCTTCTTATTCTTGGATAGCTTATTTAGACATGACTCTCTAATGGCCTTATAATATATTGACACATATTTTATGCCTTGGAATAGAAAAATTTTAACACACACATTCTTCAATTCTCCTAAGAAAATAAAATTCAGATGATTTCATTAGATTCAATCTCTTTGGATAGGGAGGGGACTGGGAATTTCTTATATTTTACGAATTGTTTAAGGTACAAGGGAGAGTGGGGGGCTCCTATTCAAAAGGATTTTCACCTTTTTTGTAGGTTTTAGGACTTCTTCATCATCTTCCCCTATATCTATACTAGAGATCCTTTTTTTGGATTCCTCCCTAATTGTGATAAAATATCATGGAAATACAATGATGTTATTGAGTAAGTGGGGATTGTGACTAGATTAATTGGGTATGCAAATTGATTTGCTTTAGTGGTTGGGTTAGATGTAGTTTTTTAAAGGATTTTGGGATGAGGAGTGTTAGAGTCGGTCCTTACAGCCCTCCGTCAGAGATCATTTCACTTTTTGCATATCATTTTTAGGTGTCTCGCTCATTCCACTTCATTGCATTTCGCTAGGGGCAGGCCATTGACTGATGAGAGGGTCTGGTCGTCTTGTATTTTCTCATGCTTGTACCTGCTGGGCTCAATTAAAACTCCTCAAAATCATCGAAGTTCAGGTCACGTCATCCATGGTCATAAATGATTATTTTCGTCAACAAAATTCTTTTAGTCCTAGAGTCTAGGGTTTTCAGTCTTTTGATACATGTAATAAAAGCCCGCAGGCCATGAGGTTGGTTTCGAAAAGGTTCCTATTTCATATTTTTATTCTCAAAAAACATTTGAAGACATTTCTAGTCCAAAACTCTGTTTTGAACTAGAAACTGTCAAATTTATTTTTTGTAATAATTATGTATTTGTTCCACCAAAAGAAGTTCAAAGCACCCTCTGGTCTTTGCCGAAGTCAAAATGCCAAAATCCCTGCAAAAAACAACCAATTTTCATCAGTCCAAGACTCAGAAAAACAGTGAAAAGCCAAAAGACAGAATTGCATTAAATGATAAAGTGCCAAGATTGCCAAACATTACAAAGTGGGTCACGGAGAAAATTAAAATCAAATCTGATTCTTATGAGATATTTTTCAACCCACATAAACCATGGAGGACAAGTCATTTTCACAAATTCCCAAAGCAAAGGTCGAATTGGAGAGTAGAAGGGCGAAAACTTGTTTTCAAAGCCGCAAAAGTCGAAGTGGAAGTGTGTGCGGCGCATACAGGTGGCGCGCGACGCACACAAGGCGCGCGACGCACTGGGCTTCACAGGCCTGTGCATTTTTGCACGCGCGCGACGCATACACAGCGTACGGCGCACTGGGCATGCGTGCGATGCGTAGAGTTTCAGGGCCAAAAAATTTTACTCCTTCGCCCAGATTCATGCCAAATTACCTCATTTTTCTTGCAAGTAAGTTATTCATGCTTACTTTGTGAATCATGGACATGTTGTGGTGTTTGGAAAGTGGAGAAAACAAATGTTTGATGTGGTGAAATATAAACCCTATTTTCATTGCTAAAATCACTCCCTAGGGTTTTGAAAGACATGTTAATGATATTGTGGGGGTTTCCAAACTTGTGATTATTGATATATGCCTGTGTCATCTATTGTCAGTGGTATCTCTGCTCTCACGCTCTCTCTTTGTTATTACCTCACTGCTGTCATTGCTATTATCTTACCACTGTCATTGTCACATTGTTTATCATTTATATTGTAACACAGTCCCATATTCACTATTCCCATTCTCCATTGACAAAAGCCTAACTATCATTGCAAGGGCTGTACACTACACTATATTTCTTCCTACTCACTTGTCAAAATCCCCATGTAGTCAAAGCAGTGACTGTTTTACATTCAAACTCATTTTTCAGAACCTTTATCACTGTGGCTTTCCTATAACACTTTGATACACATGTGACACATTTGGAATTTGAGCATACATTGAAACTCTTGTTTTTCACCATACCTATATCAGCATATATTTTGCAAACATCTTGATTTCAGCGCCATGTCAGAGACGGATTCAGTTTATGAGCAGGAGTATGACAGTGATTCCACAGCAAAGGTTAATGTGCCACGGAGGTCTCACAAAAGCGGCAAAAGTGGTAGACATGTCAGGGAAGAGCCTACTTCTTTGGCTCAATTGCAGGCTTGCCCGCTTGCAATGGATTGTTTTCAGCATCAGTCATGTTTCCAGTTCTGTGAGATGATTTCACAAACCCAACATCATCATGAGCTAGTTCTTCTATTTGTTCTACATTTACATGATGGCCGTGTAAACCTTGCCGGAGTAAACTTCATTGTGTCACCAGAGACCATTTCTCGGGCCACCGGGATACCAAACATAGGAGAGGAATGGAACAAACGACAGCAGCTCAAGAAATCCTATTATGAGCCATATATCAGACCTGGGTATATGAGGCAACTGAGCAGGGTATTTCCATTCAGATTTCTGAAGGATGAGTTTGCACCATTGATGAAACTCATCATTCGATATTTCAGTTGCGAGGGCAGATTCTCGCGCCTCTATGCGTAGCATATCCGTTTGCTGATGCATTTCACGAGGGTATGTATGATGAGCATTCCATACTTCATGTATCGCAACATAGAGTGAATGACATTTCTTGTACAGAAGAAGACCCCAGCACAGCAGCATAGTAGTATATATCATTACGCGCTGATCAAAATCATGGTGGTACATCAGCTGACACAGCAGGGCATTGCTTGGGAGGATTTCATCTCCCGTGACTTCTTCGCAGCGCCACAACCGCCTCCCGAGGTAGTTCATGATGAGGGAGAGCCTTCACACCAGCTTGACATTCCTGAGACCGAGCATATCAGTGCTCCAGTGTATGTGACATATCAACGAGGCCACAGAGCCTTATTTGCAGCTACACGACGAGTACTATCTCCACCCGAGGTGGCAGGGGTCTCGTTGACTTCATCAGCAGCACGAGTATTATCTCCACCCAGGGTGGAAGGGTTCTCGCCTTTGACTTCAACACAGGTACAGGTTCAGGATAGAGGCTAGGGAATGGGTTGGAATTGTCTATATCTTGTAGATTTTCAGTCAGTAGAGAAGGTTGAGCAGAGCACTAAAACGGCGAAAGAAGCCTGATCCACTCTGAATTTTGGCCGAGGCTTCGTTGGTTGAACATGATACATGATGGAGGGTCTTCGCTCTGAATTTCAGCAAATTCGGAGAAGTTTTTGTCATTTTGGAAAATTTTGGTCTCAAAACAGGTTTTTCAGCCCAACGTGTAGCGCGTCACGACGCGCGCTTATGATTGGGACACTTGCTGGAGGAAAAATTTGTATTTTTGGATTTTTCATGGTAATTTATGCATTCTCAGGAATGGATGAAGCATTCCATCAAGTTTTGGATGATCAAAAGGGCCAAAAACACCATGAAAATCACCTTTCTGCCACCTTTTGCACCAGCAGGAAGTACCTTTGGGAGAATGAAGTTTTGGAGGGGAAAATGAGCTCCAAATTGGGAAATTCCACTTGGGTTGGATATCAGACATCCAGGGCTTTCCAACAAGATATCATGAGCTTGATTTTGATGCCAGGAAGTGCTCCAAAAGCAGGTCCAAAGGCGCGTGATGCATAGAGATCAGGCACGCGGCGCATAGAGATTTTTGGTCAATTTTTCATCTTCCAGCTCAGAATTTCGGCCAGTTGGACCAGTTTTGATTGTGGATGTAATTTTTGAGTTATCTTGATGTAATTTTGTGGTTTTAATGTAACTTGGACTCACTTTTACCTATTCTAGAAGATTCACTCCCAAAAAAGTGAAAATCAAGTGAAAGAATCAGTTTCCTTCCTTTTAGAGGCAGGTTGTTTTGGCTACCTAGATTTTAGCTCCTTGTTTAGAATTGGTTGGAACTGCTCCTAGAAGGAGGAATTCGACCCCTAGAGTCATGGGAAGGGGTTAGGATGGTCTATATGATGTAATTTCTGAGACATTTTACAGGTTGGACAGGTTGGACTCTTGGGAAAACTTTGGCACACTATTGTACATATTTTTTACATTTTGGCTAAGGAAAGATCAGAGGTTTTGCAGCACCTGTTGGGATTCTTGTGGCTTTCAGTTTTGATGGTGTGTTCTCTCAGTTATTTGTGAGTTCTTTAATGTTTAATTTATGCCATTCCCTTCTTTTTCTTCTGAAACTAAATGAATGAGTAAATGAGGTTGAATCCATTGTTTCCAGTGCTCTGCCTTTAAATTTATTTAGTTTTACATGTTTTCGCCAGTTTGGAGAGGATTCTTGTTCTCACTTGCCCTCTTCAGCTCCTTGTCATTCTGATCTATCCATACACCTAATCAAAAAGCATCAAGACTACTGCCTACCTCGCCCCAACTCGAATTCTGCAAAGATCTGGCCTTATCCCCAAACCCAAAAATTGTTTTTCCCATTTTTTCAACAAAAACCCAAAAAACTTAAATCAAAATTTCCTATCTCTTTACTAGCCTAAAATCAGTATCAATTTGGATTCATCTCAGCCCCTTTGAAGATATTTTGCTGAGATAGACAGGAGAGAGCCCTCTCTTGTCCTCGTAGGGCTAGCTACAAGGCTGAGCGTGGTTTGATGTTGCCTTGAGTCTTACCTTATTTCAGCCTAAGGTAGATTTGAGCGCTAACATAGTGGCGACCATACTGGGGAAGAAAATGGTTTGCTTATTATTGTCATTTTCTATAGACGGAGTCTGAAGTCACGCTAGGTAGCCTTCGAACTGCTCTTGCTCTGTGAGTGCATAGTAGATAAAAGCTGCTTCAGTCGATCTCCGGTTTAGCTTGTGAATGTGCTCCTTGATTTGTGAATTGCCCCAGTACATGTATCAAGTTCAGATCTGATGGTTGATGGTGGACAACGATCAAACATAAGAAGGCTGAAAATCATTCACCTGGTGACTCCAATTCAAAGTAGAGACTCCACTGGAGGACTGACTATTTCTCTAAGAAAATGGAAGGATCTTACACAAAGTTCAGGTATCTAAAGTGGAATGGTATTCAGGATCTAATTTTCTTTCTTGTAGATTACTTCTTTGTTGTTCTTGAACTTGTCCTGAAGGTTATTCCGAATTTGTTGTATGATAAAGGTGATAAAAATCTTCACTCGACCTATTCAAAGAATGTAAATGCTGAGTTTCCCTTTGATCCTGGCCTCCTTACTTTTCCCACATCTTATGATGACTCTCTTCAGAGTGATGAGCCAGAAAATCAAGTTGATCCTGTAGCTCTTGTACATACCCCTACACCTTGTAAAATTCCAGATCGGTACAAACCTCTTGTTTTACCTTCTATTCTTCATGCTTTCCCTAAAAATTATGACCTATATCTACCGAGATTTGATGGTGAAAGCGACAATGTCAATGCTGAGCAACATGTGAAGAATGTTGAGACTTTTCTGGATTTTTTCGAAGTTGATGAAGAGGATGTTAGTATTAGGCTTTTTTCTCTTTCTTTGCAAGGTCAAGTAAAGAGTTGGTTCAAAGCCCTGCCTGATGCGAGCATCACAGATTTCCAGCAGTTTGTCAAAGTTTTCCTTAACAGGTGGATGATTGGACAGAACCCTTTCTTGATTTTAGACGAGTATGCCCAGCTGAAGAGACAGTCAGGAGAGACAGTACAACAGTTTTCTGCCAGATTTAATCAATTATATTTTTCGATACCAGCTGATATAAGACCTTCTCCTAGATCTTCTCTCTTGCACTACCCGGGTTCCTTTGATCCGGAAATGGAGTTTCAGCTGAGAGAAAAGAATATTGCAACACTTCATGAGATGCAGAATAGTGCAGTAAATGTAGAGGCTCATTTGCTGATCTTGAGGGCAAGGTTGAAGGAAGAAGAAAAGAAGAATGTTTCAGAGCAGCTGACACCTTCAGAGGAAAAGCTTGATCTTTTCGTAAACGCAGTAGAAGAGATGGTGCGGAAAATGACTGCAAAAAATGAAAATGACATTCAAGAACAAGCGGCTGACCCAAAACATTTTGTTTCTTATCCCAGTTGTCATAGTGATTGCTTTATAGATCATCTTGAAGAAGAGAGAGTTGTTGATATGACATGTATGCTTGATGATGTGTTTTATACTGATGATTTGCCTCAGTTTGATCGGTATGATGATGATTATGTTCTCCAAACAGAAGCTAATCTTGCAGACAAATCAGCAGCTAGTTTGTGGAAGGAGGAAGTTCACTTTCAGCAGCTTGAGTACAGTGATCAACCGATGCATATCAGCTATGACAATGACGAGGAAAGTGCAGCAAATTTTGAAGTAAGTGAAGGATCTTTGCCTTTTTGTTTTGATTCATTTCAGTTCATCAGAGACAACTACCATGCAATCAGAAATCAAATGTCAACAAGTCTTGATCTGGACCATCTTGAGCGCAATGAAAACCTTGTTCAAGACTTCTCATATTCAGATTTTCAGCCCCCGAAATCCATTGATTTTCAAGCTGCAGATGAAGCCATGGAAGCTGGCACATTTGATCAAATGATACAAGGTGACTCCGTACCATTCTGTTTTGAAACATTTCAGTTTTTGAAGGGAAAATTGCATAGTAAATCTTCAAATGAGCAGTTTGTAGGAAATCAACAATCTTTCAGTTTTGGTGTTGAGGATGAGACGAATATCGAAATTCTTGAGCAAGTTGTTAATGAGATATCCTCCCTAGCTCCAGATTTGCAGCCATCAAACACAATTGAAGGTCATATTACAGATGAAGGTGTGGAAGATGAAATACATGATTTGATGATGCAGGAAAATTCTATACCCTTTTGTTTCGAAGCGTTTCAGTTTATAAGGCAGAATCTTCGTAATATATCTCAAGGAAAAGATGAACAGCCAATATGATGTCATACAGTTTCAAGAAATACAGTGCAGTAGTCTTCTCAAGTTTTTGATGATCCTATTGCTCATGTGTTGGATGAGTTTGCTGTAAAAGTTTTCCTTCATTAGCTAACCATGTGCCGGAAAAGAATGTTGATGATAATCTTATTCAAAGGTCGCCTTCATTCTCTTGTTTAACTGTTTTTTCATTACAAAGCCCTCATCAAGGTTTGCAGTCATATGAGGAGATTGATGAAGGAGACTTTTTTTCTGTTTGTAATCAGCAACAGTGTTTGGTTATTCATGAATTTCAGGATCCTTTTGACAGCTTGCTGCAATCACCAAAGAAAAGCACCGCAGATGTGAGGAAAAGTTTAAGATCAAGGTATGGAGATTATCTGGACTAGAGCTATGTTTATGAAGATCCTTTCGTAGTATTCTTGAAGTCATCCAGTAAATTCATGCTTTGCAAGTTTATCAGCAGTCAACTTGATTCCGAGTTTCCATGGGAGTTGCCTTTCGATTCTTCTCTTTTCTTGCGCATCAGAAAACATTTGGGAAGAAATCAAATAGCAGCTAGGATGCTTACATGGTTGCATTGGTTGTTCCATTTCACTTGATCAGGTGATGAATGGAACAATTAGAGTAGGTTGTATTGAATAAGCTCTACTTTGAGCATCTTTTCCAGTCTGTCAGTTGTGTTTAAGTATCGAGTCAATTTTTAGTTGAGTGAGAGTCAGTTTGTGTCATCAATTCATCAGTTTTCAGTCAAAGTTTTCAGTCAATAAATGTGTCCAAGGTTTTGTGTTATCTGTTGAAATAATGAATCCATCGCCCAATGGATGAAGGCACTTTCTGACTCCCCCAGAGATCTGCCATTCTTGGCATCTCCTTGGAGCCACCATCCTCATTGGAGCCAATGTTAGAGTCGGTCCTTACAGCCCTCTGTCAGAGATCATTTCGCTTTTTTCATATCATTTTTAGGTGTCTCGCTCATTCCACTTCGTTGCATTTTGCTAGGGGCATGCCATTGACTGATGAGAGGGTCTGGTCGTCTTGTATTTTCTCATGCTTGTACCTGCTGGGCTCAATTAAAACTCCTCAAAATCATCGAAGTTCAGGTCACGTCATTCATGGTCATAAATGATTATTTTCGTCAACAAAAGTCTTTTAGTCCTAGAGTCTAGGGTTTTCAGTATTTTGATACATGTAATAAAAGCTCGCAGGCCATGAGGTTGGTTTCGAAAAGGTTCCTATTTCATATTTTTATTCTCAAAAAACATTTGAAGACATTTCTAGTCCAAAACTCTATTTTGAACTAGAAACTGTCAAGTTTATTTTTTATAATAATTATGTATTTGTTCCACCAAAAGAAGTTCAAAGCACCCTCTGGTCTTTGCCGAAGTCAAAATACCAAAATCCCTGCAAAAAACAACCAATTTTCATCAGTTCAAGACTCAGAAAAACAGTGAAAAGCCAAAAGACAGAATTGCATTAAATGATAAAGTGCCAAGATTGCCAAACATTACAAAGTGGGTCACGGAGAAAATTAAAATCAAATCTGATTCTTATGAGATATTTTTCAACCCATATAAACCATGGAGGACAAGTCATTTTCACAAATTCCCAAAGCAAAGGTCGAATTGGAGAGTAGAAGGGCGAAAACTTGTTTTCAAAGCCGCGGAAGTCGAAGTGGAAGTGCGCGCAGCGCATACAGGTGGCGCGCGACGCACTGGGCTTCACAGGCCTGTGCATTTTTGAACGCGCGTGACGCATACACAGCGCGCGGCGCACTGGGCATGCGCGTGACGCGTAGAGTTTCAGGGCCAAAAACTTTTACTCCTTCGCCCAGATTCATGCCAAATTACCTCATTTTGCTTGCAAGTAAGTTATTCATGCTTACTTAGTGAATCATGGACATGTTGTGGTGTTTGGAAAGTGGAGAAAACAAATGTTTGATGTGGTGAAATATAAACCCTATGTTCATTGCTAAAATCACTCCCTAGGGTTTTGAAAGACATGTTAATGATATTGTGGGGGTTTCCAAACTTGTGATTATTGATATATGCCTGTGTCATCTATTGTCAGTGGTATCTCTGCTCTCACGATCTCTCTTTGTTATTACCTCACTGCTGTCATTGCTATTATCTTACCATTGTCATTGTCACATTGTTTATCATTTATATTGTAACACAGTCCCATATTCACTATTCCCATTCTCCGTTGACAAAAGCCTAACTATCATTGCAAGGGTTGTACACTACACTATATTTCTTCCTACTCACTTGTCAAAATCCCCATGTAGTCAAAGCAGTGACTGTTTTACATTCAAACTCATTTGTCAGAACCTTTATCACTGTGGCTTTCCTATAACACTTTGATACACATGTGACACATTTGGAATTTGAGCATACATTGAAACTCTTGTTTTTCACCATACCTATATCAGCATATATTTTGCAAACATCTTGATTTCAGCGCCATGTCAGAGACGGATTCAATTTATGAGCAGAAGTATGACAATGATTCCATAGCAGAGGTTAATGTGCCACGGAAGTCTCACAAAAGCGGCAAAAGTGGTAGACATGTCAGGGAAGAGCCTACTTCTTTGGCTCAATTACAGGCTTGCCCGCTTGCAATGGATTGTTTTCAGCATCAGTCATGTTTCCAGTTCTGTGAGATGATTTCACAAACCCAGCATCATCATGAGCTAGTTCGTCTATTTGTTCTACATTTACATGATGTCCGTGTAAACCTTGCCGGAGTAAACTTCATTGTGTCACCAGAGACCATTTCTCAGGCCACCGGGATACCAAACATAGGAGAGGAATGGAACAAACGACAGCAGCTCGAGAAATCCTATTATGAGCCATATATCAGACCTGGGTATATGAGGCAGCTGAGTAGGGTATTTCCATTCAGATTTCTGAAGGATGAGTTTGCACCATTGATGAAACTCATCATTCGATATTTCAGTTGCGAGGGCAGATTCTCGCGCCTCTATGCATAGCATATCCGTTTGCTGATGCATTTCACGAGGGTACGTATGATGAGAATTCCATACTTCATGTATCGCAACATAGAGCAAATGATATTTCTTGTACATAAGAAGACCCCAGCACAGCAGCATAGCAGTATATATCATTACGCGCTGATCAAAATCATGGTGGTACATCAGCTGACACAGCAGGTCATTGCTTGGGAGGATTTCATCTCCCGTGACTTCTTCACAGCATCACAGCCGCCTCCCGAGGTAGTTCATGATGAGGGAGAGCCTTCACACCAGCTTGACATTCCTGAGACCGAGCATATCAGTGCTCCAGTGTATGTGACATATCAGCGAGGCCACAAAGCCTTATTTGCAGCTACACGACGAGTACTATCTCCACCCGAGGTGGAAGGCGTCTCGTTGACTTCATCAGCAGCGCGAGTATAATCTCCACCCAGGGTGGAAGGGGTCTCGCCTTCTACTTCAGCACAGGTATAGGTTCAGGACAGAGGCTAGGGAATGGGTTGGCATTGTCTATATCTTGTAGATTTTCAGTCAGTAGAGAAGGTTTAGCAGAGCACTAAAATGGAGAAAGAAGCCTGATCCACTCCGGATTTTGGCCGAGGCTTCATTGGCTGAACATGATACATGATGGAGGGTCTTCGCTCCAAATTTCATCAAATTCGGAGAAGTTTTTCTCATTTTGGAAAATTTTGGTCTCAAAACAGGTTTTTCAGCCCAACGAGTAGCGCGTCACGACGCGCGCTTATGATTGGGACACTTGCTGGAGGAAAACTTTGTATTTTTGGATTTTTCATGGTAATTTATGCATTCTCAGAAATGGCTGAAGCATTTCATCAAGTTCTGGATGATCAAAAGGGCCAAAAACACCATGAAAATCACCTTTCTACCACCTTTTGCACCAGCAGGAAGTACTTGTGGGAGAATGAAGTTTTGGAGGGGCAAATGAGCTCCAAATTGAGAAATTCCACTTGGGTTGGATGGAAGACATCCAGGGATTTCCAAAAAGCTATCATGAGCTTGATTTTGATGCTGGGAAGTGCCCCAAAACCAGGATGAAAGGCGCGCGACGCATAGAGCTCAGGCGCGCGGCGCATAGAGAAATTTGGCCAATTTTTCACCTTCCAGCTCAGGATTTCGGCCAGTTGGACCAGTTTTGATTGTGGATGTAATTTTTGACTTACCTTGATGTAATTTTGTGGTTTTAATGTAACTTTGATTCAATTTTACCTATTCTAGATGATTCACTCCCAAAAAAGTGAAAATCAAGTCAAAGAATCAGTTTCCTTCCTTTTAGAGGCAAGTTGTTTGGCTGCCTAGATTTTAGCTCCTGGTTTAGAATTGGTTGGAACTGCTCCTAGAAGGAGGAATTCGACCCCTAGAGGCATGGGAAGGGGTTAGGATGGTCTATATGATGTAATTTCTGAGACATTCTACAGGTTGGATAGGTTGGACTCTTGGGAAAACTTTGCCACACTATTGTACATATTTTTCACATTTTGGCTAAGGAAAGATCAGAGGTTTTGCAGCACCTGTTGGGATTCTTGTGGCTTTCAGTTTTGATGGTGTGTTCTCTCAGTTATTTGTAAGTTCTTGAATTTTTAATGTATGCTATTCCCTTCTTTTGCTTCTGAAACTAAATGAATGAGTAAATGAGGTTGAATCCATTGTTTCCAGTGCTCTGCCTTTAAATTTTCTTAGTTTTACATTTTTTCGCCAGTTTGGAGAGGATTCCTGTTCTCCCTTGCCCTCTTAAGCTTCTTGTCATTCTGATCCATCCATACATCTAATCAAAAAGCATCAAGACTATTGCCTACCTTGCCCCAACTTGAATTCTGCAAAGATCTGACCTTATCCCCGAGCCCAAAATTGTTTTTCCCATTTTTTCAACAAAAACCCAAAAAATTTAAATCAAACTTTCCTATCTCTTTCCTAGCCTAAAATTAGTATCAATTTTGAGTCATCTCAGCCCCTTTGAAAACCTTTTGCCGAGATAGACCCAGAGAGAGCCCTCTCCTGTCCTCGTAGGGCTAGCTACGAGGCTGAGCGTGGTTTGATGTTGCCTTGAGTCTTACCTTATTTCAGCCTAAGGTAGATTTGAGCGCTAACAAGGAGGAGGATTCTTTTCTAACAAAGGCATATATTATTATGGGAAAAATGGAAGAAACTATGATGATTCTGAGAATTGGAGAGGTGCTTTAGGTTGACATCCAAAAGAGGGGTTTTTACATCCATGTTTCCATTGATGGTTTGATGGGGAAATTTTACTTGTGATTTAGTTCAATAATTAATACAAGATTGGAGTGGGTCTTGAACCATACCTTGAGAATGAGGTTACCAGAATCATTTCTTAATGATAAAATAGAGTTATTTAAGATCAACGCCTATGTCTAGATGGATTTACTTTAATCCTGCTATGGACATATAAATACTTTTTGGGTGGTTTTGTTCATGGATTCCATGGAAGTTAAACAATTTTATGGACAATCCTTTAATGGGTGTGTATTCTTGCACTTAAGGAATAATATGGCCAAGGGTTTATTTGAATATTCTTGCTTATTTTATATTTTCAACATACACAAATACAAGATTTGTGAACTTAGGATGTTGTTTTTAAATTATTCAAACAAATTCCCACTTTTTTCCCTTGTGGTTCCACCTAATGTTTTAGTAATTATGTTTAGTATATCTCTTAATCCCTTGCAAAACCTAGAGGTTCCTCTTGAGTATCTCTTGCAGATTTCACAAATGTATTTATAAGTTTTTTTGGGATACATCTCCTTCTCCCATTAGGTTTAGGATACTAATACATTGTTCTCTTATTCACTTGAGAAATTAAATTCAAAGTGTGTCTGCATCCAATTGATTTCTCCTTGGTTGTTATAAGTTGTATTGAAGTATCTCAATGTAATCTTCTATGATCTCTCTTCCTTTTGGGTCATCCTAAATATTTCATTTTTCCAATCTTTAACTTTTTAATGATATTGGTATTTACTCAAAAAAAAATATTCTCACCCATTTTCCAAAGATGTTTCCTCTTAGGCTCATAAACCATCTTATTGCATCACTCTTTAGAGTGGCGGGGAAAAAAATCAATTTTTTATCATCTAGCACATAATTTTAGCTTTGAAATAGGACATACAATTCAAACAAAAGGTATCTAGGTCCTCATTTTATCATGCCATGAAATTTTAGCAAGGTTTAAGGATGAATATTCTTCATATGCATTTCTTATGAATCCTTAATCAAGAATTCAAAAGTGACTATCTACTCCTTAATAATCCTTTCTCCTTCTCTTACCATGTTGTCACAAAATGATTTATAGTTGAATGTAGTTTTCACAAATGATGGCACCTCTACTAGTTTCTCAATTGGATTCCCTTGGTCAAGTTACCTATTAAACAAATCCTTTGTCTTAGTTGGTTCTTCTATCGGGGGGAGATTTTTTGCTTCTATTAGAGAAGCAGCTTATTTTACTAGATTAGTTGGTTGTACTTGTTGGATGATAGGAGTTGTATGTTCCTTCCTTCTTGAAGTGTTACCTAATGGTGTCCTCCTTTACAGATGGTTCTTCACTGAGCCTCCTTCCTTGATTGATTTCCCTACATTGTTAGCATATTGAAAGGGTTTTGTATCACTATTAAATATTTTTTTTGAATCCATATTTTTATTCATGAATCAAACAACATTATATCTATATAAATCCTTCACAAAATAGTAGATTATATCTTTGTCGAATAAGACAAAAGGGTCACAATAGATTCCCTGTGTATTACTATATTCCTATTGTTACCTGACATGGATACTCTACCAAGTCAATACAAGGATACACTTGTGTCTTTAGAATTTGATAGACATAAATCCATAATAAACATCAAAAAAGTTAGCTCATGATACATCTCCCATTGCTAAAATTTTAAAAATCATAAAAAATATTAAATTATAAATTGTTGTTATTATTATTATTATTATTAAAAATAATTATTCATAGGCATTTATATTTGCGCTTATGAAGGTGGAAACCCTAATGCCTTTAGTCGTCGCCCAGTTTCATCTAGGATATTTTCAGCTTAAGGACTCTTCTTTTTGTCTGAAACCCCTCATTTTGGTGTTATTACTACAAATTTGGTACACAAAAAGGAAAACATTTTGCAACGGGGTTCTTCCTACATATAAGCTAAGAAAATCAATATTTATCTCTCGATATTTTTTATCTTCATGAGGCAAATCTCAAGAGACGTCGTTTGTATGCAAGTGATAGTCATTGATCCAATCTCTTCACTTACACCCAGAGTCCAAGATCATATAGGAATCTCCTACATCCTAATGTGGCTCCTACATAGAGGTAAGAGGCTTCAGGAAAGGAACCCACTCTAAGATTACAACATTGAAAAGGACACTTTAATATTCCTAGTTTCAGGACTAAATAGTGGATCCAAAAGAATGGTTGGGCCCTCTACATCGTAGTCTCAATCCTTCAAGGATGCTCTAAATCCAAGGCTCTCAACTAAATCCTAAATATATTTTAATGCCATTATTCATCCTGGAACATGCAAAATATTTTCCAGCTATTGAGGTGACTCATCCCCAATCTGTCATTTCTTGCATAGGATATGAGCAGCATGCCATTATCTATAATTTTAATCAATTTTATCCATTGGCATCTGCTCTTCAAGAATGGGTCAATCAGACCTACTCCCCAAATACAAAACTTATTTTGTGTTTAAATGGTTTCTGTGTGGTGTGTTTCAAAAATATAACGGTTTTTCAAAGGGTTTTTAATCAAGGACCTTGGTTTGGGGGTTGCACTAGGCTCTTCGTTCTGCCATGGTTTCTTGAATTTAACCCTTTATCCATGACAGTGATGGCCACTATCGTTTGGGTAAGATTCCTTAATATTCCCATTCCTTTAATAAACCCAAATATCTTAGTTAGGGTGGGTAACGCACTCATCCATTTTATTAAGATAGACACATACATGCTTGAGATGGGTAATGTAATTGTTTCCCGTATATGTGTTGAAATCGATCTTAACAAATTGTTACACAGTAATTTGTCACCGTCCCTACCATTCCCCATCTCGCACATTGGAGGGCTTATTCCGTGACCTATGAGCAGTGACATGGCTTGAAATCACTTTCATGACATCCCTCTAAACAAGAGCTTTCATTGCCCTGAAGACAACTCCTTGTGAAAAACCCTAAAAACATCCATTTTTGCATCGGCGCGGGTAGCCAGTTCAGTACCCGCGCCAATGGGGGAAATCCTTCAAAGAGGTCGCACCAATTGGCGCTCTGTCCCAGAGTCGCACTCGCGCCAGCCAATTTAAGCAGTGTTTTTTAAAAATAAATGGCGGAAGTTTCGTCCTAACTAATCCAGGAACTGATATCTATCTTGAGTTGGGAGGTTTGGCTACGGGTTTCCATAGAGAGGAAGTGGTTTGCCACCTCTCATGGAATCTTCCTTGATGATAGGGCCAATCCCATGATTTTAGGGATCCCAACTCCCCTTCCTCCATCTATAAAAGCTTGCCCATCTCCATTGCAAGCTAGTCTTCAAGTTCCCAAATTTCCAAGGGCCTTATGCTGCAAGAGCCTCCATAATTCCCTTAAGGCCAATTTCAAGCAACGAGACTATCGTCAAGATCCGAAGAGAGAGGTTTGTCCCATCCTTGACAGGCTTTTCGAGACGTGTTCTGCTGATGACCCGCCGAAGGAGAATTCAGCGTCAGAACTATGGTTGTAATTTTTCTTTGATTGATTATTAATGAACGACTATTGGTTATGGTTCCACTCTTGTTGTTATTTATAATTATGAGTTATCTCCTTTCTGACTGACATATAGTTGCATCTACTGGATTTTACGCTTGCGTTTGTTTTGTTTCATGCATGTGTAGGTGTCCTATCACGGAGATCGTGGGGATCGTGATCTACCAGAGTTAAGGAATGGGAGTGCCACCTCTTCTACAAGCAACAGCGTTGGATTCCAGGTAAGCCTTCATCGCTAGTCGGTTTATTTTCAATTAGGAACCTGCACTATAGCGTGAATGATTGTTGCTAGATCCGGTTTGGGCTAGTAGGGATCGCCTCTGTCCGCAGAGGGGATTTACCTCCACAACAAATTGGCGACTCCGCTGGGGACGTTAGCTTATTGTCGTTCGTTTTATAAGCTACAGACGGAGCCTGAAGTTAGCCAGATAGCCTTCGAAACGCTTTTGCCCTGCAATTGCGAAGTAGATCAAATATGCTTCAGTCAATCTCCGGTTTAGTTTGTAAAATGAACCCTTGGAGCATTGTCTTGTCTTTTCGGTCGATTCTTGATTCTGCTTGCTTGATCAGCTCTTTGGGCTGGCTCTTTCTGTGAATTTGGCTTTTGGATAGCTTGATCATCACTGGTTTACTTGGATTGCTTTTTTTTATTTTTTACTGGTAAACTTGACTGGCGTGCTTTTCAACTTGACAGTCGCGCCCATTGGCGCAGGTTGCTAGTGTATTACCCGCGCTAATTCTATTCTGGCGCTAGTTTCAGCCTTACAGTCGCGCCAATCCTGTAAGGTACTAGGGTTTACTCTGTTTTGAGATTTTTGAGCTTGATCTGTGTCTGTCTCGCTTTGAGCCTAGATCACATGGTTCATTTGAGTCTTGGAGATTCTACTTGAAGTGGTGAAGTCTGGTCTTGGTTGGGAGAAATTCTTTGTTTTTTCATTTTCAGGCGTTGGCGCTTGTTGTCAGTTAGCAACCCGCGCCAATTGGCCATTGGTGCTAGTTGTCAATGTGCAAGTCGCGCCAGTTGGCGCTAGTTGTCAATGTACAAGTCGAGCCAATTTCAAGGTGTATGAAAATTGAGATTTTTTCCCTAAATCCTTCACCAGTGTGTCTTTCCCTTCCGGTTTTTCACTGTATGAGCATAGATTACATTGCTCATTCTTTGGAATGTCTTCTTTCCATGATTTCTTGATGTAAAAGGGAATGAATGCCTTGTCTTGATCTCTTGCTTTGGAAGTCCTCTTTTTGTTTGACCTCATATGTCTTGTCGCTTTTTGAGGGACTTCGTTACAAAGTGTTTGAAACAACGATTGCATTCTTAGTGTTTGTTTACATCTCTTTTGCATTCATCCTTCTTTAAGAAGATTTGTGTTTATTTAGTTTTCGTCTCAAAGTGTTCTTTTTGTTAAAATGCATTAGATCACATTGCATTGAAGAGTATTTTGAGATTTATCATTGAACTTAGATCACATTGTTTAATTATTGAAAGCTTAAAATCGCTTTGAATGCATTCTCTTTCATTGAAAGCATGCATTAAGTAGATTCTCATTTCATCGAAAAATGCATTGAGTGCATTCTTATTATTGGAAAAGGAAAAGTAAATTTTGCATATATTACAATTGCATAGTTTTCGGAAAAAAAGAGGATTTTGCATAGATTACATTGCATTATTCGCATCGTTGAATGTTTGAAATTACTTTTGGATAGTGAAAGTCATCTAGTTTGGAAAAGTTTCGTTTTCAGTGTTGTTGTTTGTTGCATCATTGTTTGAAGCTCTTCCCTTAACTAGATAGCATTCATTGAATTGAAAAGTTTTCTTTTCTCATGTAGTGTGCATTTAGGAGATTTTGAGACATTACATTCGCTAGGGCCTGAAAACTGAAACATAATTGAAGATAAACATTAAAATTTACTCAATTTACACTAAGGCAGCATTGAAATCTAACGAAACACATTTAGAGGTCTAGGCTAGAGACGTGTTCCGGCGTCTTTAAACCTAGTAGTTGTCGTTCGCCTCTTGGCTTTAGACAGTGCTAGTACGGACTTGTGCTCCCCGTACCGTCACGTATATAAAGGGAGACCTCACTATGTTTCTATCCTTTATCCATAGGAAGCCGATTCTGCCACCCTATACCCGTGATACACCGGACACAGCATTCGAGAGATTGCCTGCACGTACGTTAAGTCCTTGGTTGATTTCTCTTTCATTTTGAAACCAAGGTGTATATTGCAGTTCATAGTTATTTGGTACACCCTTTACCTAGTATTCCTGAGCAGTCGTTTTGATCTTATCTGACTCTTTAAATTTGAAAAGATCATCAAGTGCTTGTCCTTTCACGCTTGTTTCCAATCTAAAAGCGATAGAGTCACCTTTCATCCGTTTCTCGACTCTTAAAACATGAAATGGTGAAGTTTCTAAGTTTCAATGTGGTAAAATAAATCACCCATGATCACATGCCCTTTTAGAGTTTGCTTGTTGGTCGTTTGATTGTGTGCTTTGGTTTTTAGCCCGTGTGCGGTTTTGAGTTGTTTTGATGGAAAATTTCCCAGAGTTCACCAACCAAGGAATCCCCTCCGATGGGAATCCTGGTCCTTTTCCTCCTTTTGGAAATGTTGGTGCTCCTTATATGGCAACGTTGTCCCTTCCTGGGTTAACTGTTGGGTTTCCTGTTTGGTTGTTTTCGACCTCTGTGGTCTCGAATGTCTCAGCTACTGTTCAATCAGTTCCTCCACCTGAAAAACATCATGTTGATTCTAAGGTGGACCTCTCCCCTTCTTCGCCTGTTTCTGCGTCCTCCTCTTCTACTTCGCCTGGTGAAAGTTTGGATTCGAGTAAACAGGTGGCTATGAAGAAGAAGAAGAAGACAAAGAAGAAGAAGTCCAATAAAGGAGAGGCTAGCTCTGTAGCTATTGTGCCTAAGAAGCCTTCCATTGATAAACCTCCCAACCCTTCACAGAAATTCAAGTTCCATTGCATGTTGTGCACGGGAGACCATCTTCTTCGATATTGCCCTGGTATTCCCAAGGTGCTTGAGGAATGGTCCAGTGGTCGTCCACTGTTGCCTTTGGCTTCCGGGAGTCAAGTTGGGGGCACGTCTTTGGCTGCTACTAGTAATGCTCCTAAGAAGTAGGGTAATATTACCAATCCCTGTAAGTTGTGTGAAGGGCACCATTCCATTCACCTTTGTCCGTATATGGATGAAGCCAAGTGAGTTTTGGACAACTCGACTGTTTCTACACCATGCCTTCCGGCTGGTTATAAACAGCTTTCTTTGAGTCCTCCACCAGCTGATCCTACAATTGGTCAAGAGTCATCCTTGGTCGATCCCGCTCCCTTAGAAATTCAAATTCAGGAATTCGTTCCCGACCAACCATTAGTTGTGGAATCGTTTGAGTTGGCCCCGTCTGTGGTGCACCAGGTCTTTTCCGTTGAGAGTGGATCTCACATCCCTCAGGTTTTTCTTGTTTCTTCAGATTTTTCGGACTTGGAGAAAGATTCTCCTATCCCTATACCTCAAGAAGTGGCTCCTCCCCCTCCTGTGATGGAGGTGTTAGAGGATACTCTTCCCGACTCCGTGATGGAAGTCATGGAGGAAGACCATCTCGGTTCGATGGTAGCCCCTCTGAGTAGTTTGGTCGCTTCCTTTGATTGGAGTGGATTTGCAGGATACCGCCTTCCATCTTATGTGCCTTTCGAGATAACGGTAGAGGCCTTTAGTCTGGTTGTACCCAGCACCATTATAGATGAAGGTGCGTCTGTTAGTATTTTATCCTCAACTACTTGGCAAGCTTTTGGTTCGCCGCTGCTTACGCCTGTTACGCAGAATCTGTTGGAATTTAACAGAAGAACGAGTCAACCATTAGGGATCCTTCCAAGGTTACCTGTTACTTTGGGAGGTAAAACTGTCCATATGGATGTGATGGTTGTTCCAGGCCCCTTGGATTTTAATCTGCTTTTGGGGCGCGATTACACCTATGCCATGGGAGCGCTTGTCTCCTCCCTCTTTCGCGTGATGTGTTTTCCGCATGAAGGACGGATTGTGACCATTGATCAGCTTTCATTCTTTGGTCCTGATGTGGCAGCTGGCCTGCCATCATCCCTTCCTGGTTTTTATCCACCCGTTGTATCTGCCCCACCGCAGGTCAACTATGTGGCTACCTACCCCATGCCTGTGCTCAGTGATGATGTCGTCGTGCATCAGGTGCTGGGGGCATTGGGTCCTGACTTCCAGGATGTTTTCCTTCCATCGGGAGTGGAACTCTTGGAAGCGATGACTTCTTATTCATCATAATAAGTTGTCTTCGGAGCATGGTTCTTTTCCTTGTGTCAAGCTCCTTAAAAAAGAAACAAGCTGGTCGGAGCATGGTTCTTTTCCTTGTGTCAAGCTCCTTAAAAAATGAAACAAGGTTGTCAGAGCACAGTTCCTTGTCTTGTGTCAAGCTCCTTAAAAAATAAAACAAGGTCGTTGGAGCATGGTTCCTTTCTTGTGTCAAGCTCCTTAAAAAATGAAACAAGGTTGTCAGAGCAGAGTTCCTTGTCTTGTGTCAAGCTCCTTAAAAAATGAAACAAGGTTGTCGGAGCAGAGTTCCTTGTCTTGTGCCAAGCTCCTTAAACCATGAAACAAGGTGTCATGAGGATAGTTCTTTTAATGTGTCAACCTCGTTAAAACAATGAAACACGTTCCCGTTCAATTCGAGTCTTTGATAAGTTCTCGTAAAATCCCAGTCGAGTCTTTCTTAGATCTTGTAACTTGAACCTTCACTCCCTCCATCTGTTTACTCAGGTGCATGGACTGAAGCTTGGGGGGCATGTACCTCGAATTGAGTCACCATGTTGGGGGCATGCTTACTTTTTCAAGCATAGTTTGTTTTCGTTTCAAGCTTGTGTAAAAATGAAACTGGTTTCAAGCATAGTTTATCTTTGTTTCAAGCTTGTGTAAAAATGAAACCAACTTCAAGCAGAGTTTCCTGATTTCAAGCTTGTGTAAAAATGAAACCTTTCCCATTTTACCTCTCATGATTTCCATTTTATCAGCCTTTTTTGTCAGATGAGCCTTGGTTTTCTCATTCCATCATCCCCATCTGCTTGGCAGATCATATGCCTTCACTTGGTTGTTTTACCCATTCCTGAGGAACAACTGCAATGAGTGGTGTTGTTAGATAGCCTCTTAACCTTTACTTGTTTTGAGTAGTTCCACCATTACTGGAACCAGTTGCTACCCTTTATACCACTCGTTCCTTTAGGAGGAGTCAGCTTTTAGCTCTTTTCTGACTCTTAAAAATTGAAAATATTGTCGAGACTCTTGTCGTTTTGAACTCATTAAATGGTTGTGAAACGACATCTACCCAGTATACATTTACCCCTTTTTCGGGCTGGGATAGATTATTTACGAAAAAGGAATACCCTAGCCTATTGTGACTAGGAGGTTTTCTCAGACATAGTTTTCTACCTTTTCAGATCTGAGGAACTATCTACGAAAAGGGACCGTTGGAGTTTACTTTTTTGCTATCTTTTCAAACTCTCTAAACATGAAAAGACGCCGATTTCTTCCTTTGTCAGACTCGTTAAACCCTGATGACATTGGATTCAGTCGTAATGACGTTATCCAAGTTCCTCCTTCCTAGGGCTCGTTAAATGTACTAGGATGGATTCGTCCGAAGGACGGATTTATATGACAAGCATATGGTATCCTCTTCAAGCTTGTGTAAATATAAAGAGGTACTCACCGAAATGGTGGGGAAAATGGAACCAACATCATTGTCGTGTTGGCAGTATGTCGCTCTTGAACATGGCACTTGTTTGCATTCATGTCGGGTTGGGGACATCTCATCTCGTTTTTCACTTGCCTCCATGGGTTTGGGTGATCCCTTTTGACCTCTCATCTGCTCTTTGCCTCGTCACCATGACCTCTGATCTTTTGATGTCAAATACTGCCAAATCCACTATCGTGTCATAATATGTTCAAGAGAAGTTGACCTTTGCATATTTCAACCTTCCTCTGATTCTCATCTGATTCTGATTCACAAAAACATTATGTTCCTCTGTCTCGTGTCGATGATGTGGGAAACATTATGGCCCACCTTTGATCAAGGTCACTTCCTGTCAACTTCAGCTCATTATCCAGGAAGCTGATCTAGAGACTCCCTTCTGGTACCTTGGAGCCTGCATGCCTCAATGGCAGGTTCTTCGCATTCGACGTGAGGTTTTCATCATTGGCCTCTGATCGAGTGATTCTGCAGGTGTTCGAAGTCAGCTCACTGTTCACATGCCATATATTGTACCTGTAGTACCTTGAGGACCATTGGCATTAATGGTGGTACCTCTCGCATCTGTTAACAGCTTTCATCATTGGCTGGTAATCAGGCGATGTTCTTGCATGTTCGACTTCGGCTCACATATTCGCATGCTTGAACTTGTACTTTGTTCGAATCGAGATGGAGCGCAAGACCCTGGATTCTACCTGTTATAATCCAGGCTACGATTTTGTGGATTATTATGATTAGTTACATGACTCACTGATTGGATGGCTGCGACCATACCTGAGTCTATTTGCCGATCCTCACTGGATGGCTGCGCCCATGCCTTGGATCTGGATTATTGTATACTCTGTTATGGATGGTTGTGCCCATACCACATATATATCATGTATCTGATATATCAGTTGTATTTCTCCACGTAGGTTTTCCGATGGCAGAGTTTTCAGTTGGACACATTCTTGTAAAGAATTTCACCCCTCTCTCTCTCTCTCGGGCCTCATGCTTTAGGGGGCATATGTTACATAGTAATTTGTCACTATCCCTACCATTCCCCGTCTCACACATTGGAGGGCTTATTCCGTGACCTGTGAGCAGTGACATGGCTTGAAATCACTTTCATGACATCCCTCTTAACAAGAGCTTTCATTGCCCTGAAGACAACTCCTTGTGAAAAACCCTAAAAACACCCCTTTTTGCATTGGCGCGGGTAGCCAGTTCAGTACCCGCGCCAATGGGGAAAATCCTTCAAAGAGGTCGCACCAATTGGCGCTCTGTCCCAGATTCGCACTCGCGCCAGCCAATTTAAGGAGTGTTTTTTAAAAATAAATGGTGGAAGTTTCATCCTAACTAATCCAGGAACTGATATCTATCTTGAGTTGGGAGGTTTGGCTACGGGTTTCCATAGAGAGGAAGTAGTTTGCCACCTCTCATGGAAGCTTCCTTGATGATAGGGCCAATCCTATGATTTTAGGGATCCCAACTCTCCTTCCTCCATCTATAAAAGCTTGCCCATCTCCATTGCAAGCTAGTCTTCAAGTTCCCAAATTTCCAAGAGCCTTATGCTGCAAGAGCCTCCATAATTCCCTTAAGGCCAATTTCAAGCAAGGAGACTATCGTCAAGATCCGAAGAGAGAGTTTTTTCCCATACTTGACAGGCTTTTCGAGACGTGTTCTGCTGGCGACCCGCTGAAGGAGAATTCAGCGTCAGAACTATGGTTGTAATTTTCCTTTGATTGATTATTAATGAACGACTATTGGTTATGGTTCCACTCTTGTTGTTATTTATAATGATGATTTATGTCCTTTCTGACTGACATATAGTTGCATCTACTGGATTTTACGCTTGCGTTTGTTTTGTTTCTCGCATGTGCAGGTTTCCTATCACGGAGATCGTGGGGATCGTGATCTGCCAGAGCTAAGGAACGGGAGCGCCACCTCTTCTACAAGCAACAGCGTTGGATTCCAGGTAAGCCTTCATCGCTAGTTAGTTTATTTGCAATTAGAAACCTGCACTATAGCATGAATGATTGTTGCTAGACCCGGTCTGGGCTAGTAGGGATCGCCTCTATCCGCAGAGGGGATTTACCGCCACAACACAAATGGATACCATAAAAAATCCTCATCAATTGGCATGGTATATGTCATTTGTAGCCAATGGACTACGAAAACACAGCTTTCCATTGTAGGATTTGTCAACAACCAAGTCATCTCCAAAATTCCTTCCCTACTTTCCAAGGGCTTTCTTCCCCTAGAGAGGCTAAGAAAAGGAATGAGGATGGCAAGTCTCATGAGACCCAAAATGATATATAAATTCTTCAGTTTTCAATCAAGGAAATGTGCATCAACAAAAATATTTTGCAGCCAAATCAATTCATGCAGCCTCATCTCAGCCACACACAGTGCCATCTCATCCCTCAAACGTTGGATTCAAATGCTCGAATGGAGACGAAGGAGAATCAACCATGATCTTTGCCTCATCAATGAGTGAGCACAAACATTTTCATGAATTGAATCACTATGATAGTGATAAGGAAATATTCAATATTACAGACCCTGTGGGAATGGAATTTGTATAAGGAAACATGGCCAGTGTCTTCCCTTCATTTTTTCCTAACAACTCAGAATGGATAGATGTTCATAAAAAAAAAATGTAGAAAGGACATTCGAAAAACCATGTGATAATTTCTAGCATCAAATACCAAGACAATCATGAATTTATTATCATTTCCAATCTTAGGTTAGCTTGCATTTTGTTTTTGGATTTGGTTGGACTCTCTCAAGAACTAACCAATCCAAATTTCTCAGTTTTCATGTAATCATAGGGTATCTTGTCTTTTGATTTTGGGTTTTTTTGGAATTCCCCTCAAACCAACCAATCCAAAATTCTTTGTTTCATGTAATTTTCTAATCAGAAGATAATACAATTTCTAATTCACAAAAAATATATATACTAAAAATAATTAATATATAAGTTAAACATATATACATTTAAAAAAACATGTAATGAGATTCTTAATCATGGAGATTCACCCCCACTTTATCATGGAGATTCTTAATTTGTAAATAGTCTTTGTTACAATATCATGACTTATCAATAACACATGCCCAAAAATGCATAACTCATTTCATACGACACTTGTTTATATGACATTTTTTAATTAATTAATTTTATTAAAGGGAAAAAAGACGTCACTTTGGAAATAAATTTGAATCTTTTATTTATGAATATTACTAATAAGTTTATAGAATATTTTATGGAGGTTAAATGTTTACTATCCATCTAATTATTATTGATAATCGAATTAAATTTTGGAAGCTCTATTCCAAAATAGACATTCCTATCAACGTAAATAATCTTGTCTAAATGCTAAGCTAGGAATCACTTAACCTAAAGGAAAATTTCACACTTGTTGGAATTAATATTCTCACATACAGAAATTAAAACCACACTCTACAGGAATTGAAGCCACTCTTTCTAGAACTAGAATTATACTTGCAAGAATTGAAATCGCTCTTAATAGAACTAGAATCACACTTAAAATAATGAAAATCACTCTTGCACGAATAAATCAAACTTGTAAAAATTGAAGTGAATCATGTTTCAAGAAAGGAAATTTTCCAAGTTGTCAATATTTGATACCCAATTTATGATCGTATCAATACTCATCCCAAGGATATGTTCCTATTTTCAAGAATCACACCAAAGCATAAATGTTCTTCAAACAACCACAAAGAATAAATTTCCTTCATTGTGTATATTGAAATCCTTATTTACTTTTTCAAGGAAAATTGTGCTAGTTGTTATGGAAAGCCAATTAAATTGCTACAAGAAGCAATGTGTAACTAAAACCTATTACAATTGAAATTCTTTAGAAAATATTGAAATAATTGAATGATCCTCCTTGAAAATGAAATACCAAAAGACATTAATTATGAAAATATGAAAACCTAATTAAACACTTAAGAAATAGTTGTAACTTACAATAAGGATATGTTAACCACACTCTACAAAGAAAACTATAAATTTGCTTACAAAACCTACTAAATTTGTAGAAAGAGAAAGGTTGTATTTAATTAAATACACATTCATGTCAATAAAATATTGGTAGTAAACTCACATAAGTCTTTATATTAATTGAAAATCAATTTACAATGCAATGTTATTACAATACTTAATTATTTTTCTCTCTCCCCCTTTGAAAGAGGTGGCACACTTATATAGGAACCCTTCATTAAACTAATATAATGCACTTAACTATTAGAAAAATGGTTCTAACAAGAACCATTCATTGATTTTATAATTTGGGCTTAACTTACTCTAAATTAATTAACCCACTGAGTAAATAATTGCATAATTTTAGATTGTCATTTTTTTGGATACATGTTTTTAGCATATTCAGGAATATTCCTATTTGTTGTTAATTTTTCTTAGGGCTTGATTGTTATTTTCTTTAGATAATTGCATTAAATATTTTACACATTGAATTCACCCCATGGTATCATAACATAATTACAAATTATGTAAAAATAATAATAACATTAGAAATTCAACAGAACATAAAGGAATAACAAAAGAAAAGCATGCACAATAAAGACATTGTGATTTGGTCGAAGACTAGGGAAAAACCCCACAAGTGGGAAAACCCAAAATTAAATTCTTCTTCTTTTATTAGATATTCGTCAATTTTTCAACTTAGATACAAATTAAATCCATAGAGAGTCACATCATAATATCAGGCCACCTAGGGCCTACCCAAGTCAATTCACAACTGTGTTTGTCAACTGACATTCAATAATATAAGAATTTTTCTACCAAATAACACCACCATATCTGACACCCACTATCCATCATTCCTACCATTAATGGTTTTTTATCTTACACACATTTTTTCTTATGAACAAGGGTCCCTATCAAGGAAGAAGCCCTTAGTTTTTACTTTATATCAAAGTTATAGTCATTTTTGGAAACCATGAATCATTCAAGCATAGGGTTATATAAAACTGCTTAGGAAGAATATATTGTTGCAATAAAGGACCATATAAATTCACTGTAAAGATACCCCAATAATAAATTATTGTAGTGATACCATAGTAGAGCTGCCACTATATAGATCAGTGATAAATACCATAGAAATACAATACAATGAGCCATTGTAGCAGTACATTTTTTACATTATTGAATATTTGATCCCATAGAGTATTGATACCATACATATTGCAGGGGATCACGCCATTCATATCGTAGAGGATAATATCAAAAAATGTGTCTCAATTCCATTCATGCCATAGAGAAAAACACCATACAAATGTGTCTCATTTCCATTTAATGGGAAGAAAAACATGGTTTTGGTGCCATACTTGTATACATATATTGTACTAGTGTAATATCACAGAGCACTTATGAATTGATGCCAAACCAATGTGAGTTGATCTGAGACCATAAACATAGATGTGAGACTATTCCATGTTTGATATGAAATAGTGTATCATTATATAAAGAACTATAGCAAGAGATATATCATAGCTAAATAATAATCCTGAAGTCATCAAGAGAGAGGTCATGTAACCAATGAGAGAGAGAGAGAGAGAGTGAACATAAAAATATCGCAAAGAGAGAATCCTATTATAGTGTGAGAGTCCTATAGAAAAATATAATACCATCATGTAGCATGAGATAGCCTTGTGAGATTCATGTCCTAAGGCAAAGTGAGTGTAAGGAGAATAATTGTTATAGAAGGAAAAGAATAATATTGAGGCATATTCTGAGGAAGATCAAAATGTAATCCATGAACCTTAACCCTTGAAAATATCCATAGACCATAACTCTTGCAAATATCTAGAACCTTTGAAAATATTAGTGCCAACCAAATTGTCATTTTAGAGATCACTCCAATGGGTATTTATAATTTTTTTCCAATGTGAAAAGGTGCATCTTGGAGGTAAGCCAACTTGTCCCAATATTCAAATTTGAATTGTAGTTGATCTATAGAATTGGAGGGAAAATTTTATTTTTATTTTTTTATTTAGGCACTTCAAATAATATTTCATAATTAAAATGTGGGCTAGGGAATTTATCCCTAGCTACCAAAAATTAACGCTCCCTCTCAACTAGGGAGGAATTTCCATCAACATCATAATCCTCATCTAGGATATCTCATCATGGCTTCATTATGATGTATCTCGAGAGAACATATATCAATAATAAGAAAGATAGATAGTTGAATTATTGATAATACCCACCTCATATCGTCTCATTAAATAAGAGGAATCCATAACCAATGGTAGGGGATATCATCCCTCCAAACCATATGTTGAAAAAAGGCAGCAAGAAAACCCTGATTTAATTTTCCCTTGAATTGAATTAGGAGAAAATTGAAATTCCACATCACAAGTCAACTTGAATGGGTTAACTGAGTTTTTATCACTCAGTTAGATTAGTTGATTCGAGTTTAGGGATTAACTTGAGTTGTATACAGTGATTCCTAAATTTTAGGATCCTAAGTTGAGTTAATTTCATTTGTAACAATTTAATCAGTTAAAATAAGTTAAATTTAGTTAAACTAGTTCCAACAACTGGAGGAACTAGTAGGAGGTCTAGTAGTGGGGTGCAGCTTCATTTTTCAACCATTTAAATCATCAATTAGCTAATAATTCACTCATGCATGCATGAAATTCAAGTTACCTAGTTGATATTTGAGTTCAAGGGCAGTGTACTATCAGTTGTATAATTATCCAAGTTGTATAGGTGGTGCATGCAGTCAGAGAAGGGCTTATAGGGATTGTGCTTTTATGGATGATGAATTTTGCTAAATAATAGGGGATAATTCCCAAGTAAACAACGCAAGGAAATAGGGACTTGGGTAGGCAAGTAAGTTGGCTACTTGTTTTCCAGAGTCAGCTTGTGAGGTAGTGATATAGATTATACTTGAGAAAAGGTTGTTCAGGCTTGAACAAGCATTGTATTTCTTCTTTATTTTCTAATAAATGAAATACAGATAGCAAGGGGTTTTTATTATTTTATTTCCCCTAGATATATCCTCATATATGTATTTTGAATAATGATGCATGATTTTGATATTGCTTCTCAATCATGAATTTCTTTTCACAAATGAGTAGAGTAGATTTGAGTATTATGTTTTAGAACATTACATGAGAAGTATTGAATCTACAATTAATTTCTACATGGTATCAGAGCTATATTTGTATAAATATATACATGGTATCAAAGCTAGAATCGTAGTATAGAAGAGAATTTGAATTTTGTGCAGGAGGTTCAAATTTCAAGGTCAGTGTTGCGGGCTTTCTCCAGGACTGAGAAGATGACTTCCACCGAACTCAAGCTTGTGTATGCTCTGGAAGGAACCAAAAATTTTTTGGCATGGAAGATCCATATAGAGGTGGTATTAGATGACAATGGTTTACTATATTACATCAATGGCATATGCAGTAAAACCCCCAACAGTTTATGCCCAAGATCTTTCTTAGTGGAAGAAGGATGTAACTAAAGTGAGGAGGATTATATTGGAGGGAGTTCGAGACCATATTGTCTCAAATCTACACAGGAAATAAACTCCATTCACAATGTGGAAAACACTGACATACTTGTTTGATAACAATATTGTTAGGGTGAATTCTAATCTCAAGCGTACGAAAAAATCTCACTTTAGTTGTGCATAAAAAATAACCCTAATATCAAATGAGGCTATCAATTTCCTTAGATATGCAGTAGGTGATTAGAATAAATGCTACAAAAATCCATTTCTATGCAGTTAAATACATTAAACATCTAAAATAAACAAGAGTTTCTCCATACATCCAATAGACAAGACAAGAATTTATAAAGAATTTTTTGTATTATGACACCTGGGAAGGGAACACAAAAAGATGTTACCAGTCCCCCTCAATGGGATGGGTTCTTGTATGTCCTCAGCACTTTAGATACAAGATATATCTGTCTTGATGGTGCAGAAAACCCAAAAAAAATAGAACTCAAAGGGAGCTCACAAGAAAAAGTAAAAAAAAAATATGACAATGATGGAGGATCAAGGTCAGACCAAAAGTATAGATCAAAAGGTGATCAAAAATGTGTAGTGAATGAATGGAAAACCCTTCTATTTATAACAAAATATTGAGTTAGTCTAGATATTGGTGCATAATTAAAATATTATTAACCAAATCTAGATCCAACTTACTTGGAATATTTTATTATTTTAGTGGAGGGAAAAGGAATTTAGAATTGGTTAAATCCCTTTATTTAGAAATAATAAATAAATAAATTATTTATTTATTATTTCAAGGATGACGTTAAGGAATAATTAAATAAATAATGATTTACTTAATTATTTAGAAATGATTTAGTCAAATTAAAGATTTAAATAGTTATTCCTAGAAAATAATAAGATAAATAATAATTTATCTAATCAATTCTCATGTTTTGGGCTAAATATGACCAGGAATATTAATTAAACAGTGGTTTAGTTAATTATCCCTAGAGGAAAATCGAACAAATAAGGATTTATTTAATTATTCCTCATGGGGTTTCCTGTTTAGACCAGAAATAATTTAATAAACTATGGGTTATTAAATTATTTTTCATAGTGAAAGAAATTTTACTATGATAAAATTTGTCTTACATGGTGTACTTTAGTCCATCTAATAGTAACAGGTTAGATGACCAAAAATTGGTGTAACATATTCCCCCCCAACATGCGAGCATTAGGAGCTAATCGTATGACCGAAGTATGTTGTAAGAACACAATCACTAGACTTCGAAGGGGAGTCAAAGAGAGAGAAATATAAAACTTACTACAGCAAGAGAGGACAAGACCCTGAGGAGGTGAGACTTACAAGTGTGAAAAGTATCTTTTATGAGTGAGTACTTGTTCTGAATGAGGCGGGGGAGGCATACCTATGCCTGCCAAGATGACAAAGTACAAATAATAATGGTGCACCCAGCAAAAATGGGACTAAGATATATAGTACATGCTGGCATAAACATGGGCAAGATAAAAAACATAATGGATCCCACATACATACTATACCTGGTACAATAGCCAAGACTTATACAATAATATCTGAGTACATGAAATATAATAACAACCAAAGAGGCCCTGTAAAATAGGAAAGGGCTCTAAAAATCTGAATGATACATGCAAACTAAAAGGCGCTATAAGCGGCTAAGGCCAGAACCATCAAATATATGGAGCTGCATCCAAGGCTATAGTAAAGAGGTCATCCAGGTATGTGGGGGGCTACCTGAAGGGCCACCCCCTCATGAGGTCTGAAACATCTCACACACACCCAAGAATCACTGGTACAATCCGTTGAATCACCGAACCATCAAGTATACGGATCTTGATCATGCCATAAGGAGATGGAACTGAGAAACAAACAAGTCAAAGGGAAATAAAGGGTCCCTTTGCCTGATCTAAGGCACCGAAAAAGAGTGGAAGCTGGAACCAAGGTACACCGTCCTCTAGACCTATCTTCTGGAATGAATAAGTTGATGTCGACAGAAGGAGGTCCGCCATAGGTGAGGCAATAAGGAATCCTCAACTAAGGCATGAGGGATAATAGTAGAACGACTTATAGACTGACACTAGGGATGATGTTGGAATCGAGGATACTGAGTAGTGGGCTGACGACTTCCCTTGTTAGAGCATAAAGGGGATGGATGCCTTGCCAGCTCGTGACTCGAATCTGGAGGGGATATGGGATAATATGACTAGAGGAAAAAATGTGCGACACGAGAGTGTTACAAAGTGATAAAGGATGGAATACTGTGGCAGGAGACAAAAGGGACTCTAGACAGACTCCACAGATGCGATGATGACTCAACTCAGGTGCTCAAAACAAGGGCTACCCGATGATGCTACCACACAGAATAAGCCCGGTGGGGACCATAAAAACATGAGTACAAGATGGTTACTCACAACGAAAATTGACATGAGCATCGACAAGTATGAAGGCAAAGTGGTGCCCCAACTACAAGTGTCGCAAATGAATAGATTTGATTTTGGGAAGCGGCGAAGCGACCCTTTTTGGAAAAAAGGCTTCCGAGTGAAGTATCAAATCACCAAACACGAAAGGATACCCATTTGAGTGCTCGGTGAGAGATTTCCAATGGTGCTGGCGGCTTTTCAAACCGAGCTACTATTTGGTCATAATTGGCGAAAGAAAAATTTGGGGTTTTTCTTTTAATAAGGAAATTTCCCTCCAATTTGATTCATTTGCAAGTGTAGTTGTGGTGAATGTAGAGAGGATAAAAGGCCCTAAATCTTGCAGTGATTGAAGCGAACAAACCGACCATTGGAATTAGGATCAGGGACTTTTAGGTAGGCAGCCTTACTTGTCTAAGGATGGCCTTAATGCTTCTTGGAAGGATGGTCCTGGTGAAGAATCAAGGTAAGAAAAGAATACGAGAATGAATTGCTAGAGAAGGTGTAGAATCATCCATGCCCACCAATTCAAACATTGGGACCAATTGGTAAACATGTTATCACACAAAGTATAATATTTGAATATAGGGTATCAAACATCTATGATATATGGCTCGTTGGAGAGGCCAATAGGTCTAACTAACCAAGGAATGGGAGGACAATCGACCATACCTATATTGATGGGGTCTAGGTCGAGACTTATGTAAATCATATGAAAAGATGGACAGGGGTGCCATCATGCCCCCAAGCATGGGATACTACCCCCAAGCATATGTGATGGAGGGGACTAATCTGGTATGCATAGGTGGGAATGATGCCCCTATCTAGACGATTTTATGTGTTAAGTCCCTATATTAATAGTGTAGTCCCTTATTATGTTAGTGTAGCCCCCCTTATTATTATTTTTTTACCCCTGTAACCGCCATATTGTTATTATTGTGCCCTTACATTATTATTTTTAGGTCGGCTAGGATTACATTGTGGCCCCACTAGGATTATATTGTGGCCCCATGGACTCCTAAATATAGAAGGAGGTTTTGGTCATTTGTATCATCCAAGAATTGTTCATTCATGTAATGTATTGGAGGTTTCCCCCTCTAAGTGACTTATTTCTAAGGCATTGATATCTCTTTTCTTCTATTTTTGGAAACGGTTTCACAACAATTGTTATCATAGCAAGTCATCATGGAATTTTCGCTATAACTTTTTTTCTACGAAGTTTCAAAAGCTTAAATTTTTAGAGTGCTAAGCCAAAATCCTAAAGAACAGCGCCACAAAATTTCAGAGCTTGGTTTGCAATGTTTTCAGATATATGATCTGTGCAAGTTAGGTCTTTTTGCAGGCTCCTGAATTTAACCTAAATAGGTCATCGCAGAATTTTCGATGTACCTTTTTTTCTACGAAGTTTCAGAAGCTGAAATTTTTAGAGTGCGAAGCCAAAATCCTGAGGAACATTTTCCCAAAATTTTAGATCTTGGTTCGCAATATTTTTGGAGATATGGTCTATGGAATTTAGGTCTTTTGTAGGCTCCCAAATTTCATTGCAAAGAGGTGATCATGGAAAAATCTTCATAAATCTCTCTCTCTAAGCATCGGATTGGAATTTCGTAAAAAGTGGCCGCAAGTAAACAGACTTTAGTTTCCTCTCAATAAATTTCAAAGATTAAGGCGGGAACAGTGACACGTGGCAAGTCGTACAAGTTCGCTCTACTGAACCTGTCCATAATTAGGTCATTGTAGGAGATTGGGCACAACTTTGTCTTAAAGAATACAAATTAGGTCAGACCTGTGGCATTCTAAAAAGAATTCAAAGGGATACCTCAGTGCCAAATTTCAGATATTGAATATCCGAAATCACAAAGGTAATTTAGTTTCAATATCGAGCTCCTCAAAATCAAGAAAAAGGTGTGTATTTTGTTTTTAAAATTGCATAACGTTTGTTTGAAAAAGAAGTTTGAAGTGATTCCAAGGGCATATTTTAGAATTTTTATCAGTATTGGGTTCTATAATGCCTCAAAAAAATAATTCCATACCCATTAAACCCTCAAAAATCTATACTATGATGCATGAAGAGGAAGAATTGCAATATGAGATATCAAAATTACGGTACCAAGTGCAACAAATTTCGATCTTACGAAGAGCAACCAAAGATGACATAGATGGTTTAAAAGAAGAAATGACGGCTAAGTTGGATGTTTTGAAGGATCAAATAATAGCTAATATGGATGATAAATTAGTGGAAGATCACATCGAGCATCAACAACAAGTTCTCCAACTCTCAAAGGATAACCTAACTTTGGTGCAAAATCTAATGAAACAATAGGAAGATCAACATCACATCGAAATAATTTCTGAAGCAGTCACAGAAACAAGAACTCGACAAGTACGATCAATTTCATAGTATCTAAGCAAGTGAAATAACTTTCCTGTAGAATATTCCACATGGGAGGATGAGAATTTTATACAGAAGCATCAAGAAATAATCAAGCGTTGAGGACAACACTTGTTTGAAGGAGAGGGGCATGTTAAGTCCCTATATTAATAGTGTAGTCTCTTATTATGTTAGTGTAGCCCCCCTTATTGTTATTGTTGTACCCCTGTAACCCCCATATTTTTATTATTGTGCCCTTACATTATTATTTTTAGGTCGGCTAGGATTACATTGTGGCCCCACTAGGATTATATTGTGGCCCCATGGACTCCTATATATAGAAGGGTTTTGGTCATTTGTATCATCCAAGAATTGTTCATTCATGTAATGTATTGGAGGTTTCCCCCTCGAAGTGGCTTATTTCTAAGGCGTTGATATCTCTTTTCTTCTATTTTTGGAGTTGGTTTCACAACATTATGGAGTGCCATATATGGTGTCACTATACCAAAGAGTGTCTTTGGAGATAATGAAATGATGCTCACTAATAAAATATAGAGGTTGGTCAACAAAAATGTCTAAGGGATTGGGTTGTTGATGTAAGCTAAAGGAATGATGAGGGGGATCATCCCTGGAGTGATTTGAAGTGATATGGGACTCTAGAGGTTCTTCTAAATGGGAATAATAATGGTACTAGAGTCGACATGAATAGATGCACTAGGAGGGTTGTGGAGAATTGTTTCTCCTGGACTCTAAAATATGGGTGCCCCCTTACCTAAACAGTGGGTGTCAATGTAATGGCCACAAGGTGTATGTGGCTTGAATGCATGAGTTCGATGTAAGGGGGGATAAATAAAGTCAGGGGTGGTGATTTATTCCATAATGTCATCATCACAGTAGAAGATGGGGTGACTGGTGGAAGGATGACCGCATGACGCAACAAATCTACCTGACTCATCATTATGAGAAGTGAGGTTCACATGTGCATCATCACGGAGGGTGACAGAAGAAAAAATAGATGAAGAATCTACTGATGTTGATACCAAGGTGATTTTTGAAGGGAGGTCAAGCGAAATAGAAGGGGATGCCCCAGAGGGGTCTTCCACCATGGATCTCATATATGATGAAGCCTATCTACTGATGTTGAGACCAAGCTGATCGCTGAAGGGAGGTCAGGCGAAATAAAGGGGGATGTCCCAGAGGGGTCTTCCACCGTGGATCTCATGGATGTGTGAAACTTTTTCATCTCGCATATGCCCAGACTGATTTTCATTGGTTCACATAATAAATTTGCATCAGGTTCCTTTTCCTGTTCTAGCTTCCTATTCCTGCTCCAGCTTTCCGTCAAACTAGGGTTCCTTTTCATGTTCTAGCTTCCTGTTCTTGCTCCAGCTTTCACATAATAAAGACTCTGTCATCTCGACATCGGGAGGGCATACATCAATGGGAGTCGATGTGTCCTCTGGTTATGCCGAATCAAAACTTTCAAGTAAGGGATACATGGACTCGTTGCGCTCGGCCTCAAATTGGCGAACCACTTCCAAGGAGGTGCAGAAATCATCGAGGCGGGGACAGAGGTGAGTATAGTGGCCATAGAAATTACACATAGTACAAGTTTGATTTGTTTGTAAATTATTGGGTTTCTTGGCTGAATCTAGTAAAGTAACATGGAATTATGGGATATCAGACTCAGGAAACACTTTGTTGATCATGGGTTTAATACGAAACAACTCGGGACAATTGTGGGTAGCATGATCGAAAACATCACACAAAGCACACGGAGGTGTACACTTTGGAGGCTTAGGAAGAGTAGGTATTGTCTAAGTAGCCTTTTCCTTAGGTGCCTTTTTATGGGCTTTTCCCCCCTCACCCAAGGCTTTCACAACAAGAGTAGATTCTTGTTGAGGTGGCTAACACACAGAAGCGAAGGGAGGGGTCATAGCGACCGGTTGGACCGGGGTCAAAGCAGTGTAAGGTTTTAGATGAACAGGAAGGGTATTGGCTGGGGTATCAATGTACCATACTGGGATCCCCAAGGGCATGTTGGAAGGGTCAAGGTAGCCATAAAAGGTACTGAAAATACTCCGAAAGGGGGAGCAAGAAATGGTATCTGACCAGAGGGGTAATGGCCAGGTGAAATAGCTCCCAGACGGTTAAGGCTAGGGGTAACCATTCCATGAGGAAAAAAAGGATTAGGGGCACCAACTATAGATGAAGGGCGTTGAGGAGGAGATCCCAAAGGCTGATTCAAAGTACTAAGAGCAGGTTGCAAAGGGCGAGGCTGCTAACTAGTCAAACCGGACCGTTTGAGGTCGGACCGTTTGAGGTCGGACCGAGACGATTACATCATGCAAACATTCGATGAGCTAGGGTCAGAGATAAGAAGGGGGAGACCAGGGAATGAACCAATAAAATAGGAATATTTATAGACTCTGGGTGAGATACTGATCAGAGGTTAAACTGTTTGTTTATTGGCCACGGAAGAAATGATGGACGCTAGAGAGGTCTGAGACTTCGGTTCGTAATATGTCAGCTGATCGATAGTGACGATATTTCCGTTGTGAGGATTTCAAATCCTATGGTGAACCTCAGAAGGGACAGCAGACATCGTATAAGTGTAGCTACGACTGAATATAATTTTTTAGTCTAAGGGGGCATCGATGACTTCAACGTCAACACAAATAGTTTTTTCCGCAAGAGTACTAGGAAAATTGCGGAACATGACAAGGGGCTGGGAAGAGTGGTCGCCCCACACATGGAGGGTGATAGTGGAAGGAGATAACTTGGACAATCCGAGTTTTTTTCCAAACAGAAGCAGACATCACGCAGGTGGATGCCCCCTCGTCAATGATACATCGAGATACGTTGGCATTCTTGATCTTAACAGGTATTTGGAAGGTGATGGATGTAGGTAGGGGTGGATGCTCTGACTTGTAAACATCAAATATAATAAAATGATCATCTGAAGGTTCCATAATGCCCATGGTATTTAGTATAGATTTACATTGTGAAGGGCACGACTTGAAGACTTCCAGCGTTGATATGGCGGCAAGGAATTGCCAAGTCATCTACTATATTGTAGGTGTGGGCAGCTTTATCGAAAGCAGCATTTTGGCATAACGATCCTTTGGGATCTTGGTATGTACCTCTGCCTTAGGCTGAGGGATCTGTAAAGGACCATTGGGTGTTTAAATTGGCTTTGTGGGACCTATGGACTAGGGCTTGGTTGCCGACATAGCGGGAGGCTTGGTGTACTGGCATGACCAATTCTGAAGGTTGAGATTAGAGGTATTGGCTTGGTCATATTGCATCATAAGGATCTGGTAATCGGGGGTACCAGATGGAGGAGGTTGAGTGGCCACCTAACTTTCATGGGGTTGGGTAGCCACATATCCTTGCTAGGGGGAAGGATTGGTAAACACAGTTGGTTGAGTAGGTATAGCATTAGGAGGAACTAGAGCAGAGGCTTGTTGTCCTTGAGATTCTGCTTGAGCTTCCCACAATTGACACATCTGAGGTAAAAGGGGACAATAATGGGTATAGTTACCATGGACACCACAATAATAACAAGGCTTATTCATAGGTAGAGGTTTGTTCTGCTTGGTTTGATCGCCCTGTTACTGAGTTGCAGTGTTAGATATATTCCCTTGAGTATTGTTTCCTTTATTACCTTGGGTGGGCTGGTTTTGGTTGACTTTCCTCTTCTTTTTAGAAGTGGGAGGATTATTCACACTCTATTGCGCATACATCTGACCCTGGGGGGGGTGGGTGCTACTACGGAGATTGAGAAGGCATGGGAGGATGAGATGCTAGTGTTGGAGGAGCTGGAGCACCTAGCTGTGGATGCCAATAGTAAGTAGGTTGAGCAATAGTAGGGTAAATAGGTTGGGCAATAATGGGCCCTGGTATCGGAGGATGCGATTGGGAAAAGTTGTGAGGCATGCCGTGTCCTGGATACCTGTTGTCGAGAGGGGGAAAAGTGTTAGATGAGTTGGCCCCTCCCTGAGGGAAACCATAACCCATAGGAGGATGAGTGTATGGATGTGAAATGGATCTAACGATACCGTCAGTGGCATAAGATTCCCCTGGTGTGTTGGCACCACCAAGTCTAGGGAGATCAGGTAAGACGGTATAAACATAACCAGATTGCACGTAGATCAAGTCATATTTCAGCACAACTTGGAGGGATTTTTCCTCAGTATGAGGAAAATGAGACACGAAATATTTACCAATAGAGGGAAAAAGGGATCTAAGGAACCAGTCCATGTAGACATGGTCTTCAAAAACTAGAGCTCGACATAAGCTCTTCCTTCTGCACCATTCTTGAACATGGTCAGACAGGCGAGTGGCAGAAGTTTGATAGAAAGTAGTCAAAATTTTGGTACTAGTGTCATAGCGAAGGGGAAGCTAGAAGTAAGATAGAAACACCTTTGAAAGAGTCGCAAAATTAGCATGAGAGGCAGTGGCCTGATAAACATACCACTTAGAATCTTCTCCAGTAAGTGTACATTGGAATAACAAAAGACAGATAGAGTCATTAGTGATAGAGTTGGACAAACACCACATGTGGAAAGAACAAACATGGTTGGTAGGATCCTCTCCAACATTTCCTTCAAACTTAGGGACGTCTGAAGGAAGCTTGGTTGTCATAGCAGGCCAACCTGGATCATGGTGTATAGCGTCATTAATTAACTGGGTTAACTTGGGAAGGATTAGGCCTGCCATATAAGGAAGCAAGGGAGCAGCCAAAATCATTCCTGTTGCAGTGCCACTAGTAGCAGTTCCAACATTAGAGTCGAGGCCACCACCAGTGGTAGGTCCTGCACCAAACATGATGAAGGTGAAAGGTGGAGGAAAATCGAGGATGGAAACAGAAGGAGAACCCGATGAACCAGAATCAGAGTCGGAATGGGGACTCAGTGAAGGACTAACTTGGACCCTATACGGTGGGGTAAGTCTTCCTAACGGAAACTGAGGATGAAGGACTTGGAGTCTCCAGGATGAACCCAATAAGGAAGAGATGTAAACAAGGGTATAGAGGTGCAGATTAATTAATTAATTACAATGTTTTCATCTTGGCCTGACGGTGTAAACCAGGCACTCTTCACTTTAGGTGTGCATGTGTGTGATAAGTGTGTTAATTTTACTTAAGCGTAGATGTGTGTATAGAAAAAAATAAAAAATATGTTGTATAACTGTAAATAAAACTAAAAGCGACAATAAATAAAACTAAAAGCGGCAGTAAAATAAACACCTAAAGATGCATAAATTTAAACCCAAAAAGGAGGGCTTCTCAAAAACTAGTCTAAGGGTGGATGAAATCTACTCAAAACACACAATATGGCCAATAGATCTAAGGTCAAGAGAGATGGGGATATAAAGGTCAGACTTGTTGAAAAGAGGTGTAGAAAACAGCAAGAAACAAGAGGAAAAATGCTGAAAAATAGGTGGCGAAAGGCTACAACCTAAAGGGAAATGTAGGGGGCCCTAAAGGGAGGACCAAACAAAACTAAAAAGAGGTGCTTTGGATGGAAAAATAACCGATCTAAAATGGATCTTAAAAGTCAGGTTCAGATCTAAAAAAAGGGTTGAAAAACACTGAAATCTCAGAAGACCAACTTCAGCTAAACTCCTCCTAAAAAGGTGGAAGAATACTAAAGCCCTAAGGGGCTTGGTTCCTACTTTGATCAGTAAAACTAAGCAAGTAGAGGTCAAATACGGGTAAATATGGAGGTCAGACAACCCTGAATAGTGCCCTCGGAAAACCCTGAAAATTTTAGAAAAAAAATAACTAAATCCTATGTTGTATCTTAAATTGGGCATGTTAAACAGGTCATAGTTTTTGGGCAGATATCACACTGACAGCTTAAGCTGTGTTTGAAATGAAAAGGGTGACCCATCTAACTGGTTTCCTTTGTGCAAGTTTCAAAAAAAAAAAAAAAAGGTGTCGTCTCTATCACGACTAATGCCTGTCACCTGGGAAGGAAACACAGAAAGATGTTACCAGTCCCCCTCAATGGGATGGGTTCTTGCATGTCCTCAGCACTTCAAATCCAAGATCTCTCTCTCTCTCTCTTGATGGTGCAGAAAAGCCAGACAAAATAGAACTCAAAGGGATCTCACAAGCAAAAGAAGAAAAAATATGACAATGATGGAGGATCAAAGTCAGATCAAAAGGTGATCAAAAAGGTGTAGTGAATGAATGAAAACCCCTTCTAGTTATAAAAAAATATTGAGTTAGTCTAGATATTGGTGCATAATTAAAATATTATTAACCAAATCTAGATGCAACTTACTTAGAATATTTTATTGTTTTTGGTGGAGGGAAAAGGAATTTAGAATTGGTTAAATCCCTTTATTTAGAAATAATAAATAAATAAATTATTTATTTATTATTTCAAGGATGAGTTTAAGGAATAATTAAATAAATAATTATTTATTTAATTATTTAGAAATGATTTAGTCAAATGCAATATTTAAATCATTATTCCTAGAAAATAATAATTTATCTAATTAATTCTCATGTTTTGGGTTAAATATGACCAGGAATATTAATGAAACAGTGGTTTAGTTAATTATCCCTAGAGGAAAATCAAAAAAATAAGGATTTATTTAATTATTCATCGTGGGTATTCCTATTTAGACCAGAAATAATTTAATAAACTATGGGTTATTAAATTATTTTTCATAGTGAAAGCAAGTTTACTATGGTAAAATTGGTCTTACATAGTGTACTTTAGTCCATCTAATAGTAACAGGTTAGATGACCAAAAATTGGTGTAACAAATAGTGACTGCAAGAAAATCGTACTGAAGGACAAGCTTCGCAAGATGCAAAATAATTACACAATTTCCCAGTACCTGAGTAAGTTTACACAATGTCATGATGAGCTTGGCGGGGTGGGTGTTACTGTTCCAGAAGAATATTTGGTAGCTCTAAGTTTGTTGGGTCTTCTGAATATTTGGCACAGTTATTAATATTATGTTAGTGGTAGAGATAAACTACCAAGTTGGGAGTGGTTATGGTCTGATCTAGCATAGGAAGAAATAAGGCAGGACAACAGAGATGGGGCCTCATTCAAATAAGAGGAAGAGGAACTTGCATTAGCCAACAAAGGAAATAAATCCAAGGGAAAGAAGTCTCGAGGCAAGGAGGGAAAGAAGAAATACTTACCTAATATCAAGTGCTTTCATTGTCATGAATTTGGGCACTATGCCATGAAATTTCCACATAAAAAGGAAAGAAAGAAGGAGCCTATAGTAGCATCAGCAAGTGAAGCTCTAGCTTCTCAATTCGATATTGATTTTACTCTCATTTGATGCATGGAAAGCACCATAATCGAAATCATGTGGTATCTTGATAGCAGTGCTTCATTCCACATGACGAGGAAAAAATATTTCTTCAGTGACTTGGGGGAGAAAGACCTCAAGAAGAACATAGGGTTTTTAGATGATGGGAGGTATAGCATGACTAGTATCGATACATTTAATTTTTAGAGGGAGTCTAGCTCCCCTCTCAGGATCAAGGAATTTATGTTTGTACCATGTCTAAAGAATAATATGGTTTTCATCGTAGTGTTGGAATACCATGGCTACGATGTGATATTTAGAAAAGGGAAGGTTTTCCTTATACACATTGCCATAGGAAAAGTGAAGCAGATCGGTGTGAAAGTCAAGAAATTGTATGCACTTGAGGTTGAATATGCATGAAAATCCTTGAGGAGAAAGGAAAATGTGAGAGACTTGGTTGTTGAGAGGTAGCACGATTTACCTCTCAAAATGGAGCCTCAAAAGAAGCCTCGGCAATTTGTGGAGTAGCCACAATTGGATAAGAAAAGAGGAGATATAGTAGAAACATCCACTCAAGTAGAGACCTCCAGTAGGTATATTTTTTTAGCCAAGTTTTCAGAGGGATCACATGCATCCATACCTCCAGGTGTGAGGTGGGGCGATGTGAAGCAATAGTCCTAGGAGTGAAAAAAATTGGGCAGGGTCCGTTGAGGTGTTTTTTTTCTCATTACCTTGCTACGAGGGCCCACAGTATTTAGTAGCAGGAGGATAAATTTCAGTCATAAACTGAGGAGTGGAGATCAGTGTTGAAATCATAGCAAGAAGCTCAATAGCAGAGTCAACAACAGCATAGTTTTCCCAGTAGATAGTTGCAGACTGATTCAATGATTAGTTTTATTTATTTTTATGTATGCCTCTTAGTTGCAGATGTTGTAGTAGCAATATAAACAGAGAGAATTGTTGCATTAAAAACATTTCAAAGGTGTTGAATCAGGGTATATGTGAATCCCTTTCTTTCTTAGAGGAATTATTGAAAAATGGAAGCAAGAAAAAAATGATTTAATTTTCCATTGAATTAAATTAGGAGAAAATCAAAATTCCACGTCACAAGACTACTTGAATGAGTTAATTGAGTTTTTATCACTCAGTTAGCTTAGTTAATTTGATAATTTGAGTTGATAGCTTAACTTGAGTTGTGTACAGTGATTCCTAAATTTTAGGATCCTGGGTTGATTTGATTTCATTTGTAACAATTTAATTCATTGAAATTCAATTAAATTCAATTAAACTAGTTCCAATTGTTGGAGGAACTAGTAGGAGGTCTAGTAGTGGGGTGTAGCTTCAATGTTCAACCAGTTAATTGATCAATCAACTAATAATTAACTCATGCATGCATGAAATTCGATTTACCCAGTTGAGATTGGAGTTCAAGAGCAGTGTACTATCAGTTGTATAATTATCCAAGTTGTATAGGTGGTGCATGTTGTGAGGGAAGGGCCTAAAGGCATTGCACAGTTATGGATGAGGAATTTCCCTGAATAATAGAGGCTAATTCCCAAGGAAACGGTGCAAGGAAATAGCTACTTTTGTAGGAATGAAAATTGGCTAAGTGTTGACCAGAGTCACCTTGTGAGACAGTGAGATAAATTATACTTATGCAGAGGTTTTTTACGCTTGAAAAAGCATTGTATTTCTTCTCTATTTTTTAATTAATGCAATTCCAATAGGAATAGGTTTTGAGAAACTTCTTTCCCCTAGATATATATGTGTGTACATGTGTTGAATCATGATGCATGATTTTGATATTTCTTCTCAATCGTGAATTTCTTTCCGCATATGAGTAGAGTATATTTTAGTCTTATGTTTTAGAACATTACATGAGCAGTATTGAATCTACAATTAATTTATGCATGGTATCAAAGCTATATTTATAGAAATTTCTACACCCTACCTGTATTTATGAATTTTATCTCAGTTATATCTCATCACATAGAGGAATAATATTGCATGATCAAAGGTAGGGGAGATCAATCCTAAAACCCTACTAATCTCAGGGTAAAATTACATGACCTCCAACTTAGTTATATCAAAAAAACATCCATATCATCTTGACTTAATTTCCTTTAATCATCAGCTAAACAATATCGATCCAATAGAAGAATAATAACCATCATAGGGTAGCTTTTTCTACCACCCTATCAACTTAATCAACATCATATGGAAGCATATGGCTTCCACCCTATATCCAATAATCAATTTGGTCATTTGAATTAGAATCATCTTGAGGGATTCCATATAAACCCACATCATCATTGAGGAGCTCACATTGACCCTATATCCAAGTGAAATAGGAAATATCAACTTACCGTAAGGGCAAGGATCACACTCTATCATATTGACCTATGACAATGGGAGATATCGACTTAAGGATCACACTATGTCCTATAGTCTAATGAAAATAGGCGAGATCAACTTAAGAATCACACTTTTTCCCATTTTTCATTGATCGTCCCATCTAAACCCTCAAGAGTTAAGTGGTAGAAAACTTTCATCCAAGACTTGAGTGATAGAAACTTACCAGATGGGCAAGGATACACACCCTATCTCAAGTCACCTTAACCCATTGGCTAGATGGGGAGCTCATATCCAAACAATCCTAGCTTGTGGGTAGGATACCAACTGGGGTATACTCTATTAAAGTGACACTAGACGAGATCAACATACCACAGCGGTAAGGATCCACACCCTATCCTATTTTCTAGATATCCCTGAGTCGCAGGAGACCTTACTACTACATTCACATCCTAGGAGCTCAATAGTGGGGAATAGAATGCTTAATGTTCTCGGTCAGCCTTGACCCTTACCTAGGAGGGTCACACCCATCAAGCCAAGTTTCTCTCTAAGGATAATAAAATATTATGAAGCATCATTGCAATATATCAAAGTGTTTATATTTGGTGCCAACTCACTCAAGAGTTCAACCTCACTATCTTATACAATACTTTTGAGCAGGATTTCTTTGTTTTCCTATTTATGCAAGACATAAATCAAATATTATGTTAGAGAAAATACTTGTTCTAAATAAAATAATACCATATTCATCCTTTTTCCTTCTCACATTAATAGGTATCAAGCACAATCCTAAGCTTGTCTCTGTTAGAAAATTATATATTATGGAGCAATGCAACACATAAAATATGCGAAAAATACAAGCACACAAAACACATAAAACCAGAGAGACACAGATATACGTGGTTCACCCAGTTTGGGCTACGTCCACCCCGAACAGCCAGTCCTTCCTTTCTATTATCTAGCAAAAAATTGAAGAGACAAAACCTACAGCAGATCCGTTGTAATATCCTCTGTTCTCTCTCATAGTCTCCCTATCTGTTTCTCGCTCTGAGAATACACACGGAGCTACACAACCACAATACACCACCTTCATATATACAAGGTTTTCTAGGCAAACCCTGCAATCAACAGATAACCCCACCAGACGTCCGTCACAGAACGTCCATTGACTAGAACATTTGATACTTTGCTGGGCAGAATGCAAGACCTGTTAGCCGGGCGTCACTCGAAACCCCGCGAAGCGGGGGGGCTCCAAAGCATCGTTAACCCCCTTCCGGACCTCTACGTAAATGATTAATTTACGGTGGCGTTGCCGCCCATTTAAGGTACAGGGTCCAATGTTGTGATAAAGTAAAAACAAAGATAATCAAGTTCTCCACCCAACAATCTCCCAACTTGAGACCTGATTGAAGTAACTCCATCGGGTCAGTTTATCGTTTGACAACACCTCTTGAACCGGTTGTCTCTTTCATTGCTGTCCTTTAGACTCACCTAAACCAGGGAATCTGCATTTTCCCTATTACAACTTTTGTTAGCATATTTGCAGGATTCTGGCTAGTGTGTATCTTTTCCAACTTCAACTCTCCATCTTCCAATACTGACTGTATGAAATGGTACTTGAGATGTATGTGTTTAGTCCTGGAATGAAATGCTGAGTTCTTTGCAAGATGAATGGCACTTTGGCTATCACTGTATAACGTGACCATATCATGCGTCTTACCCAATTCACCCATAAGCCTTTGTAACCAAATCATTTATTTATTAGCCTCTGTAGCAGAAACATACTCTACTTCTGTTGTTGAAAGTGCAACAACACTTTGGATTTTGAAACCCAACTGACAGTTGTTCCACCTACAGTAAATACATATCCTGTAGTGCTCCTCCTGTTATCTCTGTCACCTGCCATATCTGCATCAACATATCCCTGTAGAGCAATGTTTGAACCACCAAAGCATAATGCTTGATTTGTGGTACCTCTCAAATATCTAAGAATCCATTTTACTGCCATCCAATTTTTTTTTCCTAGATTATTCATGTACCTGCTTACAACTCCCAGTGCATGTGCAATATCAGGCCTTGTGCAGACCATTGCATACATTAAGCTTCCAACTGTTGATGCATATAGAACTTTAGACATATAATCCATGTCTTCTTGGGTCTTGGGGCACATATCCTTACTAAGTTTGAAATGGCTAGCAAAAGGTGTAATAACTGGTTTTGCATTTTGCATATTAAATCTTTTCAACACCTTTTCTAAGTACTCATTCTGAGACAGTGTTAATTTGCGATTTTTCCTATCTCTAGCTATCCTCATACCAAGGATTTGTTTTGCAGCTCCCAAATCCTTCATTGAAAATGAATTTTCCAATTTTCTTTTGAGCACATTTATTTCCTGCATGTTAGACCCTGCAACAAGCATTTCATCTACATACAATAAAAATATAATATAGCTACCATCATTTTTCCTTTTCAGATAAACACAATGATCAGAGTGACATCTAATATAACCTTGTTCAGACATAAACTTGTCAAATTTTAGATACCACTGCCTTGGAGCCTGTTTTAAGCCATACAAGCTCTTCTTTAACCTGCACACCAATTTTTCTTTCCCTTTTACCTCATATCCTTCTGGTTGCTGCATGTATATCTCTTCCTCCAAATCTCCATGGAGAAATGTTGTCTTTACATCTAATTGTTCAAGATGTAAATCTTCCGCTGCTACAAGACTTAAAATAGTTCTGATTGAATTCATTTTAACAACAGGAGAAAATATTTCATCAAAATCAATACCTTTCTTCTGTGCAAATCCCTTCACCACAAGTCTAGATTTGTACCTCTGTTTTCCTCCATCTTCTTCCTTCAGCCTGTAAACCCATTTATTCTGCAATGTAGTTTTACCTGCAGGCAACCTGACTAAGTCCCAAGTCTGGTTATGCATTAAGGAGTCCATCTCTTCTTCCATGGCTAGCTCCCACTTCTTCCTGCTTTCAACTTGCATTGCTTCTTCATAACATTCGGGTTCACCAGAATCAGTCAACAATAAATAATATAATGAAGGAGAGTATCGTTCAGGGGGTCTACTTATCCTGGTAGATCTTCTAACACCACTTCCAGGTGTTTGAGGTGCCTGTTGCTGTTGTGGTGGTTGTTGTTGCTGTGGTTGTTGATTATTATTATTTTCAGGCACCTTTACTTTTTCAGTTATCTCATCAAGAACCATGTATTCCTTGCTTTCTTTTTCCTGTTTCTTTTCCTACAACTGATTCTTATACAAGACCTTTTCATTGAATATTACATCTCTGCTCCTAATGATTTTGTGATTTTCATAATCATATAAGCGATATCCAAAATCATTAACACCATATCCAATAAAGGTACATTTCTTTGATTTTGCCTCAAGCTTTATTCTATTTTCTTTATTAATATGGACAAAGGCCTCACAGCCAAAAGGTTTTAAAAAAGAGTAGTTTACCTTTTCACCTATCCATGCTTCCTCTAGAATACCGCCATCCAAGGAACTTGAAGGCCCTCTGTTTATTATATAAACAGCAGTATCTATAGCATCTGCCCAAAATTGTAAAGGCAATCCTGCATGCAATCTCATGCACCTTGCATGCTCCATTATTGTTCTGTTCATTCTTTTTGACACACCATTTTCTTGTGGTGTTCTTGGAACTATCTTCTCTCTGCGAATTCCATGCTCTGAACAGTACCTATCAAACTCTTTGCTGCAATATTCACCTCCATTGTCTGATCTGAGACACTTCAACTTCTTTCCTGTCTCAATCTCAACCAAAACTTTCCATTTCTTGAAAGTATCAAATACATCAGATTTATTCTAAATACAATAAATCCATTTTTTTCTAGTTGCATCATCAATAAAAGTAACATAATAACGAGAGCCACCGAGAGATGATACCTGAGCAGGTCCCCATACATCTGTATGCACAAGCTCCAATTTTTCGCTCTTCTTTTCTTTCCCAACTCTGAGAAATTTGACTCTCTTTTGTTTTCCATAAATGCAATTTTCACATAAATCCAAATCAACATTATTCAAACCTGGCAACAAATTTCTTGAGTGAAGAATCTTCATTCCCTTCTCACTCATGTGTCCAAGCCTATGATGCCATAATCCTACATCTGCTCCTTTGGAAGTTAAATCATTAACAGAGTTAGAAATACCATTGCATAAATACAATGTACCAACCTTTTCACCTTTTGCTATTACCAGCGCTCCTTTGGTGACCTTCCAAGTTTTATCTGTGAAAGTTGTCACACAACCTTCACTGCCTAACTGCCCTGTTGAAATCAGATTTTTCTTCAGATCTGGAACATGCCTTACCTCCTTTAGTAGCCATTGGTTTCCATTATGTTGTTTTACAAGAAATTTACCCATTCCAACAATTTTACAGGGTTTATCATCACCCAAACGAACTTGTCCAAAATATCCTTGAACATAGTCATGAAAATATTTCTTATCAGGTGTGGCATGGAATGAAGCCCCTGAATCTACAACCCAAGAATCAGTAACATTTTCGAAAGAAAGAATCAAAGCATCTTGTAACACATCACATGTCACATTTGCTTCATGATTGTTTTCTTGCTGTGCATCTCCTTCTTTTCCCTTCCAAGATCTACAATCTTTCTTTAGGTGTCCTCTCTTTCCGCATTTCCAGCACACTATCCCCGATCTGGACTTGGATCTGCCTTTCCTTGATTTACTGCGATAACTTGAGCTCTTTCCTCTTTCCATTATTCTTCCCCTAGACTCTGCACTTAAAGCATTACCTCATGTCTCACCAGAGCTTTTCTGTCGCATTTCCTTGCTAAGGATACCACCGACAACATCATCAAACTTTAAAGTACTAGATCCAGAGACAGAGTTACTAATGGTCATAACTAAACCATTCCATCTTTCTGGCAATGAGCACGGAAATAAAAGAGCCCTAACTTCATCATCAAAGTTTAACCCTATAGAACTTAACTGACTGGTAACTGTATTAAAATCATTTAAATGGTCTACAATAGATCCACCTTCCGACATCTTCATATTAAATAATCGTTTCATAAGAAATACCTTGTTTGAGGTGAGGGTTTTCATATAGTTTAGCAACATACGTAAACCCTGTTGTTGTTCCTTGAAATATTGAGCGGTAACACCGCGAAACTGCTTGTCTTGTTACCGAGTGCCTTTCTATAAAATGTTCCATTCATGCAATGCTGTCATAATAAATACGACTTCTTTGTTTTTGCTCCAATAGTAGGTACCATATCTTTCGTCTGAATTTTCTTCCATACACTGTCTTCTGCAATAGGAAGTTTGTTAAATTTCTCGACCCTAAATTTACCATCTTCCGCCATTGCTCCCACTCGAACCAGGAACCCTTCTTTCCTACGAGTTTATCAACTAAATAGACCTTCGGCTCTGATACCAGTTGTTAGAAAATTATATATTATGGAGCAATGCAACACATAAAATATGTGAAAAATACAAGAACATAAAACACATAAAACCAGAGAGACACAGATATACGTGGTTCACCCAATTTGGGCTACGTCCACCCGAACAGCCAGTCCTTCCTTTCTATTATCCAGCAAAAATTGAAGAGACAAAACCTACAGTAGATCTGTTGTAATATCCTCTGTTCTCTCTCACATTCTCCCTATCTGTTTCTTGCTCTGAGAATACACACGTAATACACAGCCACAATACAATACCCTCATATATATAAGGGGGTTGCCTTCTAGGGAAAAAAACCCTAAACTAAACATAACTTCTACCGTCAGATCATCCACCTATGAACGGCCCAGATTGACTAGAAATTACTATACTTTTACAAGGCAATTTTACATATGTTTTTAGCTTCAGGGGCACTGCCCCTGAAACCCCCCGCCAGGGGGGGGCTCTTAAAAGCACTACCGCTCCCCCTGGACCCCCCACGGTAACGATTAATTACGGGCGGCGTTGCCGCCCCTTTTAAGGTACAGGGGTCCAATGCTGTGATACAAAGTAAACAAGATAATCAGGCTCCACACCCAACAGTCTCATATAGAAGCATAATATCAATTTATGAAGATGTCTCTGACCCAGCTATGTATGTTCAAACTTTATCTAGCTTGGGGTGCATGCAATACTAGGATCCATTACTCATTAGGAGATCCACCAAATCTAGCAACAATAATACAGCATGTAACATTTCTGACAATGCACTTTCTCTACCATGGAAGTCCACTACTACAATTCTATATGAGACATGGATGTTGAAATTGCTTGGATAAAAAAGTCTTGTCGTCAATGAACTGTTAGAATATAAAATTAATATAAAAATTCATACTTTCAACAACATCATATGTTCATTAATTCATGTCCAGAAGACTTGTTTCATTCTTCAATCATGAGACTTCTAATCATCCACTATAAATAATAACAGGTGTTGGAATATCATCAAGGATCTCTCCCTCTGAATGGGAAGCCTCTTCAGTCATCATCAATCAAGGAGACTTCAACCTTGTCTATCATGCTACTATTATGTATCAAGATAATTTTTTCTTTGAAGCATAGCCACATTTGTTCACACAATACTATCATCTATTATATTGTGAAGTCAAACTATATCAAGTTCTCATAACAAGTCATCATAAGTTATTTCAATTTGGCTTCAATGTCATATATTTATATTTCATCAATCACGCATCAAGGGTTAATGTAAATTGTACCTCCATACCATATTAAATCTCTTATCATGTTATATAATTATTTCCATCAAATCCTAACCACATCAAGACAAGGCATTCACTTTGTCACATTGTAAAATTTACTATGTTCTTAAGACATTATAGCAGTTACAACTTATCAAAGTCTCATCAAGATCAATCAAAGAGATAGTTAGTAGATCTTGGCTATCTATTGTATAATCACACGATTACCATCAGGGTTACCAAACTCATCAGAAGCACTATCAATAGTATAAAGTTACTTTATATCAAAGTCATTGTTTCTAGCCTTGCTTTATCTTAGAAAAAATAAGGATATCCAATTATCAAGGAGATTCAACATCACATGTACTAGGAGTCAAACTCACTTACATATGTATATGACTGACATGATTTATTCAATAGTATTGTATAAATCAATACCTCAGGGCTCAAATTTTCATCCTAATATTGTGGATAAATTGAAACATGACATTGTAACAATTATGCTATACTGTACATAAGTCATAATGTTTGGATACCTTAGAAACTTTTTCATCTCGTATATGCCCAGACTGATTTTCATTTGTTCACATAATAAATTTTCATCGGGTTCCTTTTCCTGTTCCTGCTCCAGCTTTTCTCTTTTTACCTTTTACCTTCCAGATGATCCTTAGGAATTATTTTCTTATTATATACTCATCGAGAAGTTATAAATATTTAAACAGGAAGTATGAGAAAAACAATAAACCTAAATAAGATAAGTGTCATAAAGAAATGACATAATTTTAGAAGGTACTTATCTTTAACAAGAGGTGATCATCTCCCTCTTGAACCAGCCTCCAAGAGTCATTATTGTCCATCATTCATTTTTTAATGTTGCCTTCAATATTTTTAATCGTCTTCATCAATAACCAGTCCCAACTTTCAATAACATATTATCTCCTATAATGAGACTAGCCCATCTAGGGTTACACTAAATCTGGCACAGGTGCTTAAATAAATTCTTACTAACCATAATATCCAAGCCTTTCTTCCAAGCATTATTTAGGGGCTTCTTCCAAACCCTAACCTCATATTATCCACCAAAACCTAATTTAACTTGTTAGAACAAAGTTTCTTGTGGTTTCCTTCAAACCCTAGCATTTTTTCAGGTATCCAATATCTTTCAATCTACTTGATCCATTTGTGTCTTCAAGGGGTAATATCCATGACTTTTATTTAGCCAAAGTCTGATACCATGTTAATTTTTCTTAGGGCTTGATTGTTCTTTTCTTTAGATAATTGAATTACATCTTTTACACATTGAATTCACCCCACGGTATCATAACATCATTAGAAATTATGTAGAAATAACAATGACATTAGAAATGTAGTTGAACATAAAGGAACAACATAAGAAAATCATACAGAATAGAGACATCGTGATTTAGTCGGATACCAGGGTAAAACCCCATAAGGGGGGGAACCCAAAATTCAAATTTTCTTCTTCTATTAGATATTCATCAATTTTTCAGTCGGGATACAAAGTACATCCATGGAGAGTTACATAATACTAGTAGGCCACCCAGGGCCTACCTAGGTCAATTCACAACTACATTTATGAACTGATATTCAATAATCTAAGAATGATGTTGTCAAACCACACCACCATATCTAACACCCATTATCAATCGTTCCTTCCATCAAGGGTTTTTGATCTAACACACATTTTTTCTTATAAGCAAGGGTCGCTATCAAGGAGGAAGCCCTTATTTCTAACTTTATATCAAATTTATAGTCATTGTTTGCAACCATGAATCATTCAAGCATAGGGTTATAAAAAATTTCTTAGGAATAATATACTATTAGAATAGAGTATCATATAAATTCATTCGAGAGCTACCCTAATAATAAATTTTTGTAGTGATACCACACTATACCACAGTAGAGTTGCCACTATATACATCAGTGAAAAATACCATAGAAATACAATACAATAAGCCACTATAGCAGTACATATGTTACCTTACTGAAGATTTGATCCCATATAGTATTGATACTATACATATCACATAGGATCATTCCATTCATATTGCAAACGATAATACCATACATTTCTGTCTTGATGTCATTCTTAACGTAGAGCAAAACACCATACAACTATGTTTTGATTCCATTCATAACACAGATAAAAACAATGTGTTGACACCATACTATGTACCAATGTATCAATCCATATACACTATAGCGTAATATCGTAGAGCACTTGTGAATTGATGTAAAACCAGTGCGAGTTGAGCTAATACCATATATATAGATGTGAGGTTGTGCCATGCCTTAGATGCGAGATTGTACCATTGTACAAAGATATGTAGCAAGAGATAGATCACAGCTAGATAATAATCCTAAAGCCATCAAGAGAGAGGTCATGTAACCAATGTGAGAGAGAGTAGATAGAAAAATATAACAAAGACATAATCTTGTTATATTCTGAGAGTCTTGTAGAAAAATATAATATCGTTATGTCGCATGAGATAGCCTTGTGAGAGTCATGTCCTGAGGAAGAGTGAGTATAGGGAGAAGAATTGTAACAAAAGGGTGAGAATAATCCTAAGGCATATTCTGAGGGAGAGAGAAATGTAATCCATGAACCTTAACCCTTGTGAATATCCATAGACCATAACTCTTGCAAATATATAGAACATCTGAAAATATCAGTGCCAACCAAATTTCCATTTTGGAGATCACTCCAATGGGTACTATATACTTGTTTTTCAATGTGAAAAGTTCCTCTTGGAGGCAAGTCGACTTGTCCCATTATTCAAATTTGAATTGTAGTTGACCCATAGAATTGGAGGGAAATTATAATTTTTATTTTTATTTTTATTTAAGAAATTAAAATAATATTTCATAATCAGATATGTGCTAGGGAATTTCTCCCTAACTGCCAAAAATTTACATTTGTACGTCAAAATTTGTATATTTCTTTAGAAATATTTCCTCATGATCTTTTTGAACATGGACCTCTTTGTCACGAATCCTTGTGCCTTATATCCATGCTAGAAGTGGTTGATTTGTGTCATCATTGATACATAATTGATGACAATTCTCCCTCCAAAATCTCTCCAAAATTTATTTTTGCTCATGTTGTAGGTTTCTTATAGCTATATGGTGGTATGACTATGGGATTCCTATAGCTTTCCCGCGTCCCATTCATGATTCTACTATGGAATCCCTATGTTTTAAAAGAGTTGTAGAAACTATGAATTCTTGGTAAGTATCAAAATGACTAATTATTACCTAATAGTCAAAAAAAATGAAAAAATAAAGCTAACTAATACATTTTGCAAAAAATCATTTCGAACACAAGAACGAAGGAAAATATAGAAAAAGATAAGTAAATGGTATGTTGAGGAGAGCTAAAATGGTGCCAAAAATATGTCACAACAAGGGCCAATCAATTGCACTAATCATTAGTCATATAAAAATTTGAATAGGTGCTTTGAGGACTTCATATAATTGTGTATCATCCACTATACACGCATACAATCTCCTCTTTATTCATGTTGATTGATTCACTCATTCATTGTTCTCGCAATCATTGTTGTAATATTCTATTGAAAAATATTGTTGGCTTGTTGGAACTTTATGTATTAGGGGTAGCTTTTATTGGAGTACATGTATGTTAACCTTAGTCATTGTTCTGATCCCTCAAGTTGTTTTTAAAGGGGAATGTTTTTGTACATGTTGGGATGTATAAAATCAGTGTTGATATTGTTAAGAACCCACTAAATTATTTCCATGGGTCGACAAAGAATTAAAAAGTTTTTTCCCAATGAGAAAATGAGGTAAAGTCGAAGAAGAAGTGGGTGAAGGCCTAGAAATTTCTCAATGTAGTGATATATCAAGGCGCTGCAATTTAGTACACACCAAGAACCAAAAGGGAATTTGAGGAAAGAAAGTGAATTTTTTTTTTTTTTTTTTTTTTTTTTTAACTGTGAATTTAGCTATGGTTAATGTTTTTTTTCATGATTTTAGATCATCTATGTTTCTAATTTCCATGGGTTATATTTCTTTTTTTGGGTACCAAGAATGAACTATTTTTATCACATTTTCACCATTTGTTTTTCCTATCATATGTCTAGAATCTTGTCATTTTCTTCATCTCACACTCCAATGCTATAATTTTGGTATAAAGTCATGTATTGAGGTACAAATGGTTAAAAATCAAATAAGTTCAAGGTAAAAGTGTCCATTTTTCTATATTTTAGTATATTCTTTTAAGAAAACGGTTTAAATATTGTAGCTACATAAACATAACCATTTTGTATCTAGTTTTTTTATTTTATAGTTAAGTCGCAGGTTTACATAGTTGCAGGCATGATACCATGATAAGTTGGAGGATTTGGTAAATGGTTATTCCAATCTCCTCCACCTATCAAACTTAACCCAACACTTTCCACATCAACACAAGAGTGAAGTCAAAGGTACAGTCAAGTAGTGGAAGAGTAATTAAAATCGACGGTAGAGCACCCGATTTGGAGTGGATTTATTGGTGCAAGGAGTGAATTAAATCCAGGAGAATCAAGTAGAATATCTCAAGATTTTTTAAGATAAATTCATGTGTGTAACCATGAATTTCTCATACAAAGTTGAAAACTTTATTTCATGGATCCACAAGATATGAATTATGGTTAATTGATCTAAAATATCACATTAAAGATCTCAATGTTGATCTCTATTTCAAGTTGTATAAATGTTCACTCTTTGAATTGTAGGAGACAATATTGTTAAGGAAAACATTTTGATATTTTTAATACAAATTATGTTGTTGAATTAATAATTTCTTGTGTGAACATTGCTATTTGTTTATAAATGATTTTATAATGTAGTTTTGTAGCAATTCCAAGGTGTATATGACTTCCTTAGTAGCACACAACTGATCCAAGAAGGGCCCCTTGTGTGAGGGAAGTGTCTCTCTTTCTCTTTTCAATCTTGTTTCAGATACAGCTAGTTTTTATGCTTATTTAATATTTATAGTTTTTGTTAATTTCATTGACTGTTTAATTTCCAGTGCTTAGTTAATGTTTTCAATTTTTTTTAATTGCAGTCAATTTAATTAAGTGTTTAATTTCCATTGCTCACAGTTTGATTTGGAGTTCCAATGCAGTGTAGGCTACTCATACGAATCATCCAATTGAATAAATATTTTTTCATCTTCAATTGTAGAAATAAATTATAAGATATATGATCAATTTAATTTGTGGTTGTCTCATGGTAAACCTTTTTCATGGCGAGAATTTAAAAATGTTTAGAACCATGATTGTGTTGAATTAAATTGTAATTATTCTTCATAGTTTAGACTTGAATTTCATGTTGAATTAAAATAGTTCAAGTTTGAAACCTAACCTTACATATATTGTGCATTACACTTCACAATTTTACTATCTTGAATTGATGATTTAAATGTAATGGAATTCTCAAAGAAATAAAATTGACTGAAATTTTTGGTGTCATTGTCGCGGAAGGTACATATAACTTGGTTTAAAATTTCATACAATTATTTATATAAGTAAAGCAAGAAAAGTAGTATGCATGAATAGGGAAATATATTCTAGAGTTAATTTATTAGAGTTAGAATCACTTCAACACTCTGTCCACCTACCACCCCAACTAGTTCAACACATGGTATAGTAAGATTGAAACCATCATCCACATCACACATCCCCACATTTTAAAGTAGAATAAGGTAACCGAAGGAAACTGCAATAACTCAAAAACAAGAATAATCTTCAACACAATCATTTATTGTCTACTCACATCCAATAGGAGAGGTACTCAATGGATATCAATTGGAGATATCAATTGAAGAAACTATAATGGAATAAATTTCATTTGAAGAGTATTTGATCCAAGAGAAACTAGTTATAGAAAATCCAATTGAAGAACCACCATATTATCATACAACATAATCATCAATGGTTGACAATAGGCGAGAAGGAATATGAGAAATGAGAGTTAGAACTGGCATTGGAATAGCTAATGTGAATGTGAGAAATATTTCACCCTCTATGCTACCAAATTTACATGGGTTAAGAACATAAGATCTTGAAAATTTTCTCTTCGAATTTTTGGTATTGTGTTGAAGCTATGATTACTCATTAAACACTCAAAAACTAAATTTATTTCATGCTACTCTTAAAGATGGTGTTTTATGATGGTTCATAGGATTAGGTACAAACTCTGTTAGAACTTAGGATGAAACGTGTCAACTTTTTCTCAAAAATATACAAATATTATTGCATAGGTCATAATCTTAAAGAGAACTTTTAAAATGGGTCAAAAATAATATGAATCACTTGATGATTTTGTAGAAATATTTTCCTATAATTGCAAGACAACATAGTTTAACTCTTGCTACTTTAAAAATCCTTTTACTTAGAACCATTATAAATGATTGGGTAGATATTTTGAATCTAATGGGAAAAGGAAATATATCTCAACTAATTTTTGTAGATATTTTTTGAATTAGGCAAACATGTATGAAGAGGAAGATCCAAATATGGTAAAGGACCTAGAAATCCAAGAATCTCTAAGGTAACTAAATCAGCAACTGGTGGAGTACATAGATTTGAATTGGGTAACTTACTTGAATTTTTTAACATAGATATTCTTGGTAGTCTTAGTAAGCAATTAAATACATTAAAATTCCATAATAAGCAGAAAACATGAAAAACAGCCTTATTAATCTTTTTTCCAGGATGTAGAAAAAAACATCATTTGCATGAATTTCCATTAGATAACATTCAAATTGATGTCATATGTGAATAAAACCATGCAACAAATTATTTCTCATCCTTATCGGGACTAAAGGCAATATAGCAAGAGTATAATGGAGAAAATGAGACTGCAAATCATTTTTGCTATGTTGCACAAAGAATACCATCACAATCATGACAACCAAGAATTACCCAAGATCCTACTTGGAAATTTAATCCATAACAACAATAACCATAGTATATTTGGAATATCCCTTCAACCTTGGAAACCATGGGCACCACAAAACCAAAACCAACCTTAGCAACAAGGATGGCGAGGGAATTCTTATGGAGGTAAGGTATGCCAAATTTTCCTCAATATCCACATCAATATCACCAAGTACCACAATATGCACCATATTAGCTCCAATATCCTTCTCAACCTCAACAATATTATCATCAACCTCCCCTGTAAACACAAAATCCACGACCACAAAAATTATAGTTTCCTTCCACACAAACTCCTTAGAGACTTAACCAACTACCCACATAACCCATTCGAAATCCAAATAATAAAGTAGCTCAATGCATGTGCAACATTGACTTACAAAATTTTACTACTTACATGATTACCCTGTAGATCTAAATGAAATTCATCTTAGATCAAGAAGGGTACTTAATAAATAATCTTGTGTTATCATTGAAAATAAAAATGAGGAAGAAATTTACAATATAATAATATATGATGCATCAATAAAACAAACTTATTTTATCCCTTTAGTAAATCAATTTTCTACATATAAATATCCTCCTTTTCAGAAAGATTACATATGGAGAAACAATTGGATGTAGAACAACAATTAATACCATCTCATTTTGATATGCAGGATGAGTTAAGAAATGTTTCTTTTGTATAAATTTACTTCAAGCAATAAAATGTATTCATATATGTGGTATAAATTTAAAGGAAATATGTCTAAAGAACTTGAAAGAGAGAGAAAAGAACCACACAAAGTGCAACGTATTGGTAGATTAGCAAATATAATGATGGAAAAGGCTTGTATAAAACTAGCTTAGATTCATCTTAACTCCTGATTTACCAAGCTTTGAGAGGGATCAAATCTCATTTCACTCTAAAATATGTTTGCATATCGAAATATTTGATCCCTCTTGATGCCTGGTAGATTTGGAATTAAGATGGATCTAGGTTTTTTTTTTTATTAATTATGATTATAACAGTTAATTTTTTATTTTTTATTTTATTTTATTTTTATTTTTAGTTTTATGAAATTTGATCAAGTCAAAATATTTTATTGATAATTATCATTGTTAGTTTTTTAAATTTTATTTTTATTTTTATTTTATTTTGACCAAGTCGAAATGTTTACAAGACATTATAACATGACTACACACTGGGTTGGAGACTCTCTAGAAAATTACTTTGAACCTTTTATTGTTTTTTAATTAATTATATTAATGTTTGTTATTTTCTTCTAACATCTCGCTTTTTCTTTTAGATTAATTTAAAATTATTTATAAATAAGTATATATATATATATATACAATAAGTTATAGTTTTTGAGCAAGTGGTATTGATAAGTCATATATATATATATATATATATATATATATATATATATATATATATATATATATATATATATATATATATATATACTAAAATGAGTTATGGTTTTTGGGCAAGTGGTATTGATAAGTCATGGTATTGTAACAAAGTCTATTTACAATTTAATAATATCCATAATAAAATCGGGGTGAATATCTATGGTTAAGGATTTTGCTATATTGTATGTTCTTTGCAAGTTTTAAATTATAGTTTAAAAATGCTATATATATATATATATATTGAAATGAGTTATGGTTTTTTGGTATTTGATATTAATAATTCATGGTATTGGTTTATGGTATTGTAAGAAAACCTATTTAGAAGTTAATAATGTCCATGGTAAAATGGGAGCGAATATTCATGGTTAAAGATCTTGTTATTATATTGTAAATATTAATTTTTTATGTGCTTATTAGTTAAATTTTAATATGGCTATGGAATCATTTTTTAAGTTATATGGTAAAATGGATGTAAATGTATAACTAATATTTATATGTTATATATTTTAATGTCATATGTATATTATGATTTTCTTTTATCTAAGAAATTGTTCATAATTTTATTAATAAAAAAAAAATTGAATATTAAAAATTTGAATTTAAAAATATTTTGATTTAAAGTCTAACATCTACCATCTAACGCCTACACATCTACCCTTAAATCCTACACATCTACCCTAAACTGGGTTGTAGAGCTCCCTCAACACAAAAATATCTTGATACGAGCAGTATCATTGTTGGAATTCATATCAATAACGTTGTAATTCCAAACACACTCATAGATTTAGGAGCAACAACAAATGTAATGACAAAAGGAATAATGGATGAACTAAATTGAACAATATTCGTTATACATCAACTGTCTTACAATTGGAAAACATATCTACTATTAAACTAAAAGGTATATTACAATATTTTCTTGTTTCAGTAGACTTGCAGGAGTACCCAATTGGTTACATGATTTTAACACATAAAACCAACTTGGGAGGTTAACTGTTAATTTTAGGAAATCCATGGTTAATCATGGCCAATGCATTTATTAGTTGTAGATATGGGGATATGACTATTTCTAATGGGATTTCAACAAAGAAAATTACCTTATATCCTCCTGCAAGAAAAATAATTGAACTAGAATATATTGAATGGATTGATGATACAAATGATGATGAAATAGTTCAAATTATATTAATAATCTCATGAGCCACGACTTTCAAACAAGATATTGACAAAAGTAAAATTACAAATTTCATTAATAATTATGACTTTCCTCAATATCTTGGGGGGTAGGTTTGTTATGCTCATATTTTTGACAAAAATATTTACGAAAAATGTGATATGGAAAATATTTATGGGGTTCCATGTTATTACTTAATTCTATTGTTGAATCTGGAGGTATTTTATAGAGGTTGCTCCAAGAAAAAATTTAAATATTAATTCTAATCTGGAAAATCCTCAACAATTATAGTTAATACAAATGTTACAAAAATATATTGTTGGATTTGCATGGGAATACACTAATATGCGAGGCATAAATCCTAATACATGTGTATATCAAATTTGCATACATGAGAATTCTAGGCCTATCAAGCAACCTCAAAGGTGCTTGAATCCTATGTTGAGAGAAATTGTAGAGGGAGGATTACAAAAATTGTTAAATGTAAATTTCATATATCCAATTTTTGATAGCCATTGGGTATCACCATTGGTAGTTGTGCCTAAAAATAATGATAAGTGGTGAGTCTACATATACTACAGAAAATTGAACAAAACTATTTTAAAAGATCACTTCCCTCTAGCTTTCATCGATCAAGCTTTAGATACCTTAGCAGGAAAGAAATATTTATCTTTTCTTGATTGTTTTAGTGGATATAACCAAATACATATTGCATTAGAATATCAAAATAAGATGACATTTACTTGTCCATGGGAAACATATGCTTATAGAGTATTACTCTTTCGATTATTACTGCTTCTACCACTTTTCAACAAGCAATTATGGATATTTTCTCTGATCTAATCCATGATTGTATAAGTGCGCACATGGATGATTTCACGGTCTATGGTAATACTTCTAAATAAACCTCGGAAATTTGGAAAAAAAATCTTTGCAAATATTAAGAAACAAATATTTATTCAAGTCATAAATAATTCTGCATGCTATTAAATGAAGGAATTGTTTTAAGGCATCATATTTCAGGTGCAGGGATTCAAGTTGATTCAACAAAGATTGAGTTAATTTCTAAACTCTCAATACCTAAAACTCAAAAATATGTAAGAAGTTTTCCTGGAAATGCTAGCTATTATAAAATATTATATAAAATTTTACAAAAATATCCTAGCCACTTTTTAAATTATTTGTTAAAGATAGTGACTTTAGTTGGAATTCTTCATGTCAACTTGCTTTTGACAATTTGAAAGAAAAGATTTTTGAAGCACCTATTTTAAGGGGACCAAATTGGGCTCTTCCATTTCATATTTCTACTTATGCTTCATACATTGTTTTATAAGTTTTCTTAGGATAAAAAGAGTATCAAACTCCTCATGCTATTTATTATATAAGTAAATATTTAACTCCTACATATTTAAATTATAATGTAGATTTAAATTATATTGTAACAGAAAATGTGTTTCTTGCAGTAGTTCATGTCATTAACAAGTTCAAACATTATATTAATAGGTATGAAAACTTTGTTCATGTTAATCATTATGTTATTCAGTATTTAATGAATAAACCAATAACCAATGGTAAAATTACTAGATGGCTCTTGTTATTACGGGAATTTAATATTACTATATCGGATAAACCTGGAAAAGAAAATATAGTTGTTGACTTCTTTTATAGAATCTAAAATGAAAATAAATCACTTCATATAGATGATAATTGTTTTATGAAGGGATAGTTATGGAATTCAACATTCTAGGCTAGCTGATGGAGCGTTGGCGATGGCGGAAAAACCCTAGCTTTACAGAAACCCTAGCAGCATCACGATGGTCACAGGTGTGAAGGTTCTCACCACGAAATGGCGGACTATATCTAAGTAAGTGGATTAAGCTTTGTTTTATCTGTATTAATCTTGCTACCGAAGTTTTGAAGAACTATCGAGACTCGAAACGGTGGGTAGTATTTTGTTTTTTATCTCCTTCGACTCCTTATTGCCTGCCGACCAAGGATACGCTCGACCACGTGGGAGTTTTGTTTATTTTGCAATGGTCATGGTTTCTGCAGGTGCTCAGCCCAGGTTATACCAATGACCCCGACAGACTGATAGAGGGGTATCATTATAACTCTGGCTAGCTTTCTGCACCGTGGAAGATACAGTGCACAACTGAAGTTATTGTGCCACTCCTCGAAACAGGGAAGGTTGTCGCGATAGGGTTTAAACAAACTTGGAATGGGGGTGAACACCTACCCTGTGAAGATGATTGAAGACGAGGTGAACTACACATCGGATCATTTAGATCCATCTCAGATTTGGGCTGGTTTATCCCACAATGGACTAGTGGGTCACCTCATGAGGTGGACCTTGCTGGAAAGGAACATGTGGACATGGAGATGGGGGAATCACCACTATCACCATTCACCTTGGTAGAACCACACCCGGAAACAAAGGCGGTTTGTTTGGAACCTTATTTGGTGGCACTAGCCTCCCTAGAATATTCCATTCCTTCGCTGTCGGTCCTCAGGTTGTGGGAGCATCAGGCTCAAGTTACGTCGGACCTTATGGGTCCAATAACGGAAGGACTGGGGGTTAGCTTCATAAAAATGGATGGATCTTTTGGTTTCTAACATTTAGGTATCAACCACGGTGAGGAGCTCCTTACTCATGCGACCAGACTAGAGGAACCTCCTTATGTTGCGGAATCAGGATGCTTCGAGGGCATCACGCATTTGATCCCACCTACAGAGGAAGTAAAATCATTTGATTCGGATGATATACTAGAAGCAGAAGGAATCGTCCATGACAGGGCTACACATAGGACCATAAAAAATAAGCACAGGTGCACGAAAATTGGAGATTTGAAGAGGGAATTGGTCTTTGGTGAAGGCATAGGAATGGATAAAATGGAGCATACCTATCATACCGATCTAGTTGGGCGTGTTCAAGGTAGAAAATACTCGTTGGCCAGTCTTAAAATATGGACTACCAAAATATGGGGGACCATTCTGGAACAGCTTCTAGGGGTCCTCACAATGAACAGGGGATGGTTCACCCTAATATTCTCTCGCCTGGACATGTCCAACTGGGTTCTCACCAAATACTGGCATATATAAATGACCCATGTGCTTCTGAAGAGATGGACACCCCTATTCGATCCCGACAAGGATAAGATGGGAGCAGGCCCAATCTATTTCATACTATCGAGGTTACGATTGCAATTCTGGAATGAAGAAGCACTTTGGTTCATTGGTGAGGATTTGGGGATTTATTTGGATCATGATAGGTCCTACCTTTGGACTAATAATATGTCGGTGGCCCAGATTCTCATCCACCTGGATACGAGGGAATTTCTCGTGGAGGCATACAATCTGCACTACAAAGATATGACGAGATGCCAAATCTTGGACTACGAAGGAATCTCGTTTAGGTGCAGAAGATGTCACGAAGTTGTACACCTATACAAGGAGTGCCCTCTCATTAATTTCACCAACTCTGAACCAACAAATATATTGGTTCATGTGGGGACACAAACATTTGGTATCAAAGAAGAGTACAAGGCTCAAGTGATGGCTCCAATTGAACCACTGAAGCGGACCACTTCTGGCAGCCCCTCAACTCATCTTGCACCCTCAGATGCATAGACATGCTATGTACATTCCCAGGAGGAGGATATTACTCCGATCCTAGGTACACCTCTTACTACTTCCCTTGCTCTCAATTCTAATTTGAATCATCTCGTATCACCTATAAATATTATTGTTACTACTAAAATAGATTTAATCAGATGTAATTTGGATCCCCTTATATGTCCTGGTGAAACTGCCCCTCCCGTTGTCTCTCGGCCCAACCCGCATATCCTTGTTGGTGATTTTTCATCCCTTTCCATCCCTAAATCTTCATGTCAATCTCCTAGCCACTCTTACAACCTCAGATCTGCCTCCAGGGTTGTATCCTCTCAAAGCTATGGTCTCGATGCTGATATAAGTGAGTCTCAGCCCAAGGCAGCACAGGGTAGACCATCGTCCCTTACCAAGGTGATCAGTGTAGAAATTTGAATAACTGATATGTTATCCACCGAGATTCTCCTGATCACACACTATTTTAGCTTCATGCATAATACAGAATCTCTTCTACCATTGATCATCACATGCGGAAATAAAATCAATTGCATGCACATATTAAAGCCATAAAAATTCACACATATGAACACAGTATTTCATGGGAAAGCTTAAAGCTGAAAACCCCCAACTATCTGTATATTATACATGTCATGGAGATCATGTAACAATCATAGTACAAAGCTCTTTGCAAGCTCTCATGCACTACCTCCCTTGCTACACACTATCAAGCTAGATTTAGCAAAACTCATGCTCCAACCTTTAGCCACTTGATAGCCAACCTCAATTGCATTTTCAAGCTATGGGATGGCCTCTTTATATAGATAAACCACCCAGCCTGAACTGCGCAATCCTCATGGGTTACTCCACCCATCTGTGTGTTGCAAATAACAATAGTATAGTCACAACTGATAGTTAACCTGCTCTTTCACCTATTTCTGCACTGGTCTCCACTGAAACTGTCCATGCACTGAAGTTAACTGATGTATTCTTTAGTTGATTTATGAGTATTTAATTAGTGAATTAATTAATAATTAATTCACACCACTCTCACTAATTGTATATATTATTTAACTTGGATACAAAAAGCTCAACTATGTTTAGATTAGTTAAACTGAATACAACTCCACTAACTTCCTCAATCAACTCCACCAAACTCTCTCACATGAGTTCTAACTGAAGTCTTCATGCAATAGCTTCACTTAAACCCTAGGAAAAAAGCGTGTTCATACGTAAATTTTGCATGTACATCCGTAGCTCAAATTGAAGTGCGCCAAGAAAATAAGATAATGTTTATAGTCCAAATATTATTAAGAGCTAATAATATTAAACATATTTTAGGAGAGGCAGGTCCTGGGAGGTATGCATGCAATGACCTAAAAAATAGAGTCCTATCTATTTTTACCAACATGACACATACTCCAAGAATCTCATACATGCAATCCCTGAACCATGCTCCATATGTCTAAAAATAGACATAGTCTAAAAATAGATTTTTCCGACAAAAATCACGTGTGTGGTCCCCACCTAGTTTAGGTGATCACTTTCCAACTAGGATCGGGAAAGATGTTTCAGGAGGCCTCCTTCACTGTTTCTTGTTGCCATTTTCAACAATCAGAAGGGATAGTATGGAGGTTATTGCTAGGATGAAAACTTTTATTGATAGGTTTCTTAGAGAAAATAACACTCGGGGCTTTCGTGATCCATGATTTTCCTATCCCTCAATTGCAGAGGTTTGAGCCATCCTGACAAAAAACTAGCCCTTAAACAACTTTTAGCCCTCGATCATGTGGATGCACTCCTCCTTTAGGAAACGTTGGGAGAAGTATATTACATTGTTAAATTACTATCCTCATTTCTCCCTGACTGGAATTTCCAGGCCCTGGATGCTAGAGGGAGATCTGGAGGTTGTGCTATGGTTTTCAACAATCGAACCATACAGGTGAAAAATTGGTGGGGCAGGGAAGGAATTCTGGGAGATGACATAACCATTCTTGGAATTGAACTACCCATGTGTTTGATCAATGTTTACAGCTCCTGCCAAAACAGAGAGTATTTCTGGGACACGTGGATGAACACCTCCATTATGAAGGGAGATCACGTTATCATGGGAGTGGACCTTAACTTCTCCAAAGGCATTGTTGAATCCTGGGGGGAAAGTGTTATTCCTGATCCAAAATCCACCTTCTTTTAATTATTGATTGATGAGGCTGACCTTTTGGATCTTGCTATGCCCAAGAAGATCCCTAATTGGAGGAACGGGATAACTGGGGAGGATGCATTGGCTAGAACATTAGACCGATTCCTGATCAAGGCCAACCTAGTTGACAAGTTTGAAAAATCCATGCAATGGATGGGGGTGGGTGGATCCTCAGACCATTTCTCCATCTATCTTGAGATACTGATGGGAAACCACAAGCCATGTGCCCCTTTCAAATTCAATTCTAGTTGGTTGGAGGAGCCTAAGTTCTATGAGCCGGTCAAGAATGAATGGATACACTGTGACCAAAGGCCAGATATAGAGTCGGCGTGGGTACTCTTCAACAACTTGTCTAAACTAAAGTCCCTCACCATAAGATGGGCCACAGGGAAGAAAAACTGGATGAGGAGACATTAAAGAAAATAGAGGCTAAACTTGGGAAAATGACGAAACTGGATAGTCTTGGTTTCTTGTCCTTTGAAACCAAGGATAAGATCATACTCATGAAAATGGAGAAATCCAAACTACTAAGGAAACAGGAGGAAGAGTGGAGGCTCAAAAGCAAGGCCATTTAGCTCTAAGCCGGAGATGATAATACAAAAAAAATCAACAGTGTGCAAAAAGAAGAAGGATTATAAACACCATATATGTTGGGTATGTGTTATATTCTTTCCACGACTAGCCCCACGCGCTGTACGTTGCGCCGGGCGCAGCAGGGGGGTCACAAGGGGGGAGGCAGCCCCCACTGTTGGGGTCCAGGGCAGCACCCCGACAAAAATTTGTTTGGTGTGCGGACCCACTCATAGGCGGATCCACCCATGTTTTGTGCATGAGTTTGCACATGGTTTTGGGGTACAACGGTTTTCGGCCCCTGGTATTTTGTAGATCCAGTCAAGGGAACTACGGTTATGTTCTAATCCAGGGTTAATGGATTTGGGTTTATGTATGATTCGGCATGTATATATATGTGTTGTAACACTAAAAGGAATATAATGAAAAATCAAGCTGGTCGTCCCGATTTGGGATCCAGGGGAAAATCTCTGTGTTTATCTGTTTTATGTTTTATGCTCTCGCAATTGTTTATTTTCTGTTATAAGATTCGTGTGTAGATAATTTCTGTTCAGGGTTAAAACCTACATTTGGTATCAGAGTTGTTTCGACTTCAAGGGGACGCCTTTGTTGTTGAGGGTTTTTTGCTCGGGCCTGTGGTAGACCCTGTGCAGTGGGAGATCTGCGGGATCGATTCTTGCGGTGAAAGAATATGGCGAGCGGCGGAAAGATAGAGATCGAGAAATTTAATGGTCAGAGTTTTGAGTTGTGGAAGCTCAAGATGGAGGATTTGCTGGTGGATAAAGATCAGTGGATCGCGGTAGATCCAGGTACTAAACCAACGGAAATGTCAGATGAAGACTGGAAGAAACTGGATCGGAAGGCCAAGAGCACAATACGGTTGTGTGTGTCAGATTCAGTATTGTTGAATGTATCTGGGGAAGCTACAGCGAAGAATTTGTGGGAAAAACTTGGGACTTTGTACCAATCTAAGTCTCTAGTGAATAAGTTGTTCCTGCGGAAAAAGCTGTATAACCTGAGGATGAAGGATGGAGACTCGGTGACAGAGCATCTGAACGCCTTCAATACTGTGGTAAGTCAGCTATCATCTATTGATATTAAAATCTCAGATGAAGATAAGTGCATCAGTTTGTTGTGTTCTCTACCAGACTCGTGGGATAGTCTGGTTATTGCAATAGGTAGCAATACAACTACCTTGAATTTTGATGGCATTGTCTCAGCCTTGCTGTCGGAGGAAATGAGACGGAGAAATATGGAGGGTCAGAATGGAGATGCCTTATCTGTACGAGGAAGGTCCCAGAACAGAAACAAGAATAAGGTTTCGAGTGGGAGATCTAAATCTAGAGGGACATCTAAATCTCCTGGAAAGTTTGTAAAGGTGTGCTGGAAATGCGGAAAGGAAGGGCACTACAAAAAGGAATGCAGATCTAAAGCTCCTGAGAAAGGAAAGGGATCTGATGAAGGTCCTTCTGCAGAGGCAAAAACCACCTCGGATGAAGGTGGGGATGTGTATTTTTCTTCTTCTTCAAATACACATGTAGATCATGAGTCATGGTTGATTGACTCAAGTGCATCCTTTCACTTCACTCCCCATAGGGAGTGGTTCTGCAAGTATGAGAAATATGATGGTGATGTCTTCCTAGGGGATGATAGGAAGGCCAAAATCATCGGACGTGGAAAGGTCAAGCTAAAGCTGCAAGGTGGAAGGATTAGAACAATTCCTGGTGTTCTGCATATTCCTGCATTGGCCAAAAATCTGATTTATGTAAGCAAGACGGATGATGCAGGTGTAAAAACAGTGTTCTAGAACGATGCCTGCAAGATGGTTCGGGGAGCACTGGTATTAATGCGGGGAGTTCGGACTGGAACTTTGTACAAGCTACAAGGTAGCACTGTTCTTGATGGGTGTAATAGTTATGTGGTTCCTGAAAGTGGAGCGGAAAGCCTAGCTGTCTCTAGATAAAAGACCATGCTATGGCATCAAAGGCTTGGACATATTGGAGAAAAGGGCCTTCGGATACTACATAGAAATGGTATGGTAGAAGGTATGTCTAATTTCTCTCTGGATTTCGATTTCTATGAACATTGTGTATATGGGAAGCAGAATCGGGTGAGTTTTCCTTCTGGTGCTAAGAGGGCGAACAAGATATTAGAACTTGTGCACAGTGATGTGTTTGGACCTGTGTCAGTTCCATCACTGGGAAAGTATGTGTACTATGTTTCATTCATAGATGACTTCTCAAGGAATACATGGATATATTTCTTTAGGAAGAAATCTGAAGTCTTTGACAAATTTAAATAATTTAAGGCTCTGGTGGAAAACCAGATAGAGAAGAAGATAAAGGCACTGAGGACAGATAATGGTGGGGAGTTCTGCAAGAAGGAATTTGAAGAGTTCTGTAAGAAGTGTGGTATAGAATGGAAGAAGACTACTCCATACACACCTCAGCAAAATGGAGTTGCAGAAATAATGAACAGAACACTGATGGAAAAGGCAAGAAGCATGCTCATTGGTACCGGGTTAGGACAAGAATTCTGGGCAGAGGCAGTGGAGACTGCATGTTACTTAGTTAATAGATCACCTTCATCAACGTTGGAGGATAAGACTCCACATGAGGTATGGACTGGTAAGAAACCCTCTCTTTCACATCTAAGGGTATTTGGATGTGATGCATATGTACATGTTCCAAAGGAGAAAAGGACCAGTTGGATAATAAATCTGAAAGGTGCATCTTTATTGGGTATAAGGATGGTTTAAAGGGTTACAAGCTTTGGAACCCAGAAACAAGGAAGGTTGTGTACAACCGATATGTGGTGTTTAGAGAAGTGAAAGATGTTGTTAAACATGAGGTCCTACCAAAGGAACCCGAGAAGATAGAGTTTGAGCTAAAGGAGGATGAATCAGACTCTACAACAGAAGAAGATCTCGTAGGGGGAAGAGCCAAGCAAGTAGGGGCCTTGAGAATATCAATGCTAGAAAGAAGGAAACCAAAAGGTATAGTCCATCTACTGTCGGTGTTTTGGCTTTAACTATAATCGATGATGATCCCGGTAATCGTCGTGGAGGCAAAGAGATTCTAAGGATGGAAAATCCCTGAAGGAGGCCATGAAGCATGAAATAGCATCCGTACAAAAATGAGGCATGATCCGGTGGAGTTGCTACCGGAAGGAAGCCCATTGGGAGAAAATGGGTGTTTAAAAAGAAGATGAATGTAGAAGGCAAGGTGGAGAAATACAAAGCTCGGTTGGTAGCAAAAGGTTATTCCCAAGTGCCAGGAATTGATTTTGGTGATATTTTTTCTCCTGTTTCCAAAGTTACTTCTATTATATTACTTTTATCTGTTGTTGTTGCATTTGATTTTTGAGATAGAACAGATGGATGTGAAGACCACATTTCTTCACGGGGATCTAGAAGAGGAGATCTACATGAAGAAACCTGAAGGCTTTATGGTGAAGGGTAAGAAATAACTAGTATGTAGGTTGAAGAAGTCTCTGTATGGGTTAAAACAGTCACCAAGGATGTGGTATCAGAAATTTGATACCTATATACGGGGACTTGGCTTCACCAGAAGCAAGGAGGATCAATGTGTTTATTTTAAATTAATTGGTGACCGTGTTATTTATTTGGTCTTGTATGTGGATGATATGTTGTTGATTGGAAATGACAAAGAAATTATTCAAGATTTGAAGACCCAACTGTTCTCCAAATTCGACATGAAGGATCTTGGTGCTGCAAACTATATTTTGGGCATGGAAATTAAGAGAGATCGGGCAAAGAGGAAGCTTTGGTTAAACCAGAGGAAGTATGTCGAGACTATATTACAGAGGTTCAATATGCAGGATAGTAAACCGGTGAATGTTCCTATTCCCGTAGGTGTAAATATATCTGCTGAACAGTGTCCCAAGACACAAGAAGAAGAGGAGGATATGTCCCGTGTTCCATATGCAAGTGCAGTGGGTAGCCTGATGTATGCAATGGTCTGTACTAGACCAGACATTGCACATGCAGTGGGAGTATTGAGCAGGTTTATGTCAAACCCAAGGAAGGAGCATTGGACAACAGTGAAGCGGGTTTTCATATATTTACGTGGCACTAGTGATTATGGCTTGTGCTACCAGGGAAGACCAGGATTGGAAAGAATGTTGGACATTCGTGGTTTTGTTGATGCAGACTGGGCTGGAGATCTGGACCAAAGAAGATCTACAAGTGGGTATGTGTTTAGCCTATTTGGAGGCGCAGTCAGTTGGATGAGTAAAAGACAGTCTGTCGTGGCTCTTTCAACTACAGAGGCAGAATACATAGCAGCCACTCATGCAAGCAAGGAAGCAGTTTGGTTGCAGAGATTGTGTTCAAGTATGGGGTTGGTACAACAAGCTATAAGGATAAACTATGATAGCCAAAGTGCAATTTTCTTGGCTAAGAACCCTGCTTATCATTCAAAGACAAAGCACATTGATGTTCAATATCACTTTGTTAGAGATATGGTTGAGGCTAAAAGGGTGTTGTTGGTAAAAGTGGACACTTTGAAGAATGTTGCAGATGCATTGACGAAGTCTGTGAGCACTCAGAAGTTCTCTTGGTGTAGAGAAACAATGGGTGTTGAAGAATTGGCCCAATGAATAAGCTCTCCTGTGGCCCCCTGTGGAAAGAAAAAAACAAGTGGGAGAATGTTGGGTATGTGTTATATTCTTTCTACGACTAGCCCCACGCGCTGTACATTACACCGGGCACAGCAGGGGGGTCACAAGGGGGGAGGCAGCCCCCACTGTTGGGGTCCGGGGCAGCCCGGTGAAAATTTGTTTGGTGTGTGGACCCACTCATAGGCAGACCCACCCATGTTTTGTGCATGATTTTGCACATGGTTTTGGGGTACGATGGTTTTCGGCCCCTGGTATTTTGTAGATCCGGTCAAGGGAACTACGGTTATGTTCTAATCCAGGGTTAAAGGATTGGGGTTTATGTATGCTTCGGCATGTATATATATGTGTTGTAACACTAAAAGGAATATAATGAAAAATAAAGTTGGTCGTCCCGATTTGGGATCCAGGGGAAAATCTTTGTGTTTATCTGTTTTATGTTTTATGCTCTCGCTATTGTTTATTTTCTGTTATAAGATTCGTGTGTAGATAATTTCTGTTCAGGGTTAAAACCTACAATATGGGAACTAAAGGATTAGAATGGTAGGGTGGCAAAGAACCATGCATAACTTGCAAATATGGGGATTAGACATTTCTCCAATATTTATAGGGATCCCAGAGATGCAAACATTTCAGAGATACTTCAGATTGCCAAGTCAATGCACAAATTTGTGGAGGATGATGGCATGGATGAACTTAATGTGTCGGTCACCTTGGGGAAAGTGGAAGGGGTTTTGAAATGGTTTAAGAAGGAAAAGAGTACTAGCATGGATATTTGGCCCATTGAATTCTATCTCACCTTCTTTGATTTCATGGGGAAGGATCTTCTCCAAGTTATTGAAGCTAGTCGGACCTCTGGTCAAGCCTAAAATGGCTTCAATGCCACTTTCATCGCTCTCATTCCCAAGATCAAAAAACCCCTATATTTAAAATAATACCATCCAATATCCCTCTGTAACTGTAGTTACAAGATCATCTCTAAGATCATTGAAAACTATATCCAGCCTATACTTTCTCTACACATTCCCAAGGAAAAATTTTCCTTCCTTAATCAAAGACAAATTCATGAAGAGATAGGTATTGCACATGAATTCATGCATGCCATTAAGCTCAAAAGCCTCAAGAGCACCATTCTCAAAATTTAATTAGCTAAGAATTTTGATTGCACCAATTGGAGTTACCTGCACCTTATTCTTCATCATATTGGCTTCCCCCACTCTTTCACTAATTGGATAATGGGATGTATTTCTAATGCATCTTGCATCATACTTATCAATGGAGCAGCATCTGATTTCTTCCATGCAAGTAGAGGACTTTGACAAGGATTACCACTCTCCCCATTACTTTTTTTATTAATTATGGAAGGACTTTCAATCATTCCGGAAAAACAAAAAGTAGAAGGGTCCATTAAAGGAGTCAAATTATTTGATTTCACTCAACTGACTCATCTACTATTTGTGGATGATGTCCTTATATTTATTGATGGTACATGCCATGAAAACACCAGCTTCTTGAATATACTGAATACTTTCTGCAAAGATACAGGTATGGACCTCAATCACAGTAAATATAATAATATTATGGTTCGATGTACAGATATTGAATGCAGACATGCCCTAGGACTCTTTCACTTTGAGCGCAAGGAATTGGTGGATGGTATAAAATACCTTAGATTTCACCTGAAACCAAATGACTGCCGCATAAATGATTGGAACTGGTTAATCACAAAAGTGGAATGAAGGGTCAACATCTAGCAGCAGAGATGGATTTCCAAAGCAGGTAGACTTTTTCTAATAAAATTTGTTTGGAATCTATCCCGGTGTATTGAATGGCTTTGGCATCAATCCCCAAATGTGTGACAACTAGAATACAGCAGATTTTTTGAAGTTTCCTTTGAAGGGGCAAGCAGGATGGAAGGACTTATGCTTGGATTGCTTAGAAGAGGATAGAAAAACCAAAAGGGTGGGGGGGTGGGGGCTTAAAGATCTCAACCTTTTTTCCTCAGCTTTGGCTGCCAAAATGGGATGGCACCTGATTTCTACCAGGATTTTTTGGCAAGAGGTCACTTTTTATAAGTGCATAGCTCCTCGACCCATAATGGAGTGGATCTGAGGCCACATCCAACACTCTCCTGGATCATCCATCATATGGCGTGCCATCACTAGATCTATCCACATCATCAAAAAATGACTCACTTGGAGAATTGGAACAGGGGAACATGTTAAGATCGGCGTGGATGCACGATCAGGGTGTGGGTAGGCTTATCAATTACCATTGGACATCGGGAAACATCTAGCCTCTTTTGGTATTCATTGCATCTCACAAATTGCTGAAAATCTCATTTCCACTTAGATCTCACAGGCTTGGAAATCGGCACATGAATTAGCTATCCTAGACATCTGGAAGCTGATTTGGAACTAATACCTTAGAGCTCTTCAATATACCAACATTAGGATCACTGAGCAGGAGGATGAACTCTTATGGGCCTTATCTCCCAGGGGTTGCTACACTCCAAAGGAGGGGTACACTTCTCTGTGAAAGTTACAGGAACCAGAGATAAAATAGTGGTGGTGTAGACATATTTGGAAATTAAAGGCTCCTCCAAAATCCATACTTTTCATGTGGTGTATTCTCTCAAATTGTACACCAACGGAGGACAACCTTAACAAGAGGGCTTTACATGAAAAATCTAGATGCAGTTTATGCAAACTTCAATATGAGGATGTGGATCATCTCTTTCTCACTTGCTCAGGTAACAAACACATATGGCTAATTACTATGCAGTCCTTGGACTCCACTCTGCAGTGGCAAGACAATTCAGTCCTCGATTCCTAGACAAATTGGTGGCATGCGGCACACTGCCCAAAAGAGAATAATATCCCCCTCCTGATTACTTGGGGCACATGGCTGGACCATAACCATGTGATCTTCCAGGGCTCGGTGGTGGACTGGACCAGTATGAGAAATACCATAGTCTTTATCTATCACTTAATCCCGAACGATGCTCCCATAACTCAAAGAAGAATCATCACTCCTAAAATTATTGATAGATCCATCCCTTGAGCATATTTGTATGGGGACTCAAACTTGCATGGATGTGGTGGGGGTGCTATACTCCATAAAATCTATTCACATTGCTATAAAATCAAAATGGGACTAGGCCCAGGAACCCACAATTATGTTGAGCTCAATAGTATCAGACTTATACTCACTTTTTACCAAGAGAAAATTTCTAACAGGATTTAGATATTTGGGGATTCAGAAGTCATTATTAACTGGTTTGACAATGCTTCTCATTGTCATGTTCGTACTCTTAGATCATTGTTGGATGAAGTTATGGATGTTAAAGTTTATTTTGATTTCATATATGTTACTCATATTTACAGGCAGGGGAACCAAGTGGCTAATCAATTATCCAAAGAAGAATCTTAGCCATATTGGGGCCAATAGCGCAAGTCTGAACAAGATGGTCAACATGAATATCAGTATTATCACAGACCCTTCATTGAGGACATGGGGTCAAGGAGAAGTCTAAGCAGACTACACTTTTTTGAAGACTTTTTGGCCATACTGCACATAATTTTGTCTTATTGTATATATACTCTGTTTTTACATGTCTTATATTGTTTTTACAAGACACTTATGTTAATCGGTGATATATGACTCTCTATAGATTTTGTATTTACATTATATATGCATAGATGTATATGTTGCTGATACAACATGTAATTTTTCTTATATATAATGAAAAAATAAATTTTTTTATGAACATTTATTTGCAATTGCTACTAAAACTCATTAGTATGTAGATATTGCTAACTATTTCGCTATAGGGAAGTAGCCTCAACAATTGTCAACAAGATAAAAACAAAGGTTTATCATACTTCATGCCCCGTACTCTTGGATAGTTGGAGAAATTTTTGAATCGAACATGATCACATAATCAAGAGATGTGTAAGGGAAGATGAGGTATTGGACATGTTGAAAGTATGTCATGATGAACCATGTGGAGGACATTTTACTGACAGAAGACTTGCATATAAATTTCTTTCTTGATATTACTGGCCTACCATTTTTAAGGATGTCAAAATAGCGTGTCATAAGTTTTGATAGCTATCAAATAATGGGTTGACCAATTCAAACAAATGAGATGTCTCTACAACCTTAGGTACTCATACAGTCATTTGAAAAATGGGTTCTAGATTTTGTAGGACCTATAGCTCCAATGTCTAATCAGAAAAGGTATATTCTTGTCTATACTGATTATGTTGCAAAATGGGTAGAAGCTAAAATTTTAATTTATGCCACTAAAAATGATGTTAATTTTATGTTTGAGGACAAATTTACTCATATTGGTGCTCCAAGAGAAATTTTTATAAATCAAGGTACTCAATTTACATCTAGGTTGGTCTAGGAAATTGTGGAACAATATAAGATCGAACACCAGAAATATTCTTTGTATCATCCACAAGCCAATGGAAAAGTGGGATCAACAAATAAATATCTTGAAGCAATTCTAACCAAGATAGTAAATTTTTGTTCCAAAGATTGGGTGGAAAAGCTTCTAGAATTAGTTTGGGAACTCCAAATAACATGGAAGAATGCTATGGTACATACACCTTATAATATTGTATATGGAAAAGGTTGGCTCAACTTAATAAACTATATATAATTTTAATTTATAACATTTTTTAAATCAAATCTAAAAGAAAAAAACTATGGGGAGATGTTGTAGTGGTGTAAATGCTTGTAAACATTTACATGTGGGCTCAATTAAAAAAGGTTCAAAGTAATTTTCTAGAGAGTCTCCAACCCAGTATCTAGTGATGTTGTAATGTCTTGTAAACATTTGGACTATGTCAAAATAAAATAAAAATAAACTAATAATGATAATTATTAATAAAACATTTTGACTTGATCAAATTGCATAAAACTAAAACTAAAAATAAAATAAAATATAAAATATAAAATTAATTGTTATAATTATAATTAATAATAAAATCAGCCAGTATCCATCTTAACTCCAAATCTACCATGCGTCGAGAAAGATCAAATATTTTGATATGAAAACCTATTTTAGAGTGAAATGAGATTTGATCCCTCTCAACACATGGTAAATCAGCAGTTAAGATGAATCTAAGCTAGTTTTATACAAGCCTTTTCCATCATTATATTTGCTAATCTACCAATACTTTGCACTTTGTGTGTTAAGATTCAACAAGATGATGAGCTTAGTGAAAAGAGTCGCCTTCACTAAGTGGGCCCGCAGGCTATTTTTGGCGCAAGTCTATTTTTAGACATGTCGATCATATTCTATGAGTTGCAGGATGCTATTTGTGGATGGTTGGTCAAGTTAGAAAAATATATGGACTTCTATTTTTAGACATATTGGGAAAAATCTATTTTTAGATTGCCAGTCTAAAAATAGATATGTCGAATATTATTAGCTCTTAATAATATCTAGACTCTAAACATTATCTTATTCTCTTTGAGCACTTCAGTTAAGTGCACATATGTGGCACAGGAGCTGACAGAAGGAATTACGCTATTCTTGAAGGTTTACTAGAGCTATTGCATGGAGGACTTCAGTTATAACTCATGTGACAGATTTTGGTGGAGTTATAGAAGTAGTTGGTGGAGTTGTGTTTAGTTTAACTCAGTTAAACACAGTTGAGCTAGTTGTATCTAGTCTAACTGATTGATACACTAGTGAGAGTGGTTTGAATTAATTAATAATTAATTCACTAAATATTAACTCATTAATCAACTAAATAATACATCAGTTAACTACAGTGCATGGACAGTTTCAGTGGAGACCAGTGGAGAGGTAGGTGAAAGAGCAAGTGTGACTATCAGTTGTGACTATAATGTTGCATGTTTTTCACCACACATTGATTGGAGATGCCAATGAGGATTGCACAATGCAATCCAGGTGGATTCGAGTTCATTCAAAGCCATTCTTCAGCAGGGATTGCGCAGTAGAGGCAGGCTAGCAGGTGGCAAAGATCGGTGCATGAATTTGCAAGATCGGGCCTGATTAGTGTGTAGCGATTGTATTGTACTGAGAGCTTGATATGATCATATTTGTCTGAGGATTGTTACATGATCTCTATGACATATATTATATACAGATAGTTGGGGTTTTCAGCTTCAGGCTTTCCTTTAAAACAACTGTGTTAATGTGTGTGAATTTTAATGGTTTCATGTGTGCATTGCAATTGTGTTAATTTCAGCATGTAATGATCAATGGTGGAATAGATTCTGTATTGTGAATGAAGTTAAAATAGTTTGTGATCGGGAGAATCTTGGACATATAACATATTAGTTATATAATTTCTACATGGTATCAAAGCATTGATCATTGGAGCAGATTGCAATTATTGAAACAGTTGAGTTTTGTGCTGGTGGAATTCGAATTTGCAGCAGTGTTTTCTTGGTGTCGAAGTTGAGCATTCATTGAAATGTCTTTCAACGAATTGCGATTGGAGTATGCCCTTGAGGGCAGCTCGAATTATATTACATGGAAGGACAGGATGGAGGTGGTGCTGGATGATAATGGATTGAAGGAGTTCATAGATGCTGATATTCCAAAACCTACTTCTAGTGATGCAACCGCACTTAACGCATGGAAAAATAAGACAGAAAAGTTTCAAATAATTCTATTGGAAGGTGTGAAGGATCACATAGTATCTAGCCTTCACGGTAAAGCTTCTCCATTCTAGATGTGGAAATCTTTGACAGACTTGTTCCAAAGTAGAAGCGACCAGAGGAAGTTGGCGTTTAAAGACAAACTCAGGAAAATAAAAAAGGAGAAAGGAGACAGTATACCCAAGTACCTCACGAAGTTTGTCCAGTGCAGGGATGAGCTAGGAAGTGTGGGGGTTACTATAGATGAAGAGGACTTGGTGATCTTGGCTCTCCTTGGGCTTCCAAAGAGTTGGCATTCCTACGAGGACTCTGTCAATGGTCGGGAGAAACTGTCAGGATGGGAGCGACTTTGGTTGGATCTTGTGTAGGAGGAGATAAGGCAGGGTACCAGGGATGGATCTTCATTGAAGAATGAAGATGAAGAAAATTTTGCTTTGGCTGCCAAAGCAAGGAAAGGGAAGGGAAAGAAAAATCCTTCTCAATCCGGTGCGAAAGGCAAGAAGCAGGACATGACCAAGGTGAAGTGCCTTCGCTGTCACCAACACGGACATTACGCCACTAATTGTCCACAGAAGAAGAAAAATAAGCAGGCTGCTAGATTTGCAGCTGAAGAGGCCTTAGCCTCGTAGTTTGAGCTGGATTTTTCGTTGATCACATGCTTGGTGTCAAGTGTGATGGGATCGGTGTGGTTTCTTGACAGTGGTGCGTCTTTCCATATGACCGGAGACAAAGATTTGTTTACTGATATGGATGAGAAAGATCTTGGAGTGCACATCGAGATGGGCGATGATGGTAGATACAGTGCGACTGGTATCGGGACCATTTCCTTTGAGAGGGAGTCTGGAAAACCTTTCATCTTGAAGGATGTCATGCATGTTCTAGGATTGAAGAAGAATCTGATCTCTGTGGCAATGTTGGAAGACAAGGGCTATGATGTTGTTTTTAGCGAGGGAAAGGCTTTCCTGCACAGTAAGACAAATGGTGAAACCCAGAGGATAGGGGTTTGAGTTAAGAACCTTTATCAATTGTAGGTATATGGCTGCGCATCAATGGCAGGCAAAGCAGAAGGAGTGGTGAGCCGGGATGAGGGTGAATTGTGGCACAGGAGATTAGGCCATCTTCACCATGGCGCTTTGAAAATTTTGCAACAGATTTCTACCGGGCTTCTGGCAAGGGTACACTTGCGCAGTCAGATCAGTGCAAGGGATGTACTTTGGGAAAATTTGTGAAGACCACTTTTCATGAGAAGGATTGTCGTGCCATGACGATCCTTGAGAGAATTCACACAGACGTGTGTGGACCTTTCTCAGTAGCTTCGACAGAAAATCACATGTATTATGTGATCTTTGTGGATGACTTTTCTTGTAAGTGTTGGATCTTCTACATGTGGAAGAAGAGTGAGACATTCTCAAAGTTATGTGAGTTTAAGGCACCGGTTGAGAAAGAGTCGGGGAAGCAGGTGAAAGCTCTTAGGAGCGATAATGGTGGTGAATTCATCTCTGGCGAATTCAAGGACTTTTGTAGTGCAGAAGGAATTCGAAGAGATCTCATAGCACCTCATAACCCACAGCAGAATGGGGTCGCAAAGCAAAAGAACAGAACGATTGTGGGTGTTGCACGGGTGATGTTGCATGATCAGGGCCTTCCCATACACTTGTGGGCTGAAGCATGCAACACTGTGGTTTATGTGCAAAACCGTTGTCCTCATAGAGTACTTGGCATGAGTACAACCAAAGAGGCGTTTTCTTGTAAGAAACCTAATATTTCTCATTTAAATATTTTTGGCTCACCTGTTTACATTCATGTGACGAAAGATGCCAGGAAGAAGCTGGAGCCGACTGCAGAGGTTGGGATATTTGTGGGGTACACAGAAACTCCCCACAACTATCGTGTCTATTTTCCAGACAGTCGGAAGACTGTTGTGCAATGGGATATCAAATTTCATGAGGAGAAAGCCATGAAGTTGTCACTTAAGAGGGAGCTACACTTGCATGCAAATGAGGAGCTATTAGTTCCTAAAGATGAGCCTCAGGATGTGGATCAGCCACAAGAGGAGGTTCATGGAGTGGAAGAAACCACTTAGGCAGTGCCAACCATCAGAGGGCGGAAGCGCACTACAGAAGCTGAGCGACTGAACCTTGATGCAGCGCAGAATGTAGGAGCACCTACATCATAGCGCAGACAGAGACAGTCACCTGACCGATATACTGGATACATGGCTCTAATGAGCAAGTGTATCATGATAGAACCATCCTCTTTCGAGGAAGCTGTGGAGGACCCTGCATGGGTAGATTCCATGGTGGAAGAGTATGATTCGATTGTCAGAAATAGTGCATGGGAGATTGTCCCAAGGCCGGAATGGAAATCAGTGGTAAGTTCAAGATGGATCTAAAAAGTGAAGCAAGTTGCTGATGAGAGCGTCGAAAAGTACATGGCAAGTTTTGTTTCCCGGGGCTTCTCACAGATCGAGGGGATCGACTATGAATAAACCTTTGCACTTGTCGCAAGGTATTCTTCCATACGGACTATCCTTTCTCTCTCAGTGCATATGGAGTGGCACATTCATCAGATGGATGTGAAGACTGCGTTCCTCAACGGAGTCATTGAGGAGGAGGTGTACATAGAGCAGTCTGAAGGTTTCGAAATCTTTAGCAGCGATTCGCATGTTTGCAGGCTCAAAAGAGTGTTGTATGGGCTAAAACAAGCACCTCGTGCTTGGTACACATAGATAGACAGTTATTTCACTGGACTTGGATTCACCAAGAGTGAGGCGGATCTAAACCTATACCAGATTGTGGTGGAGGGTAAGTTGCTGATCATTGTACTTTATGTAGATGATTTTATACTGACAAGTGATGAACTGTTGATACACTCTTGCAAGGCAGATCTTTCAAAGGAGTTTGAGATGAAGGACTTAGGCCTCCTTCATTATTTCCTGGGATTGGAAATTTGGCAGCGGAAGGGTGGATTATTTTTTTCTCAAGGCAAGTATGCCCAAGAGATACTGGAGAAGTTCAACATGCAAGGCTGCAAGCCTATCGACACTCGTCTTCCTGGTGGTTGGAGGAAAGAGGATGCTACATCAGCAAAGGTAGTGGATGCCACTGTTTATCGACAGTTGGTTGGCTCGCTCATGTATCTAGTCAATACACGACCGGACATATGTTATGCTGTTAACTAGCTTTCACAAGCTATGGTTAAGCCTACCAAGCTCTTTTGGAAGGCAGGCAAGCATGTATTGAGATATCTCAGAGGCACATTGGGATATGGATTGTGGTCCAAAAAGTCAGATGAGGTGAAGCTGCATGGCTTCACGGATGCAGATTTGGCAGGGAGCCTGATGGACAAAAAGAGCACATCTGGAGGGATTTTCAGTATCGGATCTACAGTAGTTTCTTGGTATAGCAGGAAACAGATATCCATGGCACTCAATTCAGTGGAGGCCGAGTATATGGTATCGAGTTTGGCTGCATGCGAGGCTATATGGATGAGGAAGATCCTGGTTGGGTTGTTTGGTTCACATTTAGATCCTACTGTGATATATTGTGATAATCAGAGTTGCATCAAACTCTTGGTTAATCCAGTATTTCATGATAGATATAAACACATTGACATCCGGTATCATCATATCAGAGATTGTGTGCAGCGGAAGATCATGTTGCTTTCTTACATTCCTACGGAGGATCGGGATGCTGATATTCTGACGAAGGCGCTCACCAGGAGAAAATTCGAATACCATAGAGACAGGATCGGGGTGGCATATAATCCCTATCTTGTTGAGAGGGAGTGTTGATATTCAACAAGATGATGAGCTTAGTGAAAAGAGTCGCCTTCACTAGGTGGGCCCGCAGGCTATTTTTGGTGCAAGTCTATTTTTAGACATGTCGATCATATTCTATGAGTTGCAGGATGTTATTTGTGGATGGTTGGTCAAGTTGGAAAAATAGATGGACTTCTATTTTTAGACATATTGGGCGGAATCTATTTTTATATTTCTAGTCTAAAAATAGATATGTCGAATATTATTAGCTCTTAATAATATTTGGACTCTAAACATTATTTTATTCTCTTGGAGCACTTCAGTTAAGTGCACAGATGTGGCACAAGAGCTGACAGAAGGAATTAAGTTATTCCTGAGGGTTTACTGGAGCTATTGCATGGATGACTTCAGTTAGAACTCATGTGACAGAGTTTGGTGGAGTTATAGAAGTAGTTGGTGGAGTTGTGTTTAGTTTAACTCAGTTAGACACAGTTGAGCTAGTTGTATCTAGTCTAACTGATTGATACACTAGTGAGAGTGGTGTGAATTAATTAATAATTAATTCACTAAATATTAACTTGTTAATCAACTGAAGAATACATCAATTAACTACAGTGCATGGACAGTTTCAGTGGAGACTAGTGGAGAGGTAGGTGAAAGAGCAAGTGTGACTATTAGTTGTGACTATAATGTTGCATGTTTTGCACCACACATTGATTGGAGATGCCAATGAGGATTGTGCGGTGCAAGCCAGGTGGATTCGAGTTCATTCAGAGCCATTCTTCAGTAGGGATTGCACAGTAGAGGCAGGCTAGAAGGTGGAAAAGATCGGTGCATGGATTTGCAAGATCGGCCATGATTAGTGTGTAGCGATTGTATTGTACTGAGAGCTTGATATGATCAGCTTTGTATGAGGATTGTTACATGATCTCTATGACATGTATTATATATAGATATTTGGGGTTTTCAGCTTCAAGCTTTCCCGTAAAACAACTGTGTTTGTGTGTGAATTTTTATGGTTTCATGTGTGCATTGCAATTGTGTTAATTTCCACATGTAATGATCAATGGTGGAATAGATTCTGTATTGTGCATGAAGTTAAAATAGTGTGTGATCAGGAGAATATTGGACATATAACATATTAGTTATATAATTTCTACATTGTGTGGTTCTTTTCTCTCTCTTTCAGGTTTCTTTAGACATATTTCCTTTAACTTTATACCATATATAGGAATAAATTTTATTGCTTGAAGTAAATCTATACAAAAGCAAACATTTCTTAACTCACCCTGCATATCAAAATGAGATGGTATAAATTGTTTTTCTACATCCAATTGTTTCTCCATATGTAATCTTTCTGGAAAAGGAGGATCTTTAGATGTAGAACATTTATTTACTGAAGGGATAAAAGAAGTTTGTTTTATTGATGCATCATCTATTATTGTATTGTAAATTTCTTCCTCATTTTTATTTTCAATGATAACACAAGATTCTCTCTCTCTCTCTCTCTCTCTCTCTCTCTCTCTCGATATATATATATATATATATTGAAATGAGTTATGGTTTTCGGGCAAGTGGTATTGATAAGTCATGGTATTGTAACAAAGTCTATTTACAATTTAATAATATCCATAATCAAATCGAGGCGAACATCTATGGTTAAGGATATTGTTATATTGTATCTTCTTTGTCAATTTTAAATTATAATTTTAAAATGTTATAACATTAAGGGTGAAAATGTGAATTTGGGTTTCACTTTTTACCCTTTTTTGAGAAAAAAAATTCATTTTTTTTGGTTCTTCAACTTGCTGCAAGCCAAAACAATTTTTTTGTTTAGAATTTCATTTTGCTATAATTTCATTGTAATGTGATTATTACCGAAAGATTTATTCATAAAAAAATAAAAATAAAAGTTGTCAAAAAAATTATTAGCTTTTTGTTACTTATATTTTGGAACTTTTTTATACACATTTGATATGTCAACTTAGCATTTCTTTGAGTGTGTGTTTTTTAACAATCAAAGGATCCATAAGAAGCCATGTTAATATGCACTGTTGTATTCTTTGAAACTTTGTGTTTTTGAGAAACAAAATGTGTTACAATAATCTAGACAGAGTCTACTTCGGTTTCGTTATATTTACAAAGCCAACTGATGCATATCATAATTACTAGAATTTTTTGAAGTGGTCTAATATGAAAAAACTACATATTTTGAATATGTTTCACAACGCACGAAATTTCTTAACATATAAGTTATAAACTAAAATCTAAAAGCTACTCATTACAGACGACAGACCAATGTGATGCACCATAATTTTTTCAATTTGTTTACAGTGTATTTTGGAAGATACAGAATTATGATTTCACTGAATCATAATGACCTTAGAAATTTTTTTTACCCATTTTATTACAAAATTAATTAAAATTAGTAAATATTTATGAAATTCCATAAAAGTTATATTTCTTTAAAGTAGATTGAATTATGAAAAAGCTTGTCTTGGTTCTAACAGTTAATTCAGAATGTTTGATGGAGTTTAATCAGTCCAAAGTTGAAGATATGTATTTAGAGCTTGGCTCTACATAATTGCAGTCGTGTTAGTTTGGCCGAACTCTTAAAAAAAGTTCGGCCGAATTGTTTTTTGTGCCGACGGCTTGTTAAGTCTAACGACATAAAATTTCAACTGAATTTTTTATAAAATTTCAGCTGAACTTTTACCTAACTTTCCGTCAGCCAGAAAATACCACGAAGCCCCTCCAAAAAAAAATTCGTGGCAATATAAATTAATGTAAAAGCATTCATTATTTTCGCATACTTTCACACATTTGGTCTGATTTTGCAAAGGTCTTGATCTTGTTATCTCCCTATAATTATCAATATTGGCAAAGTCCAACTGCAGGGATAACACTTATTTCAACCACTTTGGGATTCTAGGATCTAGCCCTCCTGAATCCGGAGAGGGATCTCTCCAATAAAGTGCAAAGATATATTTATCTTAAAAAGCTTTTGGATAATGATATTAGGCTAGTTATGAAGGCCAAGGTTTTTTTTTTTTTTTGGATGGTTGAGCATGATTATTATTTGGGTGGAAAGTCCTAAATGGAAAGATCTTCAAAGGTGTGAATTTGCAAGCAATCAGGACAAGTTTGGGCTAAAAATATAGATATAACGTTGGTTTTTAGTCCATTGGGCTATGGAGTCATAATAGGGTTTAATTGAAACAACAAGGTTCAAGATTGGTCCATGGGGCAAGTCATCTATGTCTAAGGATCTCTTTAAAGTTGATTTTATGGAATGAAATGATACAAGAAGAAGGGGAAATAAACAAATGAAGAACAAAGAGAAACCTAAGATTGGGTAAGTACTTTGAAGATATCTTGCTTTCGGCATACACTTAAGAGAGACATTAAAGTAATCTAAGATCTGGTAAGTACTTCGAAACTAGCCAGCTTTTGATGCACTTTCAATAGAAAAACATTTTAAACATGAAGGGAAGCTTTAAAAGCAATTGTTGGAGAAGAAACTAGAGGACAGGGCTCACCATAAACTTCCCTAGCTCTGCTTTACTTAGTAAACTTTCAAGATAGACACATAAGATAACAAAGAATGGTCTAAGATCAGGTAAGGACTTTTAACCTAGCCTGCTTTCAACACACTCTTAGGGAAACTTTCAGCTAGTTTTTGGGGATAAAACTAAAGTACAGGGCTCACCATTACTTCCTTAGTTCATCTCTACTTAACATAAACTGAAAATAACATTCAAGAAAAATATTTAGCTCAGACAGTAGGACGAGGGAACGCCAGCACTCCTAACTGCTTAAATTGAATTAAATCATTCCCAAACAACACAATTTGGAAGAAAATATGTAGATAAAGCTTATCAGTCAAAGAAGGGTATTGATAAATAGTAAATCCTAACTCTATGCTTGTTGTTCTTTATCAGAGAATATGGACAAAGCGGAAACAGAAATAAAATAACAATTTACAATAAGAAATAACATCACCGTTGACATAGACCAAGATCCCATAAATCAGCTTGTATTGATGCTTCTAACCAGTTACAGCTTTAAGTCCAATGTTTCAGTTCAGCAATCATCTTCACTTCTCAGCCTAACTTTGTGACTACAAACAGAGCTTCAAGAGCCTTTGAACACTATTTATAAGTAGAAGTTTCGAGCTCAAGTATATTTCAAAGTTCTACAACCAACGTTTACAATGAACTCCTCAATGAGATTTTATAGAAGGATGAGGAGGTCGAAAGAGAAAATATCTAAGGTTTCAATTAACATAGATTTAGTACTTCTCGGCCTTTGAGGGGCTCAATGGAGAAGTTTACAGATATTTTTCTGTATTAATTGTTTTACATTTAAGAGTTAAGCTCGGTGGGAGCTTTTGTTGACTTTAAGGCTCTGTTTCATGCTATAATAACTGTGCTGATATTTTTTGCATTGAATTCCTTTGGCAGAATTAACTATTTGGCTACATTGAGGCAAATATATTCTTTTCTAATCATAACTTGACCTCTATTGAATGCTGTGAAGCCATAGGTGGCAATCTGGTAGCTGAGAGGAATCAATTTGCCTCTTATGTGGCAGGCTCTCTGTCTGATAGATATTATTGATTTTTTTCCTTAACTGTGTTTAATTGAATGGATTAGGCTTTTGATTTCGATCTTAGCCGTAATCTATCCAATCTATGTAAATCAGCTTCAATTCTCCATTTCTGGCTTGATTTAATCTTCAACACTGATACTCTTTTGTTTTGATTTAATACTTTGTGTCTTGTTGATGTGCAGGTGCCGAAAAGGGATCATATGGCATCAATGCCCATGAAGCATTGGTGAAACGTGAAGTTTGAACCCCGTGGAATGATTTTCTTTAAATAAACAAAGCCTAGACGATCCTCATCCTCGGCTTTATCATTTCTTTCAAAATATTTGAAATTCATTGGAACCTACAAAAAACATACAACTATTATGAAATCCTGCATTATTTGGTAAAAATGCTTCAGAGGTTGTGGGGAGGAGCATGGTCATTGGATGGCAGCATCCAACGGTGGAGATCATGCGTAGAAGTCAAAAGGAGAGCGGTGAGAGATTTTAAGTTGGAACCGCTGATCTATGATTGACCAAGAAGATCAACGGTCAAGATTAGCAGTGAATTAATAATGTGAAGGGGTCACATTATTGTGAAAAATAGAAGAAAATGCGAAGAAATAAGGTTAAAACCCTTTGGCGGAGGAAAAAATGAATTAAACATCAAATGGTTTTTGGGAGGAATATGAGTCGTCGGATGAGATTGGCTCATAAGGATCAATGGCTGAGGAGGCATGTGATGAAACACAATGGAAGAGAGGGAAAGTGGTTTCAGGTGGAGAAACCGGCAATATCGCGCCGGGGAAAAAGCAGATAGGCAGTTTTTACTTTTGGAACACGATATGTACCAGAGGATGACACGTGTCTTTTGAAAACAACTTATGTCATGTAAATTTTGAGAAGTAACCTCCGCGCTTAAAATTGCGCGAAAATCTATGTGGGCCGTCAGATCTATGCCCTCAGATCAAACGGTGGAGAGTGAGCGCGAAACTGACCAAATGTGCGGGGAATAAGAGGCGGGGCGGTTTTATTATAGATTGTCTGATCAAGAGATCGACAGTGGAGATCATATTTTAAAGGGAGGCAGGACCCACAAGAGGTAGGCCTGTCGGGGTTATTAAGAGTCGTTGGATGAAAAAAATCAACGGCTAGGATGAAAACTGGAGTTTGAATGAAATAATAACAAAGTGGAGAAAGGGTTGATAAGGACCGTTGATCTGCAGAGATCAACGACTGTGGATTGGACAAAAACATTATGAAGAGGGGCATACAAATTTTTAACCAAAGTCGAGAGATGCATTCTGGACCATCCGATCTGGACACGTGGACAGCCCAGATGCAATCAGAGCATGTGATCGACGGGGGGGAGAACTCAAATGGCTCAGATGCGATTTAGTGTTGGCCGTCAATCTGAGGATCAGATCGATGGTGGGGAGTGAATCGGAGGAGCGACTAATCGGAAGGGGGGAACAAATGCACCCGATAAAATCTGCGATGCGATGTTGCGCTGATCGTTGATCGGCTTTAGATCAATGGTCGGGAATGGGTTTGATTAATGAACGGCAGGACCCCATTATAATCATAAAGAAGGCGAAATTCGATTAAAAAATGAAGGTTTATTTATTATGGAGCAGGATATATATATATGAAAATAGCTTGGCACCGATCTGCGGGGTCGTTGGTCTATATGGAAAATAATAGGCCCAAGGCTTATACATAGAAAGGGCCAATCGGGATCAGGCCTTCGGGCTTTTCAATCTACCCATTTTAAATTTCTCCGATGCAATTAGCGCTTCGAGACTTTAACTCTTGGTCCTGGGCACAAGTTTATATGGAGTACAGCAGAGGGCAGGGGTTTATACAATGGGATTCAATCACATCGGAAAAATGATGCGGGGCTTTTCAATCTACCCATTCTCATTAAAAAACATTGTTCTGGCGGGTTAAGACCAAAACTTAGGAAAAGTGGGTTTATGAATTTATAAAGGGAAATATGCATCGGGGATGGTTTATTACAAGGTTTAAGCACTGGATGTGGGCCCAAGGGTTATATGAAGCGATGATTGGATTGGGGCTATGTAATAAGGGGCCAATCGCATCGAAGGTCTCAATAAAGCAAAAAGACTTGCGCGTTGTGTTTTGTTCCGATGCGATAAGCGCTGGGGACCATTAGCACTTGGTTCCAGCACCAAGGCATATGTGGGGAAGTGGTTAGGACCTAGCCAAAAGGGGCTTAAGCTTGTAATACAAAAAATGTATTTTTTATGAAATTTTCAATGTTTTTTGATGGATTTGGGGGTTTCGGCAAAGTTTAAAAGTGAGTTTTAAACTTTGTAAAGAGGATTTTATGAAGGGGAAAGGAGAAAAAAGGAAAAATAGAGGAATTCAATAGGGAATGAAAGGGTAAAAATGAAGTTTAGTCTGAAGTGAAAAGGAAGGAAAAAAATGGTGTTTACAGCAGTCTTTTCTCTATGAAATCAGCAGAATTTCAGAGTTTGAAATGGAAACAGCAGTGAAGATTTAAACAAAGGGCATGATGTCTTTATGAGGCTTCAAGAGATAACATTTTTTGCAATAAAACTTTTTCCTTGAAGGCTCCAAAAATGTTTTAGCCACCTTTGTATATAACAAATTTTATAGGTGGCTAACAGTGGCTGCACTTGGGGATGGTGCCTTCTTGAAGGCATCAAGAACTTCATACTTGCATTCTCTGGGAGGCTGATCAGTGCCTTATCCATTGGGATGCCTTTCTTTACTTGGATGTTCTTCTTTTGCTCTGTAAAATTTTAGCAGCCATGAAAAAACAATGGATCTTCATCAACACAAGCTTTCTACCTACCCAATCCTACTGATCTAACATTTTTTCTTCTTTAGAGTGCACTTGGATTGGCAAACTCTTTTTTCAACATTTTATTCTTTTGAAAGCAAGAAACTAATCTAATTATACTTCTTATTTCTCCATGAACTCATATTAAACAGATGAGTTCATATGCTTCTCTACCTAATCTACTAATCTATTAGGATTAAACAGTCTAACAGATTTTTATTTACTAATTTCTAAAACAGAAATTTAAAAAACATACAAGTCAGGATTGAACAGTCCAACTTTTAGTTGATCCATGGCATGAAAAACAAGCTGCACATAGATATTATTTTATAGAAAATTAAATCAAAATTGAAGGCTTAAGATCTAAAAGTTCAAAGCACGGCCTTCATCTTTTTTCAGCTCTGTTTTTTAGTTTATTCGAGTTGTTTTTCCTTGTTCTCTGGTTCAGATTTTGAGTTGATTAGAACCAGATTAACTTTATTTTTTACTCATGAAATAAACAGATTTGAGTCATTTCTCTTTTGGAAACTAAGGTTAATATTTTGAGCTTGTTTGAACCTTTAATTTCTAACCTAATCTATTTAACTGATAAGCCAATATTAAGTTGTTTAGCAATCAAATTCACTAACCTATCAGCAGTCAATTTAAAATTAGTTAGCCATGATTGGGTTGTATGACTAACTAGAAGTGTGTTTTTTAGGAGTGGTATTTAAGCTTGCACACTTTTAGAGTTTCTCTTTTTTGGTATGGGGCTATACCTTTATTGTTTTCACAAACTGCCCTCTTTTCTTTTTTCCATGTTTTTTGTATTTTTTGATTTTCTAACTTTGAATGCAATGATGGGTGAAATATTTATAATGAGAAAAAAGATAAAAAGGCTTCAAAACATGACATGGTTCAAGAGAATTAATGTTTAAGCATCCTGCCATTGACAAGACCTCCAAACAGTTCAGCTCCATTCAACTCTTGTAAGAAATAGGCATTGTTACCAGTAGCTAAATAAATGAGATAAGGGCCAAGCCATAAGTTGTCAAATTTTTCATGCTTGCCCTTGTCTTCTCTCCTTGAATCCCACTTTAAAACTTTTTCCCCAACATTGAAATTGCTGGCCTTTTTTCTTCTGTCAAAAAGCTTCTTGATGTTGTCTTGCTTTTGTAATGCTTTGTTATAAACCTCCTCTCTGGTTTGCTGAAGGTGAATGGTCTGATTTATTCTTCTAATCATGTCATTATCTTCAGTTTGCAACTCTTGAATCAACTTCATAACTGGTACACCAAGGCTGGTTGGAAATATTGCATCAATACCATACACAAGCTAGAAAGGTGACATTCCAATAGATTTCTTCAAAGTCAATATGTCAGCCCAAAGTTCATGCACAAAATTTGTGTGCCAAGACTTCTTGTTGTCCTCCAACAGCTTCTTGATTATGTTCACCAACCTCTTGTTTGAGGATTCTGCAAGTCCATTACCTTGAGGGTAATAGGTCGTGGAATGACCCAATGTTATCTGATATTTGTGACAGAATTCAACCATCTTCTTAGATCCAAATGCTGCTACATTATCAGTGATGATCTTGGTAGGACAACCAAATCTAGAGAGAATATTAGTCTCTATGAATTTTATAATGACAGAATAATTGGCTTGCCTACAAGGGATGGCTTCTATCCATTTGGTGAAGTAGTCTGTGGCAGTGAGAATCCATTTATGTTGGGCATAGGATGGTGGATGGATTTATCCAATGAATTCAAGACCCCACTGTGGAAAAGGAGTTTCAACAGTGATTGGATGTAGAGGTAAGGGTAGTAGCTTCTTTTTGCCTTCAAAAAGTTGGCATTTATGACAGGCAATTATCATCTTGTGTACATCAAGAAAGAGAGTGGGCCAATAGTAACCAGCCCTTAGGATTTTGTTGGTTGTTGTCTTCCAGTAGAGGTGGCCTCCACATTCTCCTTCATGGAACTCGTGCTTAACCTTCTATGCATCAAACTCAGGCAAACATTTAAGCAATATCCCACTTGCATTTTTCCAATAAAGACATTTATCTATAATGCAGTAGTTTACAGCTTTTAACTTCAAAAACCTTGCCTTTGTTTTTGATAAACCAGGAGGTGTGTTCAAATTAAGCAAAACAAACAAAATATCAGCATACCAAGAGGAATTCATAAAATGATCTTCAACAATGGGAGTTGAGAATTCTTCTTCGTCATCTAAAGCATTAATCATATTAATATCAAGAACTTAAAAATTTGATTCAGCCATCAATCTAGCTAGACCTTGGCCTTTGATGAGTTTAGTGGGATTGATCTCTAAATCATATTCAAGAATAACAGCAATCAACTTACCTCTCTTACCATCTAGGTCCTGTGTTAGAATGTCTTTCACAACTGAAATTGGGACAAAGGCAATTATGTGTGAGTGAAGGATGTATACTCTGAAGTCTTTCAAAGCTTTAACCAAAGCAAAAGCTTGCTTTTCCATAATGTTATACTTAAAAGGAGCATCTCTCAATGCCTTGCTAAAGAATGCAATAGGTTGCTCTTGTCCTTGTGGATTTTTCTATAAAAGGACAGCAGCTATTATGTGTTCTGATGCAAATGAAAAAATATAAAAATCTTTTGAAAAATCAGGACTTATTAGAACCGGTGTTTTAGTTAACGCTTGTTTCACCAGCTCAAAGGAATTCTTTGCTTCCAAGGTCTATTTTACCCCTTTCTCCTTCCTCAACATGTTTGTTATATTCCTAAGGAGCTCGGCTAAGTTGGGTATGTACCTTCTCAAGAAATTGATCTTTCCAATGAAAGATTGTAAATCTTTGATGTTTCGAGGATGAGAGATTTGCAATATGGCCTCAATCCTCTTTGGATCTATCTTTATACCCTCTTCTGAAATAATGTGCCCAAGGATTTTATGTTCTTGAAGCCCAAATATTGTTTTCTTAGGGTTTAAAGATAACCCAAACTTTCTGCATTTCTCGAAAAAATTTCTTAAATGTTCTAAGTGCTCTTCATCTGTCTTTGAAAACACGGTGACATCATCAAGGTAAATAATGATGAAGTAGCCTAATTCTTCCGAGAATGCTATGTCCATGGCTCTCTGAAAAGTTGCTCCAGCATTCATTAGACCGAAGGGCATTTTCACATACATGAAATTGCCCCAAGGTGTAGTAAACGTTGTCTTTAGTTGATCATCGGGGTGGACTAAAATCTTATTGTACCCTGAATAGCCATCAAGCAAAGAAATTCTTTTTGAACCAACTACCCTTTGTAAACTATGGTCCATCTTAGGTAAAGGGTAGTTGTCCTTGAGTGAAGCTTTTTTTAAATCTCTAAAGTCTATAGAAAGCCTAATCTCTCTCGTTTTCTTCCTAACTGACACCAGATTAGACACCCACTCAGAATATCTAATAGGGACAATAATACCAGCTTCATACATTTTCTTAATCTCCTTCTCAACTAAAGGTAACTGAACAGGGTTTATTCTGCCCAGCTTCTGTTTGAACGGCTTTTGGTTTTCCTTGAGAGGGATTTTTTGCTGAATTATTTCAGTGTCATAGGATTTCAGATCTTCGTAACTCCACGCAAAAACATCAGAAAAATATTTAAACATCTCTATGTATTTGAGTTTAATGTGAGCTGGTAAAGTCTTAGACAGTTTAATCATTTTCAGTTTAAGTTCACTACCTATATTACACTCTTGCACTTTAGTTTCTACAAGCTCCAGTTTCGGCTTTTTAGCCACATCGTTAAAATCGAACAACTCCTCTAAAGGAGAAAGACCCTTCGGCAAACTTTCAGCATTTGACTGTAGAGTTTCTAAGTCCTCTGTTTGTATCCCTGCAATCATTTATGTTTTTTTTTCAAGTTTTATTGACAACATATTTATATCAGCAAGCTCAGGAGACGGTTCTTCTTCACCAAGAAATTTTTCTTCACTAGGGGAGTCTGTCTCATAATCTGAATCCGAACTGTGTAGTTCGAACTCATTTCTGAATTGTATGAATTCTTCTATTTGTTTGTCTCCGTCAAACACTTTCCAATATTTATCGTTATCAGGGATGGTCGGTCTAAATTTAATCTGAGTTGAACATTCTTTGGTTTTGTATGGAGTTAAACATGTTCTAGCTGCGAAATCTAAGCTGTGGGCCCTGATATTTTTTCTTCTCGGGACAAAAATCAAAAGGGATTCCTCAAAAGTTTTAAGTAAATCCATGACATCGTTTCGATAGGCTCTGATTCTGGGGTGATTAGAATTGTATTCCCCGTTGACCTGCCTAATGATTAATTCTGAATCCCCGTGCACTCAATTCTGTTGGCTCCTAATTTTTTCAACAGATGCAAGCCTAAAAGAAGGGATTCATACTCCACTATGTTATTTGAACACTGAAATTTTAATCTACAGGAAAGGCTTTCTGCGTGGTTATTTTCAGTATTGCGTATCCAGACCCCTGCACCAGCATTGCTCCTAGTGCAGGACCCGTCAAAGTACATACTCCACAGAGGACTAGTTCCGGGTTCTTTCGTTTGATTACTGACCTCTTAAACAAGTGTGCTTTCAGTTTGTTCTTGAAAATCAGAACTCTGTTGTATTTGATTTAATTCCTCTAATTTTTCACTATGTTGAGGAATGATTTCTTGACTCTCAAGGTTAAAAATCAATGGACTAATGATTTGTAGTTCAAGACCCGTGTTTGGTTTGATGTAGCTTACGGGTTCAACAAACCGTTTAGACATTTCTATGGTGTTTACCTCCTCTTCTCTATCAGCCATTAACTCTATTAAAGTGACTTGTTCACTGAACGATTCTTCATTAAACAGAATAAAAGAATCAAGGCCTATATTTATAGATTACAGAGGAGAGTTTTGCGGTCTGTCTTGACTAGTCACTATGTATTGCATATGGGACTCCCTGTAAAGTTTTCTTGACTGATTGAAAACAGGGATGGTCACGTAGGTCATGTCCATCTACATAGTCCCTTGTAACTTAGCCCCCCAAGATCTATATAACAACATTCCATACTTTGGGGGCACATCAGCCACAACAATATCCATAACCAAACATTTGTCTGGAATCTGGGCTAAGTTAACGCAAAGGTCTTTAATTAAGCTCAAACATTTTACTCTGTTGGAGTCAAAAGAGTAAAGGTCTTTATAAGGTTTGGTGATTTCTAGACCCAGGCTCTCCATTATAGCTTTTGGCACTAAATTATGATAAGCCCCTGAGTCGTGCATAGCGTTATGAAAAATTTTGTCATGAACGTTTAAACTTACATAAAAGGGAGGAACTGGTCCCTCTTAATATCTACCTTCAATCTTTGGACCAAAAATAAGCTCTGGATGGTCATCATTAAGATTGAATGTGTCATTATTATCCTCTATGTTCAAAGCCTTCAAAATTTGGGTCCTATATACATTCTGGGTAGCTAGCTCAGAGAGAGGAACAGAGATTTTAATTTTGGAAATTTCCTGCTCCAGGCTTAAAGGAATTTGATTCTTTGAAGTGCTTGTCTCAGCCTTATTAACTGCCACTCTGTCAGCAAAATATGTTTGCTGATTTTTTCTATTTACATTTGACAGGATTGTTTTAACAGGAGTATTAGCTGAGGTGCTAACACTACTATGGTCTGCACTCTGTTTTACACTGTTTTGAGTGCCTTTCTCTTTACCTTTATCATAATTTCCAGCCACTGCCTTTTCCTTCTGTTTTACAATTTTGGGTTTATTTACAGTGTTGTTTTGTGAAGATTTTTCAGAGGCTTTGTTGTTGGGATTTTGTTGATTGGTTTTACTTCTAAGGTAATACTCTCTTTGAGACTCTATGATAACATTTTCCATGTCTTGATAATAACTTTCATCATTATCTCTTTTGTCATCATAGGGTGTATACAGACCTTGTTTTCTATCATAATGAACTTCAAAGTCATCATTATCTACTCCCAGCATGTTGATATCATCTTCCTCTATTTTATCATCTTTGTCTTCAACCTCACTCACATAGTTTTGGTGAAAGGGATGAGTGATCTGTTGGTCATCTTCCCTTGGTCTATTTTGAGGCTGATTCCTTCTAAAATTCTGATTTTGGTTCTGGTTCCTATTTTGAGGATCAGTTTGGTTTTGACTTGCTTGTGCTCTCTCAAGGATGATCATTTTCTTCATCATCTCCTCCATCATTCTTTCCATTTTTGAGCTGGAAGTAGAAGGTGTGGATTCTTCTCTAAAGGATACTCTCTTCTCATTCTTCATTCTTGCTCTTTTCTCCATTAAGTTAACTTCCACAACAAGAGCCCCTTTTTTCATATCCTCAAGGGTTAAAGGGTCTCTTTCTCTCAGTTGATAGGCCATCTCGGGGTCTAACCCTTCAGGAAACTTGTTTAACACTGAGCCTTGTGGAGGCGGGAGGGCATTATACACACTATTAAATCTAGTACAGTAAGCTTGTACACTTTCCCCAGTGTCTTTGTGGAGATTTTTGTAATTAGAGAGTATTTGAAGAGGGGTTTTTCTCACTTCCCATTTGTTTAGAAATGTCTGATGGAAGGCTTGGAGATCATTTATACTGTGGGGGGTTAAGCCTTTAAACCATTTTCTTACTTCTCCCCCCAAACTCTGAGAAAATATTCTAAGTTTGACAGAATCATCATCAATATCATTTCTGTCAAAGTAGTCATTCATTCTATCCACATGTTGTGATGCAGTTGTAGTATTACTGGCATCATACAATGGTATTTTGGACTGATGGTCCTGTGGAAGATTGACTAAGGGAACGGGAAGGACTAAGGGAGCATATCATGCTGCCATGATATGTGGAGGGGGTGGATTTACAAGAGGTGGATTAACAAGAGGGAAATTTGGCTGGAGTGGTGTCGTTTGGACAGTGAATGTAGGATGAACAGATGTGGATGGACCAGGAAAAGATTGCTGAGCTGATCTTGGATGAGAGACACCTAAATTGTGAAGGAAGTGTAAATCAGGTGGTGTTGTTTCTCTACTACTAGGATGTTCACTTGTTTCCGGGGATGAAAGTGAAGACTCAAAATCTAGCTAAATTATATCATCAAGAAACCTAGTTCTAAATGGATTTCTTAAGTTAACTTGAGATTGGTGTAGAGCTGTAAGGTTTCCAGGAACTAAATTAGCTCTCAAGGGTGATCTGAAAACAGTTGAAAATTTTATCTTAGGAGACTTCCTAAGGATACTTTCTGGGTTATCAACTATCTCAGGTGGGTTTGGGTCAAGATAGGCTCTAGTATGAATCTTCCTAGGAGCCACTATGCTATGTTTTTCAGACCCAACTAAACAAGAACAGATTAACCAGATATGACAATCTTTGAGAGGTTAACTGATCTGTTTTTACACAAATTTTAATCCTAAAAACCTCTTACTGAGTTTAAATGATGATATGATGATAATGGTTCTTCCCAGTGGAGTCTTAAGGTCTGTTTAGGATTGTGGAGTCGCCAAGTGGAATTTTTTAGCTCTTTTTAGAGGTAAAAGGTTTTACGGTCCACCACCATGTTTATTAAATACCAATCTGAAATATTTTTGGGTTTTCTGAGTTATTTTTCAGTCCTATTAGTTCTTAAGAGTGTCCTGAATTTGTTTCAAAAATTAGCTACGGTTATGAGACAAAAATAGTCTACTCTTATGGCTAAGCTAGTTGATCTTTCAAGGTTAGATAAGGTCTTATGAGAATCCGAGGGTTTTCCTAGTTTGTCACTGATTCAAACAAGTTTTATCATGATTACCATTACTTGGTAGTGCTTGAAAAGGACTGCTTTTACTCACAAGATTTTTATGAAGTGTTTAAAGGAGCCTAAGATGAAATTTGACTCAGGATCCCCAGTGGAGTCGCCAGAAGATGTTAGGTTGCTGGTGGCTAAACTGGTTAATATGCCAAATTTTTAGTGAGTAAAGGGGTTTCTGAGATATCTAAAGTATTCAATCAAGAAAATAACTCAAGTTCCCCAACGGAGTCACCAGAAGATGTTAGCTCCCTGTAATTAGCAAGATTGGAAAAGTCCAACTGCAAGGAGAACACTTATTTCAACCAATTTGGGTTTCTAGGATCTAGCCCTCCTGAATCTAGAGGGATCTCTCCAATAAAGTGCAAAGATAGATTTATCTTAAAAAGATTTTGGATGATGATATTAGGCTAGTTATGAAGGCCAAGGTTTTTGTTTGTTTTTGGATGGTTGAGCATGATTATTATTTGGGTGGAAAGTCCTAAATGGAAAGAGCTTCAAAGGTGTGAAGTTGCAAGCAATCAGGACAAGTTTGGGCTAAAAAGATAGATATAACGCTGGTTTTTAGTCCATTGGGCTATGGAGTCATAATAGGTTTTAATTGAAACAACAAGGTTCAAGAGTGGTCCATGGGGCAAGTCATCTATGTCTAAGGATCTCTTTAAAGTTGATTTTATGTAATGAAATGATACAAGAAGAAGGGGAAATAAACAAATGAAGAACAAAGAGAAACCTAAGATCGGGTAAGTACTTTGAAACTATCCTGCTTTCGGCATACACTTAAGAGAGACATAAAAGTAATCTAAGATCTGGTAAGTACTTCGAAACTAGCCAGCTTTTGATGCACTTTCAATAGAAAAACATTTTAAACACGAAGGGAAACTTTAAAAGCAATTGTTGGAGAAGAAACTAGAGGATATGGCTCACCATAAAATTCCCTAGCTCTGCTTTACTTAGTAAACTTTCAAGACAGACACATAAGATAACAAAGAATGGTCTAAGATCAGGTAAGGACTTTTAATCTAGCCTGCTTTCAACACACTCTTAGGGAAATTTTCAGCTAATTTTTGGGGATAAAACTAAAGTACAGGGCTCACCATTACTTCCTTAGTTCATCCCTACTTAACATAAATTGAAAATAACATTTAAGAGCAACATTCAGCTCAGACAATAGGACGAGGGAACGCAAGCACTCCTAACTGCTTAAATTGAATTAAATCATTCCCAAACAACACAATTTGGAAGAAAACATGTAGATAAAGCTTATTAGTCAGAGAAGGGTACTGATAAACAATAAATCCTAACTCTATTCTTGTTGTATTAGAGAAGATGGAAAAAGTGGAAACAGAAATAAAATAACAATTTACAATAAGAAATAACATCACCGTTGACATAGACCAGGATCCCATAAATCAGCTTGCATTGATGCTTCAAACCAGTTACAGCTTTAAGTCCAATGTTTTAGTTCAGCGATCATCTTCACTTCTCAGCCTAACTTATGTGACTACAAACAGAGCTTCAAGAGCCTTTGAACACTATTTGCAAGTAGAAGTTTCGAGCTCAAGTATATTTAAAATTTCTGCAACCAACGTTTACAATGAACTCCTCAATGAGATTTTATAGAAGGATGAGGAGGTCGAAAGAGAAAAGATCTAAGGTTTATATTAATACGGATTTAGTACTTCTCGACCTTTGAGGGGCTCAATGGAGAAGTTTACAAATATTTGTCTGTATTAATTGTTTTACATTTAAGAGTTAAGCTCGATGGGAGCTTTTGTTGACTTTAAGGCTCTATTTCATGATATAATAACTCTGCTGATATTTTTTGCATTGAATTCCTTTGGCAGAATTAACTATTCGGATGTGTTGAGGCAAATATATTCTTTTCTGATCATAACTCGGCCTCTATTGAATGTTGTGAAGCCATAGGTGGCAATCTGATAGCTGAGAGGAATCAATTTGCCTCTTATGTGGCAGTGGAGGCTCTTTGTCTGATAGATATTATTGATTTTTTTCCTTAACTGTGTTTAATTGAATGGATTAGGCTTTTGATTTCGATCTTAGCTGTAATCCATCCAAACTATGTAAATCAGCTTCAATTCTCCATTTCTGACTTGATTTAATCTTCAACACTGATACTCTTTTGTTTTGATTTAATTCTCTGTGTCTTGTTGATGTGCAGGTGCCGCAAAGGGCTCATATGGCATCAATGCCCATGAAGCATTGGTGAAACGTGAAGTTTGAACTCCGTGGAATTATTTTCTTTAAACAAACAAAGCCTAGAGGATCGTCATCCTTGGTTTATAATTTCTTTAGAAATATTTGAAATTCATTGCAACCTGCAAAAAACATACAACTGTTATGAAATCCTGCGTTATTTGGTAAAACTGCTTCAGAGGTTGTGGGGAGGAGTGTGGCCATTGGATGGTAGCATCCAACAGTGGAGATCGTGCATAGAAGTCAAAAGAAGAGCGGTGAGAGATTTTAAGTTGGAACCGTTGATCTATGATTGACCAAGAAGATCAATGGTCGAGATTAGCAGTGAATTAATAATGCGAAGGGGTCACATTATTGTGAAAATAGAAGAAAATGCGAATAAATAAGGTTAAAACCCTTTGGCGGAGGAAAAAATGAACTAAACATCAAATGGTTTTTGGGAGGAATATGAGTCGTCGAATGAGATTGGCTCATAAGGATCAACGGCTGAGGAGGTGCGCGATGAAACACAATGGAAGAGAGAGAAAGTGATTTCGAGTGGAGAAACCGGCAGTATCGCGCGGGGAAAAAGCAGATAGGTAGTTTTTACTTTTGGAATGTGATATGTGCCAAAGGATGACACGTGTCTTTTAAAAACAACTTATGTCACGTAAGTTTTGAGAATTAACGTCCGCGCTTAAAATTGCGTGAAACTCTGCATGGGCCATCAGATCTATGCCCTTAGATCGAACGGTGGAGAGTGAGCATGAAACCGACCAGATGTGCGGGGAATAAGAGGCGAGGCAGTTTTATTATAGACCGTTCTATCAAGAGATCGACGGCGGAGATCAGATTTTAAAGGAAGGCAGGACCCACAAGAGGTAGGCCTGTCGGGGTTAATAAGAATCGTTAGATGAAACAAATCAACGGCTAGGATGAAAACTGGAGTTTGAACGAAATAATAACAAAGCGGAGAAAGGGTTGATAAGGACCGTTGATCTGTAGAGATCAACGGCTGTGGATTGGCCAAAAACATTATGAAGAGGGGCATAAGAGGCGGGGCAGTTTTATTATAGATCGTCCGATCAAGATATCGACGGTGGAGATCATATTTTAAAGGGAGGCATGACCCACAAGAGGTAGGCCTGTCGGGGTTAATAAGAGTCGTTGGATGAAAAAAATCAACGGCTAGGATGAAAACTGGAGTTTGAATGAAATAATAACAAAGTGGAGAAAGGGTTGATAAGGATCGTTGATCTGCAGAGATCAACGGCTATGTATTGGCCAAAAACATTATGAAGAGGGGCATACAAATTTTTAACCAAAGTCGAGAGACGCATTCTGGACCGTCTGGTCTGGACACGTGGACGGCCCAGATGCAATCAGAGCATATGATCGATGGGGGGGAGAACTCAAATGGCGCAGATGCGATTTAGTGCTGGTCGTCGATCTGAGGATCAGATCGACGGTGGGGAGTGAATCGGAGGAGCGACCAATCGGAAGGGGGGAACAAATGCACCCGATAAAATCTGCGATTTGATGTTGCGCTAATCATTGATCGGCTTTAGATCAATGGTCGGGAATGGGTGTGATTAATGAATGGCAGGACCCCATTATAATCATAAAGGTGAAATTTGATTAAAAAATGAAGGTTTATTTATTATGGAGCGGGATATATATATATATATGAAAATAGCGTGGCACCCATCTGCGGGGTCGTTGGTCTATATGGAAAATAAGAGGCCCAGGGCTTATACATAGAAAGGGCCAATCGGGATCGGGCCTTCGGGCTTTTCAATCTACCCATTTTAAATTTCTCCGATGCGATTAGCGCTGCGGGACTTTAACTCTTGGTCCCGGGCGCAGGTTTATATGGAATACAGCGGAGGGCGGGGGTTTATACAATGGGACTCAATCGCATCGGAAAAATGATGCGGGGCTTTTCAATCTACCCATTCTAATTAAAAAACATTGTTCTGGAGGATTAAGACCAAAACTTAGGAAAAGTGGGTTTATGAATTTATAAAGGGAAATATGCATCAGGGATGGTTTATTACAAGGTTTAAGCACCGGATGTGGGCCCAAGGATTATATGAAGCGGTGATTGGTTCGGGGCTATGTAATAGGGGGCCAATCGCATCGGAGGTCTCAATAAAGCAAAAAGACTTGCGCGTTGTGTTTTGTTGCGATGCGATAAGCATTGGGGACCATTAGCGCTTGGTTCGAGCACCAAGGCATATGTGTGGAAGTGGTTAGGACCTAGCCCAAAGGGGCTTAAGCCTGTAATACAAAAAATGTATTTATTATGAAATTTTCAATGTTTTTTGATGGATTTGGGGGTTTCAGAAAAGTTTAAAAGTGAGTTTTAAACTTTGTAAAGAGGATTTTATGAAGGGGAAAGGAGAAAAAAGGAAAAATAGAGGAATTCCATAGGGAATGAAAGGGTAAAAATGAAGGTTAGTCTGAAGTGAAAAGGAAGGAAAAAAATGGTGTTTGCAGCAGTCTTTTCTCTATGAAATCAGCAGAATTTCAGAGTTTGAAATGGAAACAGCAGTGAAGATTTAAACAAAGGGCATGATGTCTTTATGAAGCTTCAAGAGATAAAAAATTTTGCAACAAAACATGTTCCTTGAAGGCTCCAAAAAAATTTTAGCCACCTTTTGATATAACAAATTTTATAGGTGGCTAACAGGTCTGATTTTGCAAAGAATTGTTTTGGGTTTAAGGAATTTTCTTGGAGGTACATTCAAAGGACATTTTTGCAAAGGATTGTTTTGGGTTTAAGGAATTTTCTTGGAGGTACATTCAAAGGAAATTTTTGCAAAGAATTGTTTTGGGTGTAGGGACTTTTCTTGGAGATACATTCAAAGGACATTTCTTGGAGGTATGTGATACATTTTTTGGATGTTTTTTGGGCTTCATTTTTTTTTAAGGTATTTTGTTTTTAGAGGATTTGGGCATAATTTTCATTGTTTTTAGAGGTTTTGGGCTTAATTTTCAAAGGAATCTTTTTAGGCTTAATTTCGAAAGGACTTTTTTAGGCTTAATATTCAAATGAAATTTTTTGGAGGTATTTTTTAAAGTGATATTTTTTAGAGGCTTCTTTAAAGTATTTTTTAAAGTGGCATTTTTTAAGAAGTTGGAATTAATTTTCAAAGGACATTTTTTGGAGGTATTTTTTGAAGTGACATTTTTTTAGAGTACGTGTTTTGGGTTGAAGTAAAACTTTTATAATGATTTTTTAAAATGAGTTTTTGTCTAACTATTTAAATGAATTTTTTTTGCATGACCTGAAAGGAAATATTTTGAGCTCCGTTTCATTTTTATAAAACATTTTTTTCTCGGATTTTTTAAAGTGTTTTGGATTGAAGTATGTATGTTTTGCAAAATTTTTAAAATGAGTTTTTTTTTAAATTAAATCTTTTGTGATGTTTTTTTTAATTGAGTTTTTGTCTAAATTTTTGAAAGAAATTTTTTGAACTTCATACTCTATTATCATGGGAAATCGGAGGAATTGCATGAGAAAATATGATCGAAAAATAGACCCTGAGAAACGTAGAGAAGAGATGATAGAATCTTGCAAAATAAAGAGAGAAGCACTCTCAAATATTGAAAGGGAAAATCAACCTCAACTAGAAGTTGAAGCAGGTATGTAAATGTAAATATTATGAATTTGATATTTAAAATTTTCCTAGTGTAAAATGTGAAGCTTGATTTTTATTTGATGAACTAATTTGAAAAATATTTTGCAATGTAAACAGAGAGAGATATTCCTCAAAACATTGATGATGAGATACAAAATTTTCAAAGAGAAAGTGAAAGAGATATTGAACCAATGATTGAAGATGGTGAAAATGTTGAAATAAATTCAAGTGAAGAAATTGAATCACAAGGTATATATATATATATATATATATATATATATATATATATATATATATATATATATATATGTTGAACACATGCACGTATTATTGAAATTATACATATTTATTAATTTATTTAAATTTATTGAATATGCAAACTTATTATGTACTATTCATTCGAATATGTACATATGAAATCAATGTCGATGATGAGATGTTAGAAAATGTTGACACTCACACATATGGAGATAAAAGAGCTAGCCATGTTATAAGATATTGTGTTAAACGCATTTTTGATACGTAATTCATAAAGTAAAATGTGACAATTCAAGCCCAAATGTTGAAAGGTCTCCTATCATTAAGGAAATTAAAAGAAGCTACGAATTTATTGGGTATTCAAAAATAAACAAAAGATTAAAAAAAAAATGAAGGAAAATGTGATACAAAATACAAATAGAGCTATAAATTCAATTAGAAGGTCTAGACAGAAAAATGTTTCAGTTGTACGTAGAGAAATACATATGGCAGTGGTTTCATCAAGTACTAAAGAGAATCGGTTGGTAAAATATATAGCACGAGCATTAGGAACCTCACGAAAAACTTTGCACAAACATCTGAAATTTCAGTTGCAAATAGATGTAAATGATGAACTCGCTTTTTGGAGAGCTATTGTAGGCAACCATACAAAGATAGACTTGGAGAAAATGTTAAAAAAATAATATATGACTATTGGAAGAAAAATTCACGTGTTTCACCAAATGCAAGGGATGTGATGCGAAGAAGAATAGCACGAAATCAGTACTAACAACATGAAAAGCATTTCTTGGAAACCACTCAGATAGAGATGTTCAACAAGTTCAAATAATAAAATCATGAAATTCATGTCTCAATCAGTGAATTTGTTCAACAAAAACCATGGTATGTAAAACCTATCACCGTATACGACACTTGTTGTTGTCGTTATCATGTGGAATTTGAGTTATATTATGACATATTCCTTAATTTTGGTAGAAAATTTTGGAAATATTCACCTCCTCCTTCCACTATTCGTCATTTCATATCTCAAATTCTATGTGAAAGAGAAAGCGATGAATTATTTTACGAAAAGAAATGTGTTGGTGGTAAAAAATGTGATGATTGTGGAAATTTAACTAAATTTCAAAATAAATATTGTATTGATATAAATGATCAATCATTTTCCAACATGAAAGTGAAAGGGAAGAGATATGAATATATCCATGCATCGATTCAAGGTTAAAATAGTGATAAAAGAATTGAATTACAAGAAGAAGAAAATTTTGTGATATATTTTTTAAGAAATTTTGAGGCAGAAATTTATAAATACACCAAGCATTCCCATAGAGCTCGATGGCAAGACTTGAAATTCAAAAAATCCCGTGAATTTTTTCCACCAGGCACAATTTTGTCAGTAATTGATTTTGCAGAAAACTACACATTTGTTCCACAAAAATAAATTCAGAGTGAGTACTATCATTATGACCAAGTCTCCATGCTTGTCCATATTCTATATAGACATGTTGAACAAAACATCGATCATATAGAAAGCACCAGTGAAAATCGACATGTTATTAAATAATATCACTTTTATATCAGTGACGATCGTACACATGATACATATTTTGTACAACACTGTTTTGGAAAGATTTATGACTCCTTGAAAATTCGTGGAATAAAATTCAATGAACATTGGATATGGTCAAATGGATGCGCAGGTCAATTCAAATCCTCACAATCATTTTTTTGTTGTGTTGTCTTCATAAGAAAACCAGCATTAAACATTGTTGAAATTTCTTTGAGACTGTCCATGGAAAAGGAGAACATGACGGTGCAGGGGCATGCATAAAACGAGAACTTCGAAGATATCAAATGAACCCCTCTGCAAACTGACTTGTGGACGCTAAAGAAGTTGTTCTATGGTGCATCACTGCTCTAAGCCATGAGACTAACCGATCAAGGGAAGTGCGAAGGTACGTTCAATTTAATTTTTAGTGGATATTTATTTTTTAATAGTGTACATTTATCACAATGATTATCTTTGATGGTATTTTGATATCATATTTACATTCTTCTTTGAATTTTCCATATATATGTTTTTTTGGCATATTGGGATCGAAGATGTAGATAGATCAATTGGAAATGGCGTTGAAACAATAAAAGGGACTCGAAAATTGCATTCAATTAAAATAAAGTTGTCCACAAATGTGTTTGCATTGGATAAAATAAAATATTCTTGTTTTTTTCATGTTTGCATAAACAACACAGAATCCAATGACATTTGTGAAAACAAAATGTTTGTAAAAGATTGGAAACATACAAACCTAAATACAAAGGGGAAAATGTCCATTGAAATGTTTGAAGAAATGCAATCAGAGGAGACTACAATATCATCTGATGGCGATCGAGTTTCTGATCTTGTTAGGGAAGGTAACATTTGAATTTCTTTCAAATTATAGAGATCTAGAAATAAATTTAAATACATAAGTTTGTTAAGTTTGTTTTATTGTGTAGAAGATGTTTTTGTTGTAATTGCACCAACTGAAAAAGATGAAAATGTGAAGTATTATTTGATGCGTTGTACTGAACGAAAAATGAAATTATTAGAAAATTGTAATGATCACGGGTTTCCATATGAAAGAGGATCTATTATACTAAAAGGTTATTTTTTCAAACAAACAAATCAAAGTGGGGATTTTGTTTACTTTGAAGACTATGAACCTGATGTCATAATTTGTCAATACAGTCACTTGGTGTGTGCAGCACACATAAAGTTGATAGAGGTTCAATCAAAGAGAAAAACAAAAATTGAGAAATGGAAAATGTAAAATCCGATCATGAACAGATCATTGAATATGGAATTCCATTGGAATTTTTTTGATTGAACTGCCCAACAATTTCTTCTCTTTGGATTCATGTTTTAGAACTTCCAGAACTCAACTAAAAATTTAGTTGCCTTGTTATGTTATATGTGCAAGTGTTTGCACATGTATATTGTTTTGGTACATGCACACTAGTATCAACTGAAAGTATATTTTCTATACATGCATTAATTAAAAATGTTGCATATATATATATATATATATATATATATATATATATATATATATATATATATATATATCTGTGTGTGTGTGTGTGTGTGTGTGTGTGTTTGTTCTAGAATGCAATTCACTGAAAGTAGCTTTTCTATGTGCATTGATGAAAAATGTTGCAAGTACTAGATATATATGTTCTAGAAGTATTGGATATATATGTGTGTGTGTGTGTGTGTGTGTGTGTGTGTGTGTTCTAGAGTTAAATTAAAATTGAAAGTAGTTTTTCTATGTGCATTAATGAAAATGTTGCAAGTAATGGATATATATGTTCTAGAATGCAATTAACTGAAAGTAGTTTTTCTATGTGCATTGATGAAAAATGTTTCACATACTGGATATATACATGTTCTAGGAAATTAACTGAAAGTATCTTTTTTATGTGCATTGATGAAAAATGTTGCATGTATTGGATATATATATGTTCTAGAATGCAATTAACTGTTCAAGTAGTTTTACTATGTGCATTGATGAAAATGTTTCATGCACTGAATATATATGTTCTAGAATGCAATTAACTGAAAGTAGCTAAATTCTATTGGCATTCATGAAAATTGTTGAAGTACTAGATATATATGTTCTAGAAAGCAATTAACTATTCAAGTAGCTTTTCTATGTGCATTGATGAAAAATGTTGCACGTACTATATATATATATATATATATATATATGTGTGTGTGTTCTAGAATGGAATTAACTGAAAGTAGCTTTTCTATACATGCATTGATGAAAAATATTGCACGTACTGGATATATATACATTATAGAATGCATTTTTAAAATTTATGATTGTTTGACACAACTAACAAGACCTAGAATTGTATGATTGTTTATGTGTGTGTGTGTGTGTGTGTGTGTGTGTGTGTGTGTGTGTGTGTATTGTACTTCAATCATTTTAACATATATATTAAAACATGTGTAAAATCATTTCTACATATACATATATTCATGTGAATTTTTTTTTTTTGGAAAACGACAACTTGAATTTTAAAAACAAAACATAATATCATAATCACATGCCAAATGTAGCTCAACCATCCAAAACTTGAGTTTTAAAAACTTTTTGATTATATCACAACGTTACTTCACGTGCCATGCCAATTGTAGTTCAACTATCCAATAAAAACATTTAACATTATATCACATGCCAAATGTAGATCAACCATCCAAAACTTAAGTTTTAATTTTACAAAACATTATAGATCACAACATTACTTCACATGCCAAATATAGTTCAACCATAACATTTTAAAAACAAAACAAATTATTTAACACAACATTACTTCACATCACATGCCAAATGTAGTTCAACCATCCAAAACTTGAGTTTTAAAAACAAAATAAATTATATATAACACTATAACATTACTTCGCATGCCAAATGTATTTCAACCATCCAAAACTTAAGTTTTTAAAACATTATATATCACATTCACATGTACCAAATGTAGTTCACATAAAATATGTCCAAAATTTGTAGATATCACAAGTATCATGTATCAAGTTATATATGATTGTGCATCTAGATAAGGCTATATATAAAAAAGTAAATTTAAGACTAAATCTATTGAAAATATAATGTTTCACGTGTGCATGGGCATCATCCATCAAATAGTGCATGTGCATCATCTATCAAATATAGATGGATGAAGTGTCTTTCCCAGCAAAGTCACAATCCTAGAGCTATCCTGCGAAGCATGGGGAACCTGTACACAATGTGTTCAAACATTAAAATTTGATGTTTTAAAATTGAGTGAGAATATATAGATCTACATGTAAAAAATAAAATGTAAAAAAAAATCATGCAATACCTCATGAGGTTCCCTCTTCATTTGTTGCTCATCCACTACAACTTCTTCCACTAGAACATCTCCAACAGTAAACTTTACAATATATATATATATTAAAAAAAATTCAAATGAAAATGCATATATATAAACTTATTTTCAATAATATTAAAAAAAAATTAGACAAATTGTTCAAATGGTTGAAATGTGTGGATTTTCCTATCTCCATCGCTAGAGTCTGTGGAGAAAATAAATCCTCTATAGAAACCTAAAATTCAAAAAAATTAAAAGTATAAAATAACTCAAGATCGAGATCTCAATTTATAATCAAACTTTTAAACTTCAATTTATAAATTATAACTAAAAAAACATATATTTAAGTGAAAAATTGAATACTTCTGTTGGTGGATTTGGCACATCTCCTAAGAGAGGCTCCAAAAAAAAATCTCCAAAAACCTAAAATTCAAAAAATTTAAAATAATTCAAAATCTCTAGTTCTCAATTTATAATAAAACTTTTTAACTTCAATTTATAACATATAACTTAAAAACATATATATATTTAAGTGAAAAATTGAATACTTGTGCTGGTGGATTTGGCACATCTCCTAAGAGTGGTTCAGAAAGAAAATCTCTGGAAACCTAAAATTCAAAAAATTTAAAATAACTCAAGATATAGATATATCTCATTTTTTAATGGAACTTTTTGAGGTGGAATATATAACTTAAAAACATAAATTTTAAAAGTGAAAAATTGCCCATACTTGTGATTGTGGATTTGGCACATCTCCTAAGGAAGTAGAAGGTACATCTCCCAAAGAAGAAGAAGGTACCGCCATCCCAAAAACATCAGTCGAAATCAAAATCTGTTAAAACATTTTATTATATATATATGTACATGTACATGTGTGCACAATTATTTATTTTAAAAATATCTCATCATTTTTTGATATATATAATAATAGATAAAAAAAAAATAACAGTACATGATCATGTTCACTTAAAAAACACTAATATTTGCCAACATATCTTGATGGTGAGAACCATCTTGATTGTATGATTGATGGTGAGACCCATCTTGATTGTTTGAACCAGAGGCTCCGACTGTGATACTAACATTTTCTTCATTCATCAAGCGTAACAACTGCAAATGGTGTTAATATAATGATACATTTTTGTTAGATTAATGTATACAAACAAATGTATTTATATATATATTTATTATAAATTATACATGTGTTAAAATAATTGAACCCTAACCATTAACACATACCGTTCCCTTTCCCTCTTCTTCATGAAAAATTAGGTCTTTCCAACCATTGCAACAATTCTTTGCATATGTTTTGAGATCTTCAACACTTATGTTGTCAATCTCTTCATCTATATAATACACAAAATTAGAGCGTGCATTCTCACGTGCTCTTTGTCGATTAAAACAAACATCGACTCCACCCAATCCACTATGAAGTTGTCAATGATGGCATCCCTTGCTTCTCGGCTAATTTGAGAAGTGGCTTTCATCTCTGACCGCAAAGTTTCGACACAAAAAGGTCGACTAACCAATGGTGGCTTAGGGTGAGGCAGCTAGACATCATGTCTATCGCCCCTATGGTCACACAATCGACCTTTCCCAAGACCAAAAATTTCATAGGGAAGGTCACTGTAATTAGGTTTCATTTGCAAAAAAAAAAATTGCATAAAATAATTTTGCAATATAAAGCGGAACCTCGTCATTCCATGCGAGTCTTCCAATGGCTATAAGGCGTCTATCATACAAATAGTGAGCTATATTAGGGTGCTTGAAATATTGCACCTCCAACATCTTTCTTTTCGACCCTTCTTTGAAATTAAACATAGACTTGGCCATAGTTGTTGTAATTCTTTATTTAACAACCTCCCATTTATCGGGACCCATTACTGTTTCTTTTTTTTTCTCATGACTTCTACAAAATTATCAGTGGTTGGCCCAAGCTTTCAGTACACATCTACTAGTTCGCCTAAAGAGTGTGTAACAATTTCCAAGCTTTGTCGACTCTCAGCAGGTAGAGTCAAAGCCACGAGATCTCTCTACAATTTTGCATGAAGATGTTGACACCTTTCTAAGGTGCATTTTTGCATGTTTGTTTCCCAAGGTATATCGAAATTTCGGCCGGATAAGTCATAGTTGGTGGACAACCTTATTCTTGAATGAAGCGTTCTTCCCTACGTCTTTTTTGAGCAACATTTGGAGCAGCATTTTCAGCCTCTGCATCAATATATAAGATTTTGTATATTAAAAAAACACATGTAAATAAATTTGTACAAACTGAATGGAAAAAAATATTCAAATTGATGGCCACCTCGATGTGGTTGGCTAGCATCTTGCCCACTCTGAGACTGGTGAGAACCAGAATGACCCTGCTAAGAACCAACACGACCACCGATTGGTTGAGAACAAACACGACCATCTGTTGATTGGCCTCTAGGGGAATACATATCACCACCTTCATGCAACCCGTCAGCACTTATTGATGGCCCTCTAAGGGAATCTGAACCACCACCAACCTCACGAGACGAGAGAGAAGCTTCATAAGCAAATATGAATTTATAATCAATTCAAAAATATATTCATATGTATGAATACATGTACATATTCATTGATTAAATTGTGTGAACCATACCACGATTGTGTGAACCATGGGCATGCTCTATTGATGGAGTAGACACCCTTCTCCTCTTGGCTCCTAAAAAATAAAAAATGAAACTTATTAACAACTAATTTAACTCACAAAATTGATAAAAAAGAAATTCCATATGTACACACATGTATGTATATGTATGGATATTTAAGATTATATTTAAATACCATGAACACCCCTCCCTGATCCCCCTCTCTTGTAGAGATATGGGATTTTTTTTATCTTCGTTGTTCATCCTCCATGATATATATATCTACAGTGGACATTCACAATTATTTTTTTAATTACTATTTAAAATAAATTCAAAATAAATTTCATAAAATTAATGTAATTTAGTGTACACAAATTATGTAAAACACAACTTTCAAAGCACTAATTTATGTGTGAAACTCAATTTAAGCAAAAAAAATTATAAAAATGTTAAGTTCACCAAATTTCGCTTTACATGGTGGGAGCACACTTGGTATAAAATTGAAAAAAACGCATGGTCATTAAAAAAGAAGTGTGAAACTCCATTTAAACAAAAAAAATTTGAAGTCCCCACATTTTAAGTTTATAAAAATGTGAAGTTCACCACTTGTTGCAAATGTGAATTTCACCAAGTTGTGCTTTACATGGTGTGGTGGGAGCACACATGGTTATAATTGAAAAACAACACATGGTCATTAGAAAAGACGCATTTCTAAGTACAAAATAAACACATATCCAAGATATGTTACAATGTCCATCAATAAATTTTGAAGGAGAGCGTCTCAACACTAATTCATCTTTGAGAGATGAATCTTGAATTTTTGAAGAAGAGCGTCTCAAAACTAATTCATCTTTGAGAGATGAATCTTGAATTTCTGAAGAAGAGCGTCTCAAAACTAATTCATCTTTGAGAGATGAATATTGCATTGGCATTTCCCCCTATAATTCTAGCTCGTCTATTAATTCATCTTTGATAGATGAATCCTGAATTGGCATTGCCCCACGCAACAGATCAGCAAACATCTTATTCACATTTGTATAATGTCTTATACTAAAAAATTGAAATTGGATAACAATATTATTTTCTATTCCATGCAATTCTTTTAGCCTCTCCTTAACTTGGTACACACCATTCATTTGGTTGCACACAAGTTCATAATTGGTGAAAACTACAATTCCATTTGATCCATACTCCATATTTGTTCCCAAGCCTTCTATCAATGCAATATAATATGCCTCGTTGTTTGTTGTTGTTCCCAGTATGTTCATTTTCCTTTGGATGACTTTGATAGTTGCAATATTGGAAAGCACATATGCAATCATTGCTTTCCCTGGATTGGGATAGCAAGAAACATCTATGCATAATTTCCATTTTTCAACCATATTTAGTGGATTTTTTTATCCCTGAAAAAAATAAATAAATAAATTCGATAAAAATAATATTAAATTGACATTTATTGCAAATGCATGGGAGAAATGACACATGTGCATGAGATAAATGACATGCATTCGATATTAAAATGAAGAACTTATATTTAGATATGTTCCAGAGATTGACTGTAGGGGCATTCACTGGATATGTCACCTTTGAGAAAAGATCAGATCTAGAGGCTACCTGGCCCTTTACAAACTCTTCCTTTGGAACTTGTAGAAGTTAACACTCAACAGACATACTAAAATCCTATGGAAGTTCAAAATTCTATGATATTTCAACCACTTTAGGTTCAATATTTAGGCCTTCAATTTTGCCTGGAAATAATGAGAGAAAGCATTTAGTTTGTGGGAGAAATGAAATTTACATGGTTTGCAAAATTATTTTATGCACTTACAAAAAACATGCTTTAAATTTAATGGGAGAAAGCCAACATGACATGTATGCTTTAAAAACTTTGACTAAGAATTTATGGGAGAAATGACACATGTACACAGTTTGCCTTAAATTGGTTGTGGTTTATGGATATTAAAATGAAGAACTTCTATTTAGATCTATTCCAGAGATTAACTGTAGGGGAATTAACTGGATATGTCACCTTTCATTAAAGATGAGATCCAGAGGCTACCTGGCCCTTTATATACTTTTCCTATAGAACTTGTAGAAGTTAACACTACTTGTACCAATTACACCCTATGAAGTGTGTAGAGGACCCGTGGAATCACTCACACTACTTTACGTAGACATAAGGGTGTATAAGAGTGTACTAAGTTCAAAAATATGGTCATATTATTGGATATCTTTCCCAAGAGCCCAAATGTACTCCTTAAGTATATGTGGGGTCTATATAACCATCTACAAAAACAAGTGATTCTTTATAAGCTAAGGATAATGTATGAGCCATGTGTATACACACATTATCTAGAAACCATAGGCCAAAATAAAGGGTACTTAAGTGGTTTGAAGAAAAAATAGCACCAAGAAGCTTTGAAGGAGGGGAATAAGAACTGGAAATAGGAGGATAAGAAAAAAATAGCCACTACACATCCATGCAAGGGTAGTAGAAATAACTCTAACCATTGCAACATTGATGGTCACATTAAGGAGAATTATTGGATGTTTGGTATGTGTTATATTCTTTATGTGAATACCCCATGCACTATATATTTTTCTAAGCATAGTGGTGGGAATAAAATGGGAGGAAAGGCCCCCACTTTAGGGTTTCATTTAGATGAAAAATTCCCCACACACAGGTGTTTAGGGGTAGTGCCCCAAAAAAAAAAATTGGGAAAAAAAATTCTCCCTTTATGATGGTTTACATCACATGGTTTTTTCTTTTAGCATTTTTCTAGTGCATGGTAGTTTACCCCATGGTTCTATAGTTTCAGTTAAAGAACTAAAGTTTTATCTGATCCAAGGTAATGGATTGGTATTTTATGATTGTCATGGGATATATACATATATACATACATATATATGTGTGTGTGTGTCTAATGGTCTAAAAAATAATATACTAATAAAAAAATGATCTTCTTATTTTGGGTTTCTCGAGTAAATTATATGTTAATGCATGTGTTTTACATTGAAAATTTTTCATTTTATTAAGAATCTATTGGAAACAATTAACTATATAAGGTTAAAACCTATGTTTTGTATCAAATTACTTTTGGTTTCAATGGGAAACTTTTATGGCTAATGTGTTTTTTTCTCGAAATGTGATAGACCCATTAAAATGGGAGATATACCGAATTGATTCCTATGGTGAAATAAAATAGTTGAGTAGTTTAAAGATATAGATGCATAAATTCAATGAGCATAGTTTTGAGATATATAAGTCCAAAGTGGAATAGTTGTTGGTGAAAAAATATCAATGGATCACTACGGATATATCTGCTTCATTAAAAGGGATTTTTCTAGAAGGATATCCACTAAGTTGGAAAGAAGGGAAAACATCACAATTATATGTTAATGTGCATGTGTTTTACATTGAATATTTTTCATTTTATTAAGAATCTATTTGAAACAATTAACTATATAAGGTTAAAACCTATGTTTTGTATCAAATCACTTTTGGTTTCAATGGGAAACTTTTATGCTAATGTGCTTTTCTCGAAATGTGATAGACCCCATTAAAATGGGAGATATATCAAAATTATTCCTATGGTGTGATAAAATAGTTGAGTAGTTTAAAGATATAGATGCATAATTCAATGAGCATAGTTTTGAGATATATAAGTCCAAAATGGAATAGTTGTTGGTGAACAAATATCAGTGGATCACTATGGATATATATCTTCTTCATTAAAATGGATTTTTCTAGAAGGATGGACTAAGTTGGAAAGAAGGGAAAAAATCAATTATATGTTAATGTGCATGTGTTTTACATTGAATATTTTTCGTTTTATTAAGAATCTATTTGAAACAATTAACTATATAAGGTTAAAACCTATGTTTTGTATCAAATTACTTTTGGTTTCAATGGAAAACTTTTATGGCTAATGTGTTTTTCTCGCAATTTGATAGACCCCATTAAAATGGGAGATATATCGAAATGATTCATGTGGTGTAATAAAATAGTTGATTAGTTTAAAGATATAGATGCATAAATTCAATGAGCATAGTTTTGAGATATATAAGTCCAAAATGGAATAGTTGTTGGTGAACAAATATCAGTGGATCACTATGGATATGTCTACTTTATTAAAAGGGATTTTTCTAGAAAGATGTCCACTAAGTTCTAAAGAAGGGAAAATATCACAATTATATGTTAATGCATGTGTTTTACATTAAATATTTTTCATTTTATTAAGAAACTATTTGAAACATTTAATTATATAAGGTTAAAACCTATGTTTTGTATCAAATCACTTTTGGTTTCAATGGGAAACTTTTATGGCTAATGTGTTTTTTTCTCGAAATGTGATAGACCCATTAAAATGGGAGATATATCGAATTGATTCCTATAGTGAAATTAAATAGTTGAGTAGTTTAAAGATATAGATGCATAAATTCAATGAGCATAGTTTTGAGATATATAAGTCCAAAATGGAATAGTTGTTGGTGAACAAATATCAATGAATCACTATGGATATATCTGCTTCATTAAAAGGGATTTTTTTAGAAGGATATCCACTAAGTTGGAAAGAAGAGAAAATATCACAATTATATGTTAATGTGCATGTGTTTTACATTGAATATTTTTCATTTTATTAAGAATCTATTTGAAACAATTAACTATATAAGGTTAAAACCTATGTTTTGTATCAAATCACTTTTGGCTTCAATGGGAAACTTTTATGGCTAATGTGTTTTTCTTGAAATGTGATAGACCCCATTAAAACGGGAGATATATCAAAATTATTCCTATGGTGTGATAAAATAGTTGAGTAGTTTAAAGATATAGATGCATAATTCAATGAGCATAGTTTTGAGATATATAAGTCCAAAATGGAATAGTTGTTGGTGAACAAATATCAGTGGATCATTATGGATATATATATGCTTCATTAAAATGGATTTTTCTAGAAGGATGTACTAAGTTGGAAAGAAGGGAAAATATCACAATTATATGTTAATGTGCATGTGTTTTACATTGAAAATTTTTCATTTTATTAAGAATCTATTTGAAACAATTAACTATATAAGGTTAAAACCTATGTTTTGTATCAAATTACTTTTGGTTTCAATGGGAAACTTTTAAGGCTAATGTGTTTTTCTCGAAATGTGATAGACCCCATTAAAATGAGAGATATATCGAAATAATTGATGTGGTGTAATAAAATAGTTGATTAGTTTAAAGATATAGATGCATAAATTCAATGAGCATAGTTTTGAGATATACAAGTCCAAAATGGAATAGTTGTTGGTGAAAAAATATCAGTGGATCACTATGGATATATCTGCTTCATTAAAAGGGATTTTTCTAGAAGGATGTCCACTAAGTTGGAAAGAAGGGAAAATATCACAATTATATGTTAATGCATGTGTTTTACATTGAATATTTTTCATTTTATTAGGAATCTATTTGAAACATTTAACTGTATAAGGTTAAAACCTATTTTTTGTATCAAATCATTTTTGGTTTCAATGGGAAACTTGTATGGCTAATGTGTTTTTCTTGAAATGTGATAGACCCCATTAAAACGGGAGATATATCAAAATGATTCCTATGGTGTGATAAAATAGTTGAGTAGTTTAAAGATATAGATGCATAAATTCAATGAGCATAGTTTTGAGATATATAAGTCCAAAATGGAATAGTTTTTTGTGAACAAATATCAGTGGATCACTATGGATATATATCTTCTCCATTAAAAGGAATTTTCTAGAAGGATGGACTAAGTTGGAAAGAAGGGAAAATATCACAATTATATGTTAATGTGCATGTGTTTTCCATTGAATATTTTTCATTTTATTAAGAATCTATTTGAAACAATTAACTATATAAAGTTAAAACCTATGTTTTGTATCAAATTACTTTTGGTTTCAATGGGAAATTTTTATGGCTAATGTTTTTTTCTCGAAATGTGATAGACCCCATTAAAATGGGAGATATATCGAAATGATTCCTATGGTGTAATAAAATAGTGGATTAGTTTAAAGATATAGATGCATAAATTCAATGAGCATAGTTTTGAGATATATAAGTCCAAAATGGAATAATTGTTGGTGAACAAATATCAGTGGATCACTATGGATATATTTGCTTCATTAAAAGGGATTTTTCTAGAAGGATGTGCACTAAGTTGGAAAGAAGGGAAAATATCACAATTATATGTTAATTCATGTGTTTTACATTGAATATTTTCATTTTATTAAGAATCTATTTGAAACATTTAACTATATAAGGTTAAAACCTATGTTTTGTATCAAATCACTTTTGGTTTCAATGGGAAACTTTTATGGCTAATGTGTTTTTCTCAAAATGTGATAGACCCATTAAAATGGGAGATATATCGAAATGATTCCTATGGTGTATTAAAATAGTTGAGTAGTTTAAAGATATAGATGCATAATTCAATGAGCATAGTTTTGAGATATATAAGTCCAAAATGGAATAGTTGTTGGTGAACAAATATCAATGGATCACTATGGATATATATGCTTCATTAAAAGGGATTTTTCTAGAAGGATGGACTAAGTTGGAAAGAAGGGACAATATCACAATTATATATGTGCATGTGTTTTGCATTGAATATTTTTCATTTTATTAAGAATCTATTTGAAACAATTAACTATGTAAGGTTAAAACCTATGTTTTGTATCAAATTACTTTTGGTTTCAATGGGAAACTTTTATGGCTAGTGTGTTTTTCTCGAAATGTGATAGACCCCACTAAAATGGGAGATATATCGAAATGATTCCTATGGTGTAATAAAATAGTTTCAAGTAGTTTAAAGATATAGATGCATAAATTCAATGAGCATAGTTTTGAGATATATAAGTCCAAAATGGAATAGTTGTTGGTAAACAAATATCAGTGGATCACTATGGATATATCTGCTTCATTAAAAGGGATTTTTCTAGAAGGATGTCCACTAAGTTGGAAAGAAGGGAAAATATCACAATTATATGTTAATGCATGTGTTTTACATTAAATATTTTTCATTTTATTAAGAATCTATTTGAAACAATTAACTATATAAGGTTATTTTTGTATCAAAACACTTTTGGTTTCAATGGGAAAATTTTATGGCTAATGTGTTTTTCTCGAAATGTGATAGATCCCATCAAAATGGGAGATATATCGAAATGATTACTATGGTGTAATAAAATAGTTGAGTAGTTTAAAGATATAGATGCATAAATTCAATGAGCATAGTTTTGAGATATATAAGTCCAAAATGGAATAGTTGTTGGTGAACAAATATCAGTGGATCACTATGGATATATCTGCTTCACTAAAATGGATTTTTCTAGAAGGATGGACAAAGTTGGAAAGAAGGGAAAATATCACAATTATATGTTAATGTACATATGTTTTACATTGAATATTTTTCATTTTATTAAGAATCTATTTGAAACAATTAATTATATAAGGTTAAAACCTCTGTTTTGTATCAAATTACTTTTGCTTTCAATGGGAAAATTTTATGGCTAATGTGTTTTTCTCGAAATGTGATAGACCCCATTAAAATGGGAGATATATCAAAATGATTCCTATGATGTAATAAAATAGTTTCAAGTAGTTTAAAGATATAGATGCACAAATTCAATGAGCATAGTTTTGAGATATATAAGTCCAAAATGGAATAGTTGTTAGTGAAAAAATATCAGTGGATCACTATGGATATATCTTCTTCATTAAAAGGGATTTTTCTAGAAGGATGGACTAAGTTGGAAAGAATGGAAAATATCACAATTATATGTTAATGCATGTGTTTTACATTGAATATAAAATATTTTCTCTCTCTCTCTCTCATTGTTTGAGTCCTGATCTTATAAAAGGTTTCCACTAAATCCATTCCCTATTACTTTTCATGTGAACCACATTCCCAAACCCACCCATCTATGTACCTAAGAGCCAAGCCAAGTGTAAAAAGGGCTTATTTCATATTCTACTTTAACACATATGTGATTAATTATCGTTAGAATTTATATGGTAGAAATACGTATAAAGATTAATCCTTAGTATAGATCTATTTTGACTTTAAGGAATAAAGGGAAGTTTTTTAGAAATTTTATCTTAGGAGGTAGAACTAAACCATCTATAACCCACAAAAGAAACCATGGCCCGTGAGCATCACATGCAAACACAAGTTACTCCCATGTTTGAAACACCACCTCACATCATCATAAGGGTTGGAAACCACTAAGAAACCCATACTAAGTTCCCTAGAAGGGATGACTATCATATTTAATGATTGGGTTTATCTCCAAGGTCAAAAGGAAAATCAAAGTTAGGAAAGGGAATTAGAATAGAAATTAAGGTAAGACCATGACCTTTTACCCAATATTGAACGAAGGTGAGCAACCATAGATATCATGAAGGAAGTTCAAGAATCCAAACTATCTGATATGATAGGTAAGAGTGTAACATACCTCAAATACATATAAAGAAAAAAGTATTCCCTTTAACACTACTATAATTGTGCATGCATAAGAAATATTATCTTTTTCCTATAAGGATATTTTGAGAGGAATATTGAGCGAGTTCTTGAAGGCTGAAATAATGAAGCTCTAGGATTATCAATTGTAGGTTTAGACCCTCTATTGACCTACATTGAAGGAAATTCAACTATGCAGTCCTTGACTAAAATTGCAGAGGCTTAAATTCGGGTTTCCTAAGAGATTTTAGAGGTGACACTTGGTTGTTTTGATTGGTTTTCTGAGCATCTTTCGGTCAACTATCGTTTGGATTTTGGAGGATAGCTTGAAAGTCCAGACAATTTGATTATCTCTCTCTCTAAAAAATTATATCTATTAAGAAGAAGAAGATCGGTTGGGTTTTCCCTTATCTGTTTTGTCTTCTGCGTTTTATTTCTATGTTCTATATACAATTATTGTCAAGATCCTTGACCAAAATTGTAGAGGCTTAAATTTGGGTTTCCTAAGAGATTTGCATTTTATTTCTATGTTCTATATACAATTACTGTCAATATCCTTGACCAAAATTATTATCTATATACAATTGTCAACTGTCGTTTGGATTTTGGAGGACAGTTTGAAAGTCGGGACAGTTTGAATAACTCTTTCTCTAAACATTGATATCTATTAAGAAGAAGAAGATATGTTGGGTTTTCCCTTATTTGTTTTGTCTTCTGCATTTTATTTCTATGTTCTATATACAATTACTGTCAAGATCCTTGACCAAAATTGTAGAGGCTTAAATTCGGGTTTCCTAAGAGATTTGCATTTTATTTCTATGTTCTATATACAATTACTGTCAAGATCCTTGACCAAAATTGCAGAGGCTTAAATTCGGGTTTCCTAAGGGATTTCAGAGGTGACACTTGGTTGTTTCGATTGGTTTTCTGAGCATCTTTCGGTCAGTCAACTGTCATTTGGATTTTGGAGGACAGTTTTAAAATCAAAGCCTTGAATTTGACTTCATTATCGTTGTAAAATATTGGATTATCTCTCTCTCTAAACATTTATATCTATTAAGAGTCTTCAATTCAATGTAGTCTCTTTATATCATATGTTAATAAAACAAACAAAACTAGTGTACTCTTTTCAATTATGGTGCAATTTGACTTCACATTACAAGGCTTTTAACCAATGAGACCCAGGAACCGTTTTGGGAAGAAAACTCTTAATTGTTTCCTGCAGTTTCTGGAAATTGTGCCAAGTTCCCCGCCCCTATGTTGTTTTTTTTTATAATATAAAAACAGGAAAATAGAGATTGGTGGCCTGAAGAAGATCTGTTGGGTTTTCCCTTATCTATTTTGTCTTCTGCATTTTATTTCTCTGTTCTATATACAATTACTGTCAAGATTGATCTAATGGTTAATGTGATTTCTATTTAAAGTAGAATTGTAATTGGGATAATAAAAGGACATTGAAGTAATTTTTGCAAGAATCGAACATACCATTGTTAAAAATTAGCATGGTATCATATCCCAATTTAACCATTTAATGTTTAACAGAGGATTTCATACCTGGAAATTCGCAGAAATTCGCAGACAAAGTCACAACAAGGACGAAGCCGGGAGATTAATTCGCAGAAATTCACAGACGAAGTCACAAAGAGGACGAAGCCAGGAGATCAATTCGCAAAAATTCACAGATGAAGCCACAACGAGGACAAAGCCGGGACTAAATTCCCTGCGCACAAAAAAAAAATTTAAAATCAAACAACAACAAAAAACAGAGCAACTGCAACACCCACCGCAGCACCTCAACACCGCAACAGAGCAACACAAAGACAAACGTGAGACAGAGACAGACGTGAGACACATGTGCATAAGAAACCTGTTAAGGTTTTCGAGCTGATATATTTATAAGAACAATTTCAGCCGAACTATTTTAAAAGTTCGGTCGAACTAACAGTTCGGCCACACTTTTCTTGCTGGTTTTCCCATGTTTGGCCAAAAATATGTTTGCCCACGCCGTTAGTATGTCGTTAATGTAAACGACATAATGAGTTCGGTCGAACTAATTTCGAAAATTCGGCCGAACTCTCGAATAGTTCGGCCGAAATTTTATAAAATTTAGGTCGAATTATTGAGAAAAAAAAGTTTTCTGCCCCCGATTCTCACAAAAGTGTAACCCAACTTCGCATTTTTACCCATATATATATATATATATATATGAGTTATGGTTTTTTGATATGTGGTATTAATAAGTCATGGTATTGGTTCACGATATTGTAAGAAAACCTATTTAGAAGTTAATAATTTCCATGGTAAAATGGGAGCGAATATTCGTGGCTAAGGATCTTGTTATTATATTGTAAATATTAATTTTTTATGTGCTTATTAATTAAATTTGAATATGGTTATGGAATCATTTTTTAAGTTATATGGTAAAATGTATGTAAATGTATAACTACTATTTATATGTTATATATTTTAATGTCATATGTATATTATGATTTTCTTTTATATAAGAAATTTTTCATAATTTTATTAATAAAAACAAAATTACAATATTAAAATTTTGAATTTAAAATTATTTACATTTAAAGTCTAACATACACATCTACCCTAAACTCAGTTGTAGAGCTCCCTCGACACAAAAATATCTTGATACGGTAAGTATCATTGTTGGAATTCATATCAATAACGTTGTAATTCCAAACGCACTCATAGATTTAGGAGAAAAAATAAATGTAATGACAAAAGGAATAATGGATGAACTACAATTGAAAAATCTTCGTTATACACCAACTGTCTTACAATTGGCAAATATATCTACTATTAAACTAGAAGGTATATTACAATATTTTCTTGTTTCATTAGACTCATGGGAGTACCCATTTGGTTACATGATTTTAACACATAAAACCAACTTGGGAGGTTATCTATTAATTTTAGGAAATCCATGGTTAATCATGGCCTATGCATTTATTAGCTGTAGATATGGGGATATGACTATTTCTAATGGGATTTCAACAAATAAATCACCTTATATCCTCCTGCAAGAAAAATAATTGAACTAGAATATATTGAATGGATTGATGATACAAATAGTTCAAACTATATTAATAATCTCATGAGCCACAACTTTCAAACAAGATATTGACAAAAGTAAAATTACAAAATTCATTAATAATTATGACTTTCCTCAATATCTTGGGGGGCAGGTTTGTTATGCTCATATTTTTGACAAAAATATTTACAAAAAATGTATTGTGGAAAATATTTTATTATGGGGTTCCATGTTATTACTTAATTCTATTGTAGAATCTAGAGGTATTCTATAGAGGTTGTTCCAAGAAAAAAATTTAAATATTAATGCTAATCTGGAAAAGGCTCAACAATTACAATTAATAAAAATGTTACAAAAATATACTATTGCATTTGCATGGGAATACACTAATATGTGAGGCATAAATCCTAATACATGTGTGTATAAATTTTTTATACAGGAGAATGCTAGGCCTATCAGGCAACCTCAAAGGTGCTTGAATCTTATGTTGAGAGAAATTGTAGAGGGGGGATTACAAAAATTGTTAAATGTAAATTTCATATATCATTGGGTATCACCATTGGTAATTGTGCCTAAAAATAATGATAAGTGGTGAGTCTACATATACTACAGAAAATTTAACAAAACTATTTTAAAATATTATTCCCTCTATATTTCATCGATCCAACTTTAGATACCATAGCAGGAAAGAAATATTTATCTTTTCTTGATGGTTTTAGTGGATATAACCAAATACAAATTGCATTAGAAAATAAAAATAAGACGACATTTATTTGTCCATGGGAAACATATGCTTATGGAGTATTAATCTTTGGATTAGGTAATGCTTCTACCACTTTTCAACAAGCAATTATAGATATTTTCTCTGATCTAATCCATGATTGTATAAGTGTGCACATGGATGATTTCACAGTCTATGGTAATACTTCTGAAGAAACCTCGGAAAATTTGGAAAATTTTCTTTTCAAATATTAAGAAACTAATATTTATTCAAGTCGTAAAGAATTCCACATGTTATTAAATGAAGGAATTGTTTTAAGGCATCATATTTCAAGTACAGGGATTCAAGTTGATTGAAAAAAGGTTGAGTTAATTTCTAAACTCTCAATACCTAAAACTCAAAAATATGTAAGAAGTTTTCCTGGAAATGCTAGCTATTATAAAATATTATAGAAAATTTTACAAAAATATCCTAGCCACTTTTTAAATTATTTTTTAAAGATAGTGACTTTTGTTGGAATTCTTCATGTCAAATTGCTTTTGATATTTGAAAGAAAAGATTTTTGAAGCACCTATTTTAAGGGGACCAAATTGGGCTCTTCCATTTCATATTTCTACTTATGCTTCGGAAATTGTTTTAGAAGTTGTCTTGGGATAAATAGAGTATCAAAATTCTTATGCTATTTATTACATAAGTAAATATTTAACTCCTGCATATTTAAATTATACTGTAGATTTAAATTATATTGTACCGGAAAAAGTGTTTCTTGCAGTAGTTCATGACATTAACAAGTTCAAACATTATATTACTAGGTATGAAACGCTTGTTCATGTTAATCATTATGTTATTCAATATTTAATGAATAAAACAATAACAAATGGTAGAATTACTAGATGGCTCTTGGTATTACGGGAATTTAATATTACTATATTGGATAAACATGGAAAAGAAAATATCGTTGTTGATTTCTTTTATAGAATCTAAAATGAAAATAAATCACTTCATATAGATGATAATTGTTTTATGAACATTTTTTTGCAATTGCTACTAAAACTCCTTAGTATGTAGATATTTCTACCTATTTTTCTATAGGGAAGTAGCCTCAACAATTTTCAACAAGATAAAAACAAGGGTTATCAGAATTCATGCCCCATACTCTTAGATAGTTGGAGAAATTTTTGAATTATGTGTAAGGGAAGATAAGGCATTGGACATGTTGAAAGTATGTCATGATGAACAATGTGGAGGACGTTTTACTAATAGAAGAATTGCATATAAAGTTCTTTCTTGATATTACTGGCCTACCATTTTTAAGGATGTCAAAATAATGTGTCATGAGTTTTGATAGCTATCAAAGAATGGTTTGACCAATTCAAACAAATGAGATGTCTCTACAACCTAAGGTACTCATCCAATCATTTGAAAAATGGGTTCTAGATTTTGTAGGACCAATAGCTCCAATGTATAAGCAGAAAAGGTATATTCTTGTCTATACTAATTATGTTGCAAAATGGGTAGAAGATAAACCTTTAATTTATGCCAATGAAAATGATGTTAATTTTCTGATTGAGGACAAATTTACTCATTTTGGTGCTCCAAGAGAATTTTTATAAATCAAGGTTCTCAATTTACATATAGGTTGGTCTAGAAAATTGTGGAACAATATAAGAAATATTTTGTGTATCATCCACTAGCCAATGGACAAGTGGAATCAAAAAATAAATTTTTTGAAGCAATTCTAACCAAGATAGTAAATTTGTGTTGCAAAGATTGGGTGGAAAAGCTTCTAGAATTACTTTGGGCACTCGAGATAACATGGAAGAACGCTATGGGACATACACCTTATAAGATTGTATATGGAAAGCAAGTTTTGTTTCCCATATAATTTCAAATCAACACCTTCATAATAACAACAACACTAGGATTCAATCTTTCAAAGGCACAAAAACAAAGGTTGGCTCAACTTAATCAACTAGATGCAATTCAAAGCACTAATTTTATCTAGTAGCATATGACAAAATGGCATGAGAAATTCATCAAATTGAAGAAATTCAAACCAAGTTATTGATCTCTTTTATTTAATTCTTGATTTAAGGATTAAAAAAACCTTTAAACGCACTCGTTAGTGCAATATGAAATCGAAACAGTTCGTGATAATGGATCAATAAAGTCAATACCATTGATGAGGAAGGTATTTTTTCTTGTTAATAGACATATATTGACATTATATCATAATCCCTTAACAAGATAAGAATTTGTTCGAACTTTGCTTCAACATCTAGGGATGGAGTTCGTGAATGATCAAAATTCTCCTTCTCCTAACTCGGTTTAATTTGTCTTTGTGTGTGTGTGTATATATATATATATTGATTTTTTGAAAGAAAAATATCGAAGTTATGTACATATGTATTATCAGAGAATTGAATTGGTGTTTGGCTTTCTGCGGCTCCATCTCTACATTCCGCACCCCTGTGGGGTGATCACTCCTCGGATCACCCATGTAATATTCTCCCATCCTTATTATGTGGGTGGGTAGTTTTCTTCCCCTTAGGTCTGGGTCTCTGTATTTTCTGCCCAATCCCCTTGTTAGAATCGGCGTTAAAATTGTTGTCTCTCCCTATCCGCCACTCCTAATCATTCATCTTCGTGCCTCGTTATGGATCATGATGATCTGGACTGAGTCGTTATGGATCATGATGGTCCAAAATGCTCTCTCAGTCCTGAGATTGGATTCGTCCTCCTGATTTTTCACAATACCCTTAAGATGTCACTTCGCCATCTGCCACCCCCACACATAATGAATCGTCTGCTCCCCCTCCTTCCATGATGCAACCTTCCCACAATGAAGCAGGGCATCGGCCCTCGCCAAATCCTCCTCCACTCAGAAAAAATATCATTAGGGCTAAACCAATTATTGCAAATCTGGTGGTGGGTATCAACATTCAATTCTCAAACATCCCAAATTACTTGGAAAAGGAATTGGTCGGACTCTTCTGCAGTAGGATGGCTTCAAAAGAATCTATTCTCAGCTAGCTGGAAGAACACTGGAAGCCACTTCTTGGTTATACTCATGTTTTCCATCAATTGTCTCAGGGATGGCTCATTTTTAAAGTTATTTCAATGGAGGATAAACAAAAACTTATTGATCGTGTTTAGAACTGGGGTCCGACAGGTTTAATCCTTCAGAATTGGGATGTTAGTTTTAATGATGATCGCACTCTTCAACACTTACAAAAATTTTGGGTTATTCTTCCTGTCTTCCCCAATTTTTTTGGCAGCGTGATATTCTGGAGGCAATTGGAAATAAGATAGGAACTTTTGTCTCCCTCGAAGATGATTGGGAAACCAAATATGATCGATGATGTGAAAAAATTCAGGTGGAACTTGATGTTAGGGAGGGTCTTTACGAAGGTGTTACACTGGAAATGCATGACAGCAATTGGTCGCAAAAACTGGATTATTGGAAGCTGCCATTCCGTTATTTTTTATGCATACAAGTGGGTCATTTGGCTCAAGATTGTCATAATCCTAATTTTTCTCGACCTCCATACAAAAAGGTCTGGTGTAAAAAGGTTTTTCAGGACTGTGTTTGAGATTCTCCCCCTGTTTCTCCCAAAGTGATGGGGCCCATGGAGGTTATGCATGCTTCTCAATCCAAAAGACAGGAGGTAGCTTCTTCTTCTACCAAAGGTAATCCTTTTGATTATTCTGCGACTCCTTTGAATTATTCCGAGCATGATCTTGTCACTAAATATTTGGGCTTAAACGTCTTTTCCCCTGCATCCCCCCTGTTTCTTCTCCTATAGCCAATTTTGTTGTCTCGCCCCCTCCCATTGCGCTCGTTCCCTCATCGACTCCCTGTGTGCCTCCTTCCTGTAGCCCTCTTTCCTCCTCCCCTTCTCGCCCCTCTCCTAGCCCCTACACTACAAAATTGCGCTCTCATGCTCCCTCGCACATTATTTCACATCATGCTATCAAAGGAGGCCTTGTTATGGCACCTCCGCCTAAAATCATTCTAGGTAGAAAATCTGATCTATTCAAAGCCCAAAATCAGGCATCAATGGACGTCCACTCTGGAAAACAAAAGACAATTATAAGGGCTCTTAGAGAAAATAGCGCCCCTCAAAAGGGCCTTAAATGATCATTCTTTCCTTGAATGTTCAGGGTCTTGGGGGTGCCCCTTCTCAGCTAGCCCTCAAACAATTGTGGCAAATCGCCACTCCTGATGTGTTATTCCTTCAAGAAACTAAGTTTTCTGGTTCTCGGGCACTAGACTCTCTATCTAATTGGCTTAGAGATTGGTCTTTTTTTTATGTGTATGCCTTGGGTCTGGCGGGGGGCCTTATCACTGTTATTAGCCCATCCATCTCTTTCATATCCTCCATCTGTTCCCCCTCCTTCATTAAAAATTCCATTCATGATCCCCTATCAGGATGCTCTTTCACTCTTCTAAATGTGTATGGTCCTTGTAGCGATAAGAGGCCTTTTTGGAGAGACCTTTTTTCTTCGGATATCCGGGGCTCCCATAATCTTATCCTAGGTGGAGATTTAAATTTTACGCTCTCTTTGAACGAAATCTGGGGTCCATCTACAAGGCCTAATCCTCTCGCTCCTTTTCTCCAGTCTCTTATTAACTCTCACAGATTAATAGATGTTCAGCCCATAAAACTGGAATCTACTTGGCGGAACAATAGAAGGAATGACGATGCTATTGCAAAAAGGTTGGATCAATTTTTAATTGCGGAAACATTATTGACATCTCAACTCCAATTCAAGGCCCGTGTGGAGATTGGTGGCCTCTCTAATCATCATCCCATTGTGTTATCTATGGAACTTCCCGAATAAAATCCTCCTCCCCCATTGAAATTTAATCCCTCGTGGCTAATGGAAGAAGATTATAAGGCCTTAGTTAATTCTACTTGGACACATATTTCTCCCTCTCAATCACTTTCGTACTTGCAGATGTGGGCTGAAAATATTTCAAAAATTAAAAAAGTCACAAAAGCATGGGCAGGAGCTTTCAGAGCAAAACAAAAAATTTCCCTAAAAAACATTGAAGCTGAAATAGCCGACTTATTTAAGCAGAATTCTTCAAGTATTTTGTCTGAAAGCGATCTAGAAACTTTAAAATCTCTGGAATTAAAACGACATGATTTTCTCAAAAAATAAGAACAATTATGGTGCCTAAAAAGTCGCGCAATTTGGATCAAGGAGGGTGACAATAACACAAAAAAATTTCATCAATTTGTTGCTCACAGAAAAAAAAAACAAAAACTCCATTGTCGAAATAAAATCCCCTTCCGGAGCCATGGCTCGTTATTTTGATGAAAAAGAAAAGGCAGGATTATAAAAATGTTTTTACAGCTCCTGTAGGATGCCCCATCCAAGAAATTTTACAGGTTTTACAATTGTTCCCTCGTATGATTACTGATGAAATGAACGAAGCTCTCTCAAAGGAAGTGGACAAAAAAGAGCTGGAACATATCCTCAGAAGCTTCCAAAAAGGAAAAAGTACTGGACCTGATGGTATTACGATCGAATTTTATCTTGGTTTCTTTGATTTAATAAAGGACGATTTTCTCGTAGTAATAAAGGAATCACAAAAATCTAGAAAATCCCTGAGCTCTATAAACTCGACATTCATTATGCTGATTCTGAAAATTTCCTCTCCCTCAAATTTTGATGAATTTTGTCCTATCTCGTGTTGCAAATTGATCTACAAGTTAATATCCAAAATTATTGTTCAGCGTTTAAAGCCAATACTAAGTAACATCATATCGGAAGAACAGTTTGGTTTCCTTTTTAAGAGACAAATTTATGATGTTGTCTCCTTAGCTCAGGAAACCCTTCACACTGTACATCTAAACAAAAATCCATCCTTTGCCTTAAAGTTGGATTTGTCAAAGGCTTATGACAGAGTCAATTGGACCTTCCTCGGGCTTTTACTCATCCAGATTGGCATCTCAATTGAAGTTGTAGAATAGATTATGGTCTGTATACAATCTGTGACATTCAATGTCTTGATAAATGGCTCGCCCTCCTCTTTTTTCTATGCCTCTCGAGGTCTTCGACAAGGATGTCCCCTCTCTCCCTTTTTGTTCCTACTGATTGTTGAAGCCTTAAGTTGATTATGCATTCATGCTAAAGCAAACGAAGTACTTAAAGGAATACACATAGCAGGTGTTGAGTCCCTTACACACATCCTCTTTATGGACGATATTCTCCTTTTTTTTGAAGCTACTGTTGATAATGTCTGTACTCTACAAAATATCCTATCCCTCTTTCAAAAAGCAACCGGAATGCTGATTAACATAGAAAAATCTTGTATGGTTCACAATAACATACAAGATCACATTTTATCCCATATCAAGCTTTCTCTCCCCTTCCCCGCTGGTGATTGGAAATATGGTTTTAAATATCTGGGTTTTGCTCTAAAACCAAACTCATATAATTACAAATATTGGTTATGGCTTTTCCAGAAAGTTGAAAAAAGAATTACGCATTGGACTAATTGTTGTCTCTCTAGGGGATATCGACTGGTTCTACTCAAATCTGTTCTTCAAAGTATACCAATGTATTAGGCCACCATTGCATCAATCCCAAAGGGAATTCTCCACAAGATTCGGAAATTATGTTTCTCCTTTCTATGGACTGCAACAAAAAATCTGAGGGGATTCCGCTGGTGAAATGGACTATTCTCACTCTTCCAAAAGAATTGGGAGGTTGGGGGATTAAAAATCTTCTGATTTTTTGGCTCACTCTAGCTATGAAATCGTTGTGGAGGCTGAATGATTATCCAAAACCTCTCTAGGGTAGAATCATGCGATCTAAGTACATTCCAAGACAATCGCTAATTTCTTGGTTCAGATCTCCAAATAAATCCTATAAAAATGCCTCAATTGGATGGAAGGAAATGTTCTTGGCTTTCCCCCTTATCAATCAATGGACAGCTTGGAGTATAGGGAATGGGAAATAGGTGCGCATTGGTCTAGACCCATGGGTAGGGTCGGGTGACGAATACCATCTGACACAAGGCTTACTTTAGGCCTTGCATAATCATCACATTCACACAATCGCAGATGTTGTTGTATCATCTCCACAAGAGTGGGGTACCCCGGGTTGGAAGGATGATCCCTCTTTGGGACTTCAAAACTCCATGGCATCAAAATGGAACTCATACATTGCATTATTAGTAAGTAATTTCATTCACTTAGATCCTAAGGCTGAAGACACATTGGTTTGGACTAAGAATGGTTCAAATGGCTCTTACACGGCCAAACCTGGTTACAAAGCAGCCATGCAATCCTCGTTCGAAGGAGATGCTCCATTCTGGCTGATCCCCTTGTGGAAATATCCTGGCCCTTTAAAATCAAAATTAGTCCTATGGTTGTCCATCCAAAACCGTCTCTTAACCTGGGATAATCTACAATGTCACGGCTAGGAGGGCCCAAACCATTGCTCTCTATGTGCCAATGATGTTGAATCATGTGCTCAGTTATTTTTCCTCTGTTCTTATGCAGAATTTGTCTAGCAGCGAGTCTCGTCTGCAATCTCTGTTCCTCGCCAGCCCCTAGCTGATTCCTACGAACAGAGATTGATTCAGTGGTGGAAGGAGCCTGGGGTAAGCCCTTATTCTGCCTTCCCTTCATTATTTTCATATGGCATATGGTGGGCTCATAACATGGCCATTTTTAATGACAAGATCATTCCCGAAGAGTTGAATATGGAAATGATTGTACAGTGGGTATCCGAGCATAAACGCCAACCAAAATCCAACAAAATTTGTTCTGTGGTTCCTCCTATTATCTTAAAAATCTCTCCATGGGTTTTCTTTGATGGGGCAAGCCAAGGCTCTCCTTCTTTGGCAGGCCTAGGGGCAGTCCTCCATCTCTCTCCAGTTGCCAAATTTCACATTTCTTATGCTTCAGGCCACGGTTCAAAGAATAAAGTTGAACTTGCTACTCTCTGGATGGTTCTTCATGTGGCAAAATGTAAAAAAAAAATTACATTACAATGTTCTGGAGATTCTAAATTGGTAATCGACTAGGCTCAAAATCGGTCACATATTCATTCGCCTCATCTGCAAGCCATTCTTTGAAGCATTGGGAGTCTTATGAATTATTTCCAAAAACTCACTTTCAGGCATGTATACCATGAACTAAATATGGAAGCTAACGCTCTGTCTAAAACAGCTCTCACTCTTCCTCCAGGCACTCTTAAAACCGTGGATCTCTCCTCCAACATAGAGGAGGTTCATGTGGTTTAATATCCTCCGATGAACGTGATTTCTCATTGTTTTTGTCTCTGATTAAGTATAACCAGAATGCGTCAGAACGAACTATTGATGACTGTATACGATATGCCGCGAGAGATATTTTGATCACACTTGTTGGTATGGAAAAAAAATTGGTATATTATTTAAAGAACAACGGTTTCGCAAACACAGAATGCGGGATTCCTCTCCTGTAAATTCTGAAAAAATCTCTTTTAAAGAGATCATACAAGTCAAGGAGCATTGTAAAAACCCCAATCTAGGGGCTGGTCTGTTATTTTAACTATGAAATAAAGATTTTTTTCCTCAGAAAAAAAATAATAATAATAATAATAATAAAAAAAAAATAAAATAAAATAAAAAAAAAAAAAAAATATATATATATATATATATATATATATATATATATATATATATTCTTCAAGTTCATATTCCAAAATTTTCTAGTTCACTTTTTCAAGCATTCATATTCAATGTATTAAAAAAAAAATATTCTAGAAGTTAGTGACATTTGAAACAATAAACAACAGTATTCAATGTATCAAAGGATCAAATCTCATAATTTCAACTCCGTTTTATTTCAGTTTTGGAGGATTTTGATACAAGTGAAATTTTTAATGACTTGGACTTTTCGTAACTATGGACATTTTCAATAGCTACTGAAAGTCCCTGAGCATGTTATGTATCTTCAAATCAACATGGAATTGGATTTCATGAACTTTGTCATGAAGATTCGCTTCTTTTCTATTAGAAGATCCATCTAGTCAACTTCAATATGTTTTCCAGAATATATGCCTCAAAGTTACAAGGCATCAACACAAATGTTTTCCACTTCATCAGCATTTATCAATCATGCTCCAAGTACCAACAAAGCATAAAAATTCAGCCAAAGGTAACACAAAGGTAAAAACTTTAAATTGTTTTAATTAAAGGAATTATGAAATGTAGAGATATGGAAAAAAACATTTGGTATACCCAAAGTTGAAAGCCATAATATATCTTCATAAATATGATAGCATGATTATTTGTTATGAAACCAGCTCCAAAAATAGAAGAAAAGAGAGATCAACGCCTTAGAAATAAGCCACTTCGAGAGGGCAACCTCCTTTACATTACATAAATGAATAATTCTTAGATGATACAAATGATAAAAACTCCCTTCTATATATAGGAGTCCATGGGGTCACAATATAATCCTAGCTAGCCTAACAATAATAATGTAAGGGCACAATAATAACACTATGGGGGTTACAGGGGTACAACAATAACAATAAGGGGGCTACGCTAACAACAATAAGGGACTACACTAGTAATATAGGGACCTAACATGCCCCTCTCCTTCAAAAAAGTGTTTTCCTCAACGCTTAACTAGCTCTCAATGCTTCTATATAAAATTCGCATCCTCCCATGTAGAATCATAAGTGGGTAGGTTCTTCCACTTGATAAGATACTCTGAAATTGATCAATTTCGTAGCTGTCGAGTTCTTGTTTTGGTGACTGCTTCAGGTTCCAATATGATTTTTCCTTCCTTAGCAATTTTTGGCAATATTGTTTGAACTAGAAGTTTGTCACCTATAACCTTCTTTAAGCATAAAACATGGAAAACTGGATGCACTCGAGAAGAAGTAGGAAGCTCCAATTTGTATGCCATAGTACCAATCTTTTGCAAAACCTTTTAAGTACCATTGTAATTTGGCGATAATTTATCATCCTTCTTAGCTTGCTTGAGGGACATTTGTTTGGATGGTTGTAACTGTAAAAATACCAAGTCTCCTACATCAAAACTTCTCTCGCTGCGATGTTGATATGCCTTTTGTTTCATTCGATTTTGTGCCAAATTTAGGTTATCCTTTAAGAGTTGGAGAACTTGTTGTTGATGCTCGATGTGATCTTCCACTGCTTGAACCTTGTAATTTTCTCTTAAATATGATGTGATGGATGGTGGATGATATCCATAAAGTGCCATAAATGGGGTCATCTTTGTTGTAGTATGGAAGGAAGTTTTATACCACCAATCAACCAGAGGTAACCGCTTGACCCTTTGTGTTTGTTTATCAGATGCAAAACAACGAAGATATCCTTCCAAAGATTTGTTCACTATCTCAATTTTCCCATCAGATTGAGGATGATAAGATGAGCTATGAGCTATTTGAGTATCAAAACAAGAAAATAATTCTGTCCAAAAATTTCCAGTAAAAATGGGGCCTCTCTCGCTTACAATAATATTTGGGTATCCATGTAGCTTTTGAATTATTTCCATAAATGCAGTAGCAATTGTACTTGCTTTAAATGGATGAGATAATGCACAAAAATGTACATACTTGATAAGTTTATCAACTAACACCATGATGACACTCTTTCCTTCGGACTTAGGTAAACCTGTGATAAAATACATTGAAATATCCTCCTAATATTGACTTGGAATGGATAAATGTTGTAGAAGACCCGGGGTCTTAATTGTATCAACTTTATTTTGTTGGAAAACCAAACATTCCGCCACAAACTTTAGAATATCAGATTTAAGGTCATCCCAAAAAAAATCTTTCTTCACCCTGTGGTAAGTTTTTTAAAATCTTGAGTGTCCTCCTAAGGGAGAACTGTGCAATTCCAAAAGAATATTTTGTTTTATTTGGGAATTCTTACAAAGATATAAGTGATCTTTGTACCATAAGGAATCATTTTTCCAACTAAATGTATCAGATGTACTAGGATCTTTCTACAACTTTTGAATGAGTGTCCACACTTCTTCATCCTTATTCCATTCATCCCTTACTTCAGTTATCGAATCTAGCTGGATAATATAAATGGCACAAAGCAATGGTTCCATCTCTTCATCCTTTCTTGAGAGTGCATCTGCAACAACATTTAGCTTCCCTTTTTTGTAGATGATTTCAAAGTCATAACCCAACATCTTTGTGACCCATTTTTTCTAATCTTTTGAAGATAGTCTTTGTTCCAAAAAGTATTTAAGACTATCATGATCATTTTTTACCTTGAAGTGTCTTCCCATTAGGTAATGACGCCATTTCTTTAGTGCGTAGTATTGCCAACATTTCCTTCTCATAAAATAGCTTTCCGTAAATACTTTCTTTTGATTGGACGACTTTCAAAAGAAATGGGTCTTCCTTCTTGCATTAAAACGGCACCAATTCCATTCCCTGAGGCATCACATTCCACAATAAAGGTTTTTGTGAAGTCTGGCGTAGCTAAGACTGGTGCTAGGCACATTGCCTCTTTAAGATTTTCAAAGGCCTTAGTTGTTTCAGGAGTATGGTGGGTCTTCAATCCAACGTTAGAGTTTATGAAATCACAATTAACATTTATTTTGTTCTTATCATGAGTTTCCTCTATTATCTTTTCGCCATTAGGAATCATATCTTGTATCAACTTTGTCAAACCTTCCTTCAAACCTTCCATGTCTGCTTTTAGATCATTATTCATGTCTTCCATGTTGTCTTTCATTTTTTCGTCGATGTCATCCATCTTACCTTTCATGTCATTCTTCAAACCATCCATCTTAACTTCCACGCCTTTCTTCAAACCATCCATCTTAGCTTCCACGCCTTTCTTCAAAACTTCCATTTCATTCTATGTTTCTCTTTGCGAGAGAAAAATTTGGTGCACTTGCTCTTGTAACTTTGATATATCATGTTGCACTTATTCCCCTTCATGAGTCATAGTAGAGTATTCAGAGGGCTTAATGGGTGTTGAATTAATTTTAGGGGGTATTTTAGAACCCAATACTGATATATATGCTTCAATATGCCCTTGGAATCACTTCAAATTGATTTTTTAAACAAGACTTATGCAATTTGGAAAAATAATACACACTTTTTTCTTGCTTTTGAGGAGCTTTATATTGAAACTGATGTATCTCTATAATTTTGGATCTTTAATATCTGAAATTTTTTCTTGTAGTATCACTTTGAATCTCCTTTCCAATGTCATAGGTCTGACTTGATTTGGATTCTTCAAGACAAAGTTATGCTCAATCTCCCACAATGACCTAAATATGGACTAGTTCAATAGAGCGAACTTGTATGGCGTGCCACGTGTCACTATTTCCTACTTCAGCTCTGAAATTGATACATAGGAAACTACAGTCCATAATTTTCGGTCGCTTTTTACAAAATTCCAATATGATGCTCAGAAAGAGAGTTACGACTATTTTCCCACGGTCACCTTTTTGAGATGAAATTCGGGAGCCTGGAAAAACCCTAACTTCCACATATCATATCTCCAAAATATTGTGAACCAAGATCTGAAATTTTTACACGACATTCCTCAGGATTGCGGCTTCTCGTGGTAAAAATTTCAGCTTCTGAACCTTCGTATAAAAAAAAAAAGTTATACCGAAAATTCCACGATGACCTGTTTGGAGCAGCAAAACCCTAGAATCCAAAGCTTTGATACTAAATGTTATGAAACCAGCTCCAAAAATAGAATAAAAGAGAGATAAACGCCTTATAAATAAGCCACTTTGAGGGGGAAACCTCCTTTACATTACATAAATGAACAATTCTTGGATGATACAAATGAAAAAACCTCCCTTCTATATATAGGAGTCTGTGGGGTCACAATATAATCCTAGCCGACCTAACAATAATAATTTAAGGGCACAATAATAAAAATATGGGGGTTACAGGGGTACAACAATAACAATAAGGGGGCTATACTAACAACAATAACGGATTGAACTAGTAATATAGGGACCTAACATTATTCATGGTTTCCCATGTAAACATGAATTGTTAGTATCTCCAAATATTTGATCAATCACATCATAATAATATGAATTAGTGAGAATCGACCTCACCAATCTCATCAATAATCAACAAAATTTGATGATTATCTAGGATGGTTCATATTTTCCACCATAACCATTGAATCCAAAACCTGTTTTCATCCTTCTAATCCACTTCTTTTATTTTTCTCCCATCAATCCTCTATGTGACAAAAGAGTGAATTTGAAGGCATATACTTCCTTAACGTTGTAGGTGAGCAATGGTACCCCTAGTAGGGTATGAACCCACGGGAATTGAGTTTCTTGATACCTATCCAAAATCAAAAATAAGGTTTGATAAAATTCTTAGAGAAATTTCAAGGGTGTGATACAAAGGTAACCAGAGCATTCACAAGAAAATTAGGTGGGATCGAGGAAAATATTGGAGATGTATGGATCAATGTGACAAAAGCCTTGTTAGCAAAGGTTATGGGTTTACCTAGAACTGGTCAAAATTGGTTTAAGAATTAGAAAATCAAAGAATACCAATGGAAAAAATTTCTCTTAAACCTTAAAATGGTCATGACTTGTGAGGGCAAGTATGGATTAGTACTCTATCATCATCTCCATCTACTCATGCATTTTGAGAAAGGTTATGAGATAAATTTTCCATATTGTCTATTTAATAGTCTCAATAAAATGGCTTCTAATATTCAACGGAACTCAAGGAATATAGATAGAATCCTATACCATTTCAGGGTTTTTAAAATTTTGGTTGAGGTTGAATTAAATAAATGAGGTGATAATTGGGAGCCACCCCTCGTAAGAAATTACTTAAAATAAGTTTTTGAAACTTCCTAGAGATAGAGGTTAGAGGCTCAAAGAGGAAAAGGAACCAGGGCTAGGGTTTCCAAAACTGAAATTTCAAACAATAAGCGTATGGTTTCTAGCAAGGAAGAAATAAGGGAGGGTAGAGTTAACCCGAAACCACAAAAAGCTAAGGCACAATCACAAAGACAGAAAAAGAGAATCAAATAAAAAGGAAATAGGGAAATTGGAGGGGAAATTATAAAAGAGGCAAAGAAAAAAAAACCTCTTGTATAGAATCCCAAGCACAGTAACGCTACAAAAAATAAGACCATAGAGTTCATAGTTGAGCTTTGAATAACTACCCGCAATATAACCAAGGAATTGAGGAAGCAAGATAATGTTGAAATTATAAAATAGATGATAATTGAAGTTAGTAATTTTGATAGAGAAAACAACTACCCACCAGGGAAAGACATATCTTCAAAATTCAATAGAAAGAGACCAAGTCTTTGAGTCATTGTCACCTACAGTCCCATAACCAAAAGTTACTAGTCCAAATATTGGTACAACCTAGCAAAAGGTTAATGAATATATTGAATCTCTTAAAAAAGAAATAAAGTATGCACAAACTTAAAGAGTATAATTAGGTACCATCTCCTATCTATAGCCCATTACCATCTCCTACTTACAATCCATCCCCTTGCTTTTTTTAAGAGAAAAAAAGAGTGAAAAGAGAATTAATTAGGGAGTTATAAGTTCTAGAACGATACATACAGAATGAAAATCAAGTCTTAAAACACAAAACCAAAAAATGTTCAATAGGATGCAATATTGGTATTGGAAAAATCGGAAGCTCAAGAAATCCAATGAAAGACTTCATGAAAAAGCTAAAAATTTAACTTCCAGAATCCTACTAAGGAAACCAAGATGGCCCATTGCAATGAAAAAGTCGAGAGCCTCAAGCAATGACTTGGACATTCTGATCTAAGCTACAAAAATCATGGTATAGCAAGAAAAAACATCAAAAATTCTCAATTTTGCATGTGCACAGGGCATGAAAAATCCTTAGCGTGGGGGAATGTTGGGTCCCAAGAATGAACTATTTTTTCCATATTCTCACCATTTTTGTTGCCTATCATATGTCTAGAATCCTACCATATTCACCATCTCACACTTTGGTGTTATCATTTTGGTATAAAATCATGTCTTGAGCTACAAAGTGTTACAAATTAGAGAAACACAAGGTAAAAGAGTCTACTTTTCTATAGTTTCATATATTCTTTTGAGAAACCAGTTTAAATGTTGTAGCTACAAAAACATAACCATTTTGTATCTAGTCCCTAACTATGTAGTTGAGTCACAAGTTTACATAGTTGCAAGTATGATACAATGAAAGCATAATTTGGAGGACAAGGTAAATGGTGATGCCAAGCTCCACAAACTCGTCAAACTTAACCTAGTGATTTCCATGTCAACACAGAGTCAAGGGTACAGTCAGTCGGTGGAAAACTCAAAGCGATCTCAAAGTATGTGATTTGGAACAAAAACTCACATGGATATATTTCTAGCCTTAAGATATGTGTGAAAGTCCTTTCCAAGTTTTTTACTTCTCCAAAACCCTCCCTCTAATATATTTGATGAAACTCATTTCCAAGTTTATTACTTCTTCTTCTTAAGGGACTTACTCCAACAACTTCTTACAAAGAGGCACATTCCAACATCTTGTTTAATTCCTAATAGCAGTCATTGTAAGGGAAGATGTGTTGGACACTAGAAATTATAATATGTTTTTTGAACTTTACTTTTAAGGCATATACCTCGCTTCTCCAAGGATGATTATTAGATATTGTTATTTTATCCCTAATCAGATTTTGACTTAGATGAAATATAATTAGACAAAATTGCTCATTAGATTGAACTAAGAATGCAAGAGATAAGAGCCCTACAATTGTATCTTGCATAAAACTAGATTCATAATGTATTTTACCACCTTCCTTGTCCTGTTTTACATGAGACCATTCATAAAGTTTGTTTTTGTTTTCATGTATGGATGCTTTCTTCTTAACTCAATGAATTGTCTCCTATAAAGCATATAAATAATCAAATTCAATCACCATTCCTACTACTTACAACCCATTTTGTTGAAAATCCTTCTAGTTTTGACCTTATGAATTTTATTCTTTGTTTCCCTACAAACCTATCATTACAGGGTAAGTAACTTAGATCATACACCAAAGGTCACCACTCACAAACAGATCACAAATCAGTACACCAGTATTGACGTGGTTAAAACCCTTGAAGAGGGAAACAGTCACAGTCTGAGCCATCGCGTCCACTTCAGGAAATTTATTAATATAAAGAAAGAAAATTTACATAAGCTTATCTCATAAACGGTTGCCGGACAAATGACCCTCCATGCTCTTTAAATAGAAATCATGGATCAATCAAGTGTTAAGCCATGGATCAAGTTTCAGTAATACCGAGGAGAGAGTGACCCATCGGATCACTACATATCGTAACCATCGGATTATAAGTTACAAATGTACATAGTAAAGAAACACACTTTACCTAACTCTAAGCTAGACCAAGTTATACTTAACTATTTCCTATGTGTTGCATAGGATTGAAGGATTTACAAAGGTGACACAAAAGGAGACTATTTCCTATGTGTCGAAATATCATAACACCCTCCCCCCCCCCTAAGAACAACTTGGGATAGAATTGAAGGAATTACAAAGGTGACACAATATGAGAAGAAAGGGGGCATTAGAGTCTATCCACCTTAATGATAAATTTCCTGAAATCCAAGCATAGATTTGGATTTTGGTAAACTTCACTTCTATGATAGCCTTTGTAAATATATCAGCAACTTGATCATTGGTTGAAAAATACTACACTTCAAGAACACGATCATGAATGAGCTTTCCAATGAAATGTATGTGAAGCTCAATGTGTTTCATACGCTGATGTTGAACTGGATCTTTGCATAGCTATATGGTACTCTGATTATCACACCAAAGTGTAGTTGGATGTTGTTGATGAAGACCAAATTCGATCAGGATCTAACAGCGACGGGGCTTCCTTGTTGGCTTCAACTGCACGACTATACTCTTCTTCTGTCGAAGAAAGAGAGATGGCACTTTTTTTCTTACAATAACAAGTAATAGGTCCTGAACCAAGAGTGAATACATAACCTGCAGTAGACTTTCGATCATCAGGGTCACCAGCCCAATCAGAATCAGTGAAACCAATAACAATGGAGATGTTCCTGCACTTTAATGAATCTTGAACTGAACTGTACCTCGAATATATCCAAATATTCTTTTAGCTTCTTTCCAATGACTTTCATGAGGTTGGTGCATAAACCGAGCAACAATACCAACAGCAAAGGAAAGGTCAGGACGGGTATGGGTTAGATACAGAAGTTTACCAACAAGTTGACAATATAAGGTAGCATCAACTTCAGGGGTAGTACAACTTACTGAAAGCTTGACTCCAGACTGAAAGGGAGAAGGGGTTGCCTTATAGTCTTCCATGTGAAAGTGGTGTAGAAGATCACAGGCATACTTGGGCTGAGAAAGGGTAATACCTTCTTTGGATTGCAAGACTTGAAGACCAAGGAAATAATGAAAGTGTCCTAAGTCTGTCATTTTAAAATTCTTTTTGAGGCTAGACTTCACATGGTTTATATGGTTGGGATCACTACCAGTAAGGATAATATCATCAACATAAATAACAAGGATGATGAAGGACTTACCCACTTTCTTGGTGTAAACAGTGTTGTCAGAATGACACCTAGAAAAGCCATTATCTAAGAGAAAGCTATCCATTTTGGCATACCAAGTCCGAGGAGCTTGTTTGAGACCATAGAGAGACTTCCTAAAGCGACAAACAAGGCTAAGTCATTTTGGATAAAGCCAGGGGGTTGTTCCATGTAGATTTCTTCATGCAAATCTCCATGTAAGAAGGCGGATTTAACATCCATCTGATGGACTTCCCATTTAAAGGAGGCAGCAAGGGAAATAACAAGGCTGATAGAATTCATCTTAGCAACAGGGGAGAAGGTTTCAATGTATTCAATGCTTTCAACTTGTGAAAATCCTTTAGCAACAAGACGAGATTTATGTTTATCCACTTTTCCATCTGGTCCAAACTTTGTTTTGTAAACCCATTTGCATCTGATAAGTTTTCTTCCCTTTGGAAGAGGAACAAGATCCCAAGTATCGTTTGCCAATAAGGAACGATATTCTTCATTCATAGCTTCATCCCAATCTGGATGACCTGAAGCTTCTTCAAAGGTGTATGGATCAGGATTTTCTGGAACTTGAGCCAATAAGGAAGAGGCTCTTTCGAACTGAGAAAGTGTATGACATTGATCTGCATGGTCACCTGCTAGAGAACCTGTTGCATCCCGAGTAGAGAGGACCCATGTTGGAAGTTGTGGAGCTGAAGAAATATCTTGAGGAGGTGGAGGAGGATTATCATCCTCGTTGTCATCATTCGAACTAGAAGGAATGTTGTCAAAAATAGAAGAGATAGAGAGAGGAGGCACATATGTTGAATCAGGCTTGCAAGCCAAAGGTGGCACACCCGTTGAACTAGGCTCGTAGGCCGATATATTTTCATCAAAATTTACATCTCTTCTAATGATTACATTTTTGGATTTTGGTTGAAGAATTCTATATTCTTTAACATCTTCGGAATATCCAACAAAAATGCATTTTTCACTCTTAGGTTCTAAGGCTTTATGTTTCGCATCTGGAATATGGGCCCAAACTTCACTTCCAAAAACACGAAAGTGACTTACATCTGGTTTGATTAAGCTCTAAGCTTCTTCTAGAGTTATATTAGTAGGAGTGCGATTTACTATGTAATTTTCACAATTAATTGCTTTTTCCCAAAAATTAAGACTAAGTCCTTTAGATTGAAGCATACAATTAGCCATTTCTTTTAGAGTGTGATTCTTCCTTTCAGCTACACCATTTTATTGTGGAGTATATGGAACAGTATGTTGCAATTTAATGTCGTGCTCAGTGCAAAAGTGGATAAATTTTTTGTTAACATATTCTCATCCATTGTCAGATCTTAACTTAAGAATGTGATGTCCAGATTTTTTCTCAGCAAAGGCCTTAAAGGCCAAGAACATGTTAAAACCTTCAGTCTTGAGTTTTAAGAAGTATACCCAAGTGTGTCTGGAAAAATCATTAATGAAAGTTAAGAAGTACTTGCAGCCAGAGAAAGAAACAATAGGAGGTGGACCACATAAATCACTGTGCACAAGCTGCAAAGGAGTTGAAGCGTGCCAAGAGGCATGTTTGTCAAAACTATCCTGATGATGTTTTCTGAGTACACATCTGGAACAAATACCATCTCGGCAAGATACCATATGAAAACATGTCACCACATTTTCTTTACAGAGTTTGAAGAGAGCGATAGTTTAAGTGACGAAATCGTTCATGCCAAAGTTCTCACTTCATCATTATGAGAAACAAAAACAGAGGGAAGGCATGATGACCCAAAGTTGTCAAAATTATACAACCTTGTGGAATCATCAGTAATTCCAGTAGCTAAAATATGTCTATGATATTTGAGGTCCTTAATTACAACATCATGAGGTGAGAATTCTATGTTTTTTCCCTTCACCTGAATGAGTTATCTGATAAACAGATAGAAGGTTGCAGGACAAGGTAGGAACACATAATACATCATTAAATTGACCATTATTTAGATGAATGGTTCCATACCCTACAACACTAAGAGATCTATCATCACTAACATAAATACTTTTGGTGTTAAAATCATTTAAATAAGAAAACATGGCTTTATTTTTTTCCATTTGGTGAGAGGCTCCAGAATCAATGAGCCACTCATGAGAATGAGAAGAAAAAGATACATTAAAAGCATAACCACATCTTGATGCTTGACAACCACAAGCAGAAAGTGTCATTCCCGAAGATGAAATTGAAGAGTGCTCCAAATTGATGTTGTGCTTCTTCATTGCTACTTCCAAGGCTTCCATCTTCTCAAAAAAAATTGACTCTACGTGGCCATCATGATTACAAAAGTTGCAATGTCTATATGTCTTATTCCCTTTGTTTTTATTTTCCTTATCAGTTTTTTGAGTTGCCTTTTCAGTTTGTGAATGAAATTGCTTAAGACCCTTGTTTGGTTTAGGACCATTCTTTCTAGGATGTTGTTTCTTAAGATTGTTTTGGTATGGTTGTTGCTGGGTTGCTAAGGCTTTCTTAGAAGAGTTTCCAGTATTAATAAGACCAAGGTGTAAGGGATTTTTGTTCTCTTATCAAAGAATCATGAAAGGCATCAAAAGAGAGGGGCTTGTAGGTTGTTCGTTGAGAAATGAGGGCTTCTATAGTGGAATGGAAGGTTGAAACAAATACAGAGTATACAGAGTCAAGCTTAGCAAGAATGGAATAGATAAGGCTACCATCTTCCTTTTTGACCTTACAACCTTCTTAAAGAAGTCTAAGAGTCTTGAATTTGGACAGAAAATCTTCAATAGAGGAGAAATTATTAGGGTCCAAAATTATCGGGGTCCAAAGTAAGCAAATCAGTTTCATGCTGGTGGACTCTGATTTCATTTTTTATGTCAAAAACAGTATTTAGTTTTTTCATAACTTCATCAAGAGAATCAATGTCTTGGATATGAAATCTAAGATCTTGAGCAATGGACATTCATATCAACCCTCGTGCTTGATCTTGTTTATTTTCCCATTTAGCGGCTTTATCTCCATCAGTAGGTTTAGTTTCTTGTCCTGTGGCTATTCTATAAAACCCTTTCCTTATAAGTCTACCATGTAGGATAGCCATTAGAAATAATTGGTGTTGTTAAGAATAGTCGGGCATGCACTTTCCATATTTTTTCAAAAAAGGTTAAAGCTAAAAGGGTTGAAAACAACTGCTCCAATGGAAAGATCTCGAAAAATTAGGTCGGTTTAAAAAATAAAAGGCTCTGAAAACAACTTCTGGATGAAGAAGTTGTGCCTTTTTGAAAAAAAAAATTGTAGTAGACGTTGAATAGTTACGTGAGATGTTGAAATATGATGATGAAGATGTACTTTTTTTTTTAAATATCTGCCATTTTCCAAATTTAATACAATAAGCTCACTTTTTAAAAAAATCTACTTTATGTGACCTACTTTTATAAATAGGTGAGTGTCATTTTTACAATGTTACTTTTGCATGTTCTTTTTAAATAAATAAATAAATACCTATTTTTTAAAACCAGAAACTTGTCAAAATGCTTTTTAAGAAAAAGTAACTTAACAAAAAACTTTCTAGAAAAAGAAGCTTGAGAAAGAGATTTGAACCCAAGACTTCTATTCTCATAAAGTAACTTTACACTAAGTGAGCTAGTAAAAGGATTCTGTAAATGTGTTTGTTTTTTCCTACCAAAAAAAAACATAATCTGTGCAAAAACAAAACAAAACACAAGCCTTACGACAGAGTGTTAGATTTCCAATTTTTCTTACCGACACCTATCATTTTTCCGTTATTTCTGATTTCCTGAGATCGCACAAAGATGCGGGGAAAGAGCATACGTAGCAAAAAAAAACTCGTCTTCGTGTTTATGATTTTCCGAGATCGCACACAACGCAGAGCAAAGAGCATACATAAGAAAAGAGGGTATAGATCTGGAAATAATAAAAAAATAAAAAAAACTATAAACCGAAATAAACAGAGGCAACCAAACTAAACAAAAGGATTAATAAATATAACTGCAAAAAAAAAGATATTTTATACCTCCAAATCTAAAATGACATAACTTGGGCAACCGAAAACCTTTTCGCATGAAACGAAAGGGGTTCCTCACTATAAAAGATGCTTCGGGCACAACAGAGTAGTTCCCCTGGCCCGAAAGTAGTCAAAAATAGTATGTGTGTAAAACGACAGTCGCATATAGTCAAACTGACTTCATATTTGGATCAAAAACGGATGCAGCCCTCAAAATTGCTCTGAAACCATTTAGGAATTTACAAGGTAAGTTCCTTAGATCAGACACCAAAGTCACCACTCACAAACATATCACAAATCAATAAACCAGTATTGGAAGTGGTTGAAACCCTCCAAGAGGGAAACAATCCACGGCTTGAGCCAACGTGGCCACTTCAGGCAATTTATTAATATAAAGAAAGAAAATTTACATAAGCTTCTCTCATAAACGGTTACCAGACAAATGACCCTCCATGCTCTTTAAATAGAGATCATGAACCAATTGGGTGTTAAGCCACAGATCAAGTGTTAGTAATACCGAGAGAGTGAATCGTCGGATCACTACATATCGTAACCGCCAGATTATAAGTTACAAATGTACATGGTGAAGAAACACACTTTACCTAACTCTATGGTAAGCCAAATTATACTTAACTATTTCTATGTGTCGGAATATCCTAACATTCATAAAATTTGTTTTCATTTTCATGTATGGATGCTTTCCTCTTAACTCAATGAATTATCTCCTATAAAGCATATAACTAATCAAATTCAATCACCATTCCTACTACTTACAACCCATTTTGTTAAAAATCCTTTTAGTTTGACCTTATGAATTTTATTCTTTGTTTCTCTACAAATCTATCATTACTAACCTTTATTTGAATAGCTTTGCATCAACATTATAAATGTGCTGTGAACTACTTCTCATGACAACACTACATGAACCATCCAAATCCATTTGGCTAATATAAAATCAAAAGAAGATAGCAATTTGAAATCCTAACACCTAGGATTAGTCTTTTAATTTTCTTGAAAATGACCAAATAGGAAACATGAGTCCAGCTATTCTAAGATCTATACTAATGATTGGACAAAATAAAAATCTTAATTCCTCACCAGTGACGAATGAAAAAATTATATATAGAATATTAGAAATCATTCTCTTTCAAAGTAAATTTTCCTTTTCCATTTAGACGAAATCATTTAGCCCACATTATTTATTCTTGCAAACAACATCCTCTAAATTTCCCTAGAAATCCTACCCACCCTTAATCACAGGGGCAAAAACCATCATTGATGATTTCATTAACAGCGCAGTCCACTAAAGTTTCACATGAGTCAGATTTCTAGAATCGACATTGTCTAAATTTCCATAGAAATCCTACTAATCCTAACAATAGAAGCAACAACCATCATCCATGAATTCATTAACAGTGAATGACACTAAAAGTCCACTTTCCCATGAGGCGAATTTCTAGAATCTTTTCTCCTTATTGATGTCTCTTTAAAAGTTGTACCAAGGAAGGAAATGCCATCTAAAATTCGTCTTGTCCAATCTTTCAATTCCACTATTCCCCCATGGAGAGTGTCAAGACCACAAAATGCATATTTTGAATCTCAATTATTATATTGATTTCTTTTTTTCCTTGTTCAAAAAATAAATATTTCCAATATTCCAAACCAAAATACTTTGCATTTTAAAACACAAGCACACACAACTATATTAATAAGGTGGTGTACCTCAACATGCACATTTTATATTTAAAACCCCTTAATTTAATTGTAGTGTCCATATTGTGTAAATCTTATACTCAAATTCATCTAAGGAAACCTAGCCAAACATGTGCCTTTATCATACCTAAGTTATTAAGAGAAAATAGAAGACTAACACTACATGAAACCACTATTCTTATGAGACCAAAGCCCACATATTAATAAATCCTTGTTCATTAAATCTAATACTAAGGAAACCTTTACCTTTATGCTTGAAATGCACCCCATGCTACTCCCACAATCACCTCCAAGGCAAAAGAGTCTCAATAAAATTACCACCTCAAATTCTAACATACAAGTTGGAAATGTCTTACTCCAATCATTTGTCCAATACCATTCACCCATTGTGCACCAAACAAAAACAAAAAAATCACACCACTTTATTAGTTTATCTAACTTTATTAGCTCTCTAAAATCACACAGATTTATTAGTTTATCTAACTTTATTAGCTCTCCACATTCTTTTAACATTACTAACTATTGTTGTTTAAGGCATATTTTCTTTAAATATACCGTCTTTATTAGTTCGTTGTACATTCTTTTGACATTACTAACTACAATTGTTTATAACATATTCTATAAAGGGGCATATTCTCTTCAAAGATGCCCTTTTCGCGGTGAGGGGAATGAGTCAAAATTAGTTTAGGGTATTAAAAACTCAAAGATCGGGGAATGAGTCAAAATTAGTTTAGGCATTAAAAACTCAAAGATAATTAGAGAATAAAATATGTTTCATGATTTTTAAATATTTTTAAAATCCTTTACACCACTTTCAATTGTCATAATCTAAATAATATATAAATTGACACTTCTCAATGACAAAGAACAAGAAGAGAAATCAACAACTTTTGTTTGAACCTTTTTCAATGATAACTAACAAGAAGAGAAATCAGCATTTTTTTGTTTGAAACTCATCAAATTTTTAAATGATGGAATCACGAGTATCAATTGTTAACATTGAAAAGTTAAACTGCAATAAGTGTATTATCTCATAAGCTAAATCCATTTTTACGTTAAAAATTCAAGGTTGCAATTATATATTTAATGTCCTTCCTTTCGAAAGATGAAATATTATGCAAACACAATTATAACTAAAAATTTATTCTAAATGGAATCCACGTTAATTATAGCATATAAAATATAAGTTTCTTATCAAATTATATTGCTCTTTTACATTATAGAGCCCTAGTTAATGGGAGCTTTGCTTAACAATCTCATACTCCCATGGATGTTCAAATCTAATTAAAGTTAAGTGGAAGTCACAAACAACTCAGGAAAAATAAATAACTCCCATCTACAATTACTACACTTAATTAAAGAGATCATTCTAAAGTATTGTAGTCATCGATATTGCAATCTGAGAAGGGTATGCGTGTTGCACAATGATAATTGCGCACAATGATAATTGCGTCGAGAGACGCTCTACAACCCAATATAAGATAGATGTGTAGGCGATAAATTGTGTATAGACAATTTTAAGTCGACTCAATTATAATCAATATATTTGTAGTAATTATCCCTACCTCTTAACACTAAAAAAAGAACACTAAAAAAAGATATGTTAAATAAAAATATAAATAAAGTGAAGGTATAGTAAATAAATAAAATATTTTTTATACTTACTCTAAGTGTATGATAAATAAATATAAATATAAATATAAATATAAATAAACTAAAAGTATGGTAAATAAATAAAACCTCTTTTTATATTTACTCCATAAACCTATTTACTAAAACTCAAAAAAAAAAAAGTAAATTACTACTGATACCATGGGTCAAATACCATATTTATAAAAGAGATATGGTAAATAAATAAATATAAAAGAGATATAGAAAAGTATGCTAAATAAATAAAAAATATAAATAACCACATGGCACAAATTATTATTCATACCCTGAGCTAAATACCATATTTATAAAAGAGGTATGGTAATTAAATAAATATAAAAGAGATATAAAAGGGTATGTTAAATAAACAAAATATAAATAAACCATAACTGTGAATAAAATAAAAAATGCTTTAAATTAGGTGAAGCTTATTGGCCAAATACTAAAATTATTATTAATACCATGAAAAACACATTATTAATCTTAAAATTAACATTAAAATTTTAATATTAATAAATCTAATATTCATGTTAATATATTATAATATTAAGATTATGAAATTTAATAATTTTGGACTAATACAATATTAAATTTGTTATATTATAATATATATTAATATCATGATATATATTAACTCTAAAAATATAGGAGGGAAGAACAAAAACAAAGTGATAGAGGTGGAGAGATAGGGGGAATGAGAAGGGAGAGATGGAGATAAACTAAATGAGAAGGGAGATGAGCTCTGAAAAGAGAGAGAGAGGAGAGAGGTGAGAAAGGTAGAGAAGGGTAAGAGAAGGAGAGAAAGACGTAAAGATGGAGGGAGAGAAATAAAGGAGGGAGACAGCGAGAATTGGCTGAGAGAGAGAGAGATGGGGGGAAGAAAGAGGGAAGTGAGAGAGAGATGGGAGAAGAGGAAAAGGGAAAGAGAGGAGAGAGGAGAGAGGAGAGGATAAAGAGATGGAGTTGGAGAGAGAGAGAGACTCATGGAAAATTTTAGGGGCTAATATTCACAGGTGGGCTAATTTTCTATGGTTTTTCCAAACAAAAAAATTTTCCAACTTCCATTTTTTTATAAAAGTGATTCACCCAAATTTTACAATATAAAATTATTTTACCTTAAAAATCGCCAACATTATATAGAAAATATATATAATATCATTATAAATTTGAATAATTTTACAAATACATCAAAAAACATTTTATATTTTTCACAGTAGGAACTAGTGAGATTCGCCAAATTTTTAAACTTCAAAATATTTTTCCATCTTTAAAATTTTCCGTGGAGAGAGTGAGGGAAGAAGAAATACATAAGAATGAGAAGTGGAGAGAGAGAGGGAGAGATGGAGAGAGTGTGTATGTTTAGGGGTGAGATAAAGAAACAAATAAGGAAGATGGGGAGAAAAAAAGAGGAGAGGGAGAGATATAGTAACATAGTTGGAGAGAGATAGAGAGAGAGAGATTGAGGAAGAGAGGATTAGAAGGCAAAGAGAGGGGTGATTAGAGGGTAGAGAGAGAGGAGAGTGATGGGGAAGAGAGAGGATTGGAGGGCAGAGATGGAGAAAGAGAGAAGAGGAGGGAAAGAGGAAGGGAGGAAGGGAATGACAAGGGAGAGATGGAGAGAGAATGCATATGTTTGAGGTAAGATAAAGAGACAAATGAGAGATTTGAGAGAGAGAAGGCTATAGTAACATAGTTTGTGGGTCCATAGAAAGAGAGAGAGAGAGGTGGGAAAGGAGGGAAGAGAGAGGATGTGAGAGAGTTGAGACCGGGAGGGAAAGAAAGATGTAGTTGGAGGGGGAGGCGGAGGGGGAGGGGGGTAAGAAGAAAGACATAAAGAGAGAAAGGTGGAGATAAGGGAAGATGGAGAGAAGGAGAGAGGACAACAGGAGGAAAGAGAGATAGAAGTGGGGAGAGGGAGAGAAAGGGAAACTTCAAAAAATTTACAATTTCAACTGTCCTTTTCATATAATTGATATGAAAAGATGACAAAACTAACAAGCGTGACAATAAAAATAGTAAGAAAAAATAGTTTCAGATTGATCACAATGAAGACTATTTGTAATTGACTACATTCTTATCATTCACATTTTCTATCATTCAAGACATTATTGTCACTTTGCATTAAAAAAATTTATTTTATCTTTAAAATTATTAACAATATTTATCATCTCAACAAACTAAAGTACCTAAGCTATTTAAATTAAAATGACTAAGTTAATCTTAGACATATTTAGCATATTTAAAACGATTATATTAATATTAGATATATTTCCATGTCATTGATAAAATCAATCATATCTTCGATAAATTTTCCTTGGCCGCACACAACTGAAACCAGCATAGATCCATCTTAACTCCGAATCTATTGAGTGCCGAAAGGTATCAAATATATTGAGGTGCAAACCTTTCCTCAAGTTTTGCACTCAAAAAAAAAGCTTGCACCTCGAGAGATTTGATCCCTCTCGGCGCTTAATAGATCCGGAGTTAAAATGGATCTATGCTGGTAATAAACATATTATCAAAATAATATTAAGCGTATTGTAAAAAGGAAAATTTTAGAACATTGTGCCAAAAGTCCTTTTCATAAACCAAGTATGCATGCCGACATTCTAGAAGAATCACATAATTGCAGGTGTTACCAAATTGGGTTGCAGAATATCCCTTAAACTTCACAGAGAAAAAAATATTCCGAAACTAAACCAGTGTATTTCTATTCTGTATTCGAAAGATTACAGCTAATGGACAACTTTAAAAAATGTCAAACTTGAATCAGAAAATGCCCATTTAAAGAGACCAACTATTTAAAGACCTTCACCTATATCACATGCACATTTGTCTAACAAAAAAATGGCAACCTTCATGTAAAGCTTTGCATAGAAATTTACACCAATGTGTCATAGAAATGAAACTATATGTACAAATACTGCCTGTATACCTCGTTGCAAAAGAAAAACATTATATATGCAAGGGGCAAGGATGAACAGAACCGCTAATTTACCTTTCGAATAATTAGAAAACATAATCACATAGAGAGAAGTAAAAGTTTACTAAAATTCATAAACATCAGAATACCAGTCATATTTTCAAGTATAATTAGTTATCCCGGATTTAATTAGAATACCATATCAAAGCATACCACCAGTCTGGTAAAGCATATTTCATCCTCATTACCTAGAGCTGCAGAGCTGCTAATTAACCTTTTGCGTAGTTGAAAAACATGATCGTTATGGCCAAACATATATGAAAATATAGATATACTGAAACTCATTAACAACAGAATGCAAGTGACCATTGCTTGGTTCAAATTTTGACTCTGTCAAAGTCGTTCAAAACATCCCACCAGTCTGGTGAAGCATGGCATCAATTTCATCCCCCTCCTCCATCTCAAGCTGTTGCCATAAATGACATGCATCAGCTTTACATAATGTATGAAGAACCAATTTTTTTAAACCACAAATTATATTGAGACTGCAAATAACTGTAAAAACTCCATCTCAAGCTATTGCCATCAAAAAATAAGCTTGCTAACACAATGTATGAAGAACGAATACTTTTACACCACAAACATTATATCGATAAGGAAAATAACTGTATAAAGCAAAGAAACATACCTCATCAGGAGTTTGCTCGCCTCGCAGGCGTCGTCCATCAAATAGAAAAGCTATTGAGTTAAAATCAATGGATTGCCTATCACAATAGGCATTCATAAGCTTGCGCAATTGAGTGCTCCGCTTAATGCGAAAAAATACTTCATTCCCATCCTGCAGATGCCAGCCAATGTCAAAGGTAAGAAGGATTTCCATATAATCCAAGATATATGTAACTTCGAACACTTTACATAAACATCATGAAAAGTATATTTCATGCATGAAAAGGGGAAAAAAATAAAAAATAATATGGAATCTAAAGATGAGCGTTGAGAAAAAAGGAAAAAAGGGTTCAGATTTTGCAAAAGCACAAGAAAGCAAATGGAAAAAGGCTTGGAGAACCATAACAAGGATACAAAAGGCAACCACTGAGTACACTATCCTTCAAGGTATAGGAATGAATACAAAAATGAAGCCAGCTCGGACAACAAATATAAAGAAAGAGTCACGACATACAGTATCCCTCCACTTAGGTCTCACCGTGAGAATTTTACAATTAAACTCCAATATTGAAAAATATATGTATCAAGTATTCAAATTTCACTAAACCCGTTGAAATGTCCACTCAAAACATGGTCACTTTTTTGGTAGGGTAATGGGATTGAAAAATATTGCACGTTGCTACAGCAGTTACCTGGTACTCCAAAACAGTTCACTGAAGATCTTAGGAAAATAGACAGAAGAGAGCCGAAATAAAATAGGTATAATAATAACGTTTAGAAGGAAAAATATTATCATAATAGAAACCTTGTGAATAACATAAAATGTAGCTTTCCATTTACTCCCAGTTATGATGCCCATTCACATCAACAACACCAAAACCACAATTTTTCTACAATTTACTATGCAGTTTCACATATAACATGATATGGTTGTGTTCGAAACTTTCTGTTCATCCTTGACAATAAAAAGAAAGTCAAGCTTAATAAATACTTATTCGTACTGCACTCCATGTCTCGAATGGAAGAGACGTGTCATGTCTGTGGGTAACAATAATAAACTAAATGAAAAGACGGGGCTTGACGTCTAATGTAAAAAAGAACATAAGAAAAAAAACACTTGCATGCCAATCATTAATTACCATGATGTCAAAAATTAAAAACAAACTAGTATGAGATTTAAACCTTGCTTAATAGACTGGGGTTAAGGTGAATGACAGATCTGTGCCAGTAGTTTATTCAAACCTATGGTGACGCAAAAACCGTCATCGATGGAGTGAACGGCCTCTCCAATTTTCAACCCCCTGGAATTCAGAGCTGGCTCAATCATGTCAAATAACTGCTTCAGCGCTTTCAATTTTCCTCTATCCAACATATTTTCCGGGAGGCCAACACTCGAGCGGATTTGCTCTCCAAGGCGGGGTTACTCGAACAGTTTGGATCTATACAGGTGCAGCATTTCCAGGATGGACAGATGCTCGACTCCTTTTCCATCCAGCTTCCTTAGCATCTATTACTTTTTGGTTCTGGCTCTTGCTATCTTTTTTGCCCAGCGCTTACGTGCGCATCTGTCTATTTGAATCAGTATTTGCTCTCTATCTTTGTACTAATGCTGCTCAATGGTGGAGGCCAGTAACTTTTGGTGATGTTTTTAGTAAATATTTGGGCAATTCCTGTTTGTTCGCATATCATCCTTCGAGACATTTGGTTTCATCTGAAGGATAATATTGAAAAATTCACTGTTTTGTTTCTTCAATATACAACAAACCAGTGTTTTTTCCTCTTAAAAAAAACATAAGAAGAAAAATATGGATATTGATATGACACAGAATAAAAGATAGTATACTGATTAAACTAACATATACCTCCAACAAACATCAAGAGCGAGAACATAAGACCAACAGAAACTCAGCAAAATGTCAAGTGACCTCCCCAACCATTTGACAAACCTTAAATACAAATATATATCTTGCTTAATGCATCAATTGTTCATGGAAACAAAAGAATACAAGTCAAAATATAGATATCATCTACACCATATACAATGTACATGTAAGAATTCAAAATTGAGCAACACTATTTACTCAATAGCCAAACTCTCTGCTCCCTGATGCAAGCATTGGCTCTACCATTTTTGCAGGCCCACATTTGAAACAGAGTGATGGCACCTTATTTTCCTATATAGAGAATTCTTATGCCCCCATTCATGCCACCTGCCTTGTTTACCAACACAGATTCCAAATATAAGAAACGATGAACCCTATTATTTGATCGAAACCCCCATTCCACACATATCTAACCATGCATCAGTTTCATGCAATACTTAGATGTGCAAAGCAATTGAGAACCTAGCCTTCTCTATGGTTGGGACTAGAGAGCTCTGAATTGTCTTTGTGAACCATTAACTTTGTCTGGTTGGAACTCGCTAGCTCTGAATGGTCTTTGTAAACCAGTAATTTCAAGTTATTTCCCATCAAGTCATAATGTTTGAACACGCCACCATTACGCAGGCATTGACAGCATAACATACCTGAATGTAGGGAATATAAGTACCTATCCAGATCAACCTCACAACCCAGGAAAAAAATAACCCAAAAAAATACTAATAGCACCCTACACTAACAAAGCAAAACCAAAGGTTGTGACTCGTAAAGGTATAGTTGATAGGGGATAAAAGGAAACTCAATTAAAACGTGATAAACAAGATAATATAACCAAAATTAGTAAATTACAATTCCAAAATTTCAAAAAGATCGAAATTGGAGTGTTTTCCACTGAACTATCCTTAAAAATTGAAAGTAACACATGATATTAGCTAATTCAATATCAGACCATTCAAAAAATATGATAGTCACATAAAGACAGAAGGCAAGCAAAAACTGTTAAAATTTTCAGAATGTCCGAGAAGAGAAAACATCACCTACAAATTCAGTAATAGTAACTATAATTATTTTTGGTTAAGAATAGCATTAATTCTCCAAGAAACAGAACCAGAATCATCACAGCGGTGACTACAGTTCGAACTTTGGACCCACATCCTTAATATTGATTATTAAGGCTCCACCAGTGGAGCTAACAAAAAGAAATTGCTCTAGCAAAATAAACCTAAAATGTAAAATATGAACAAGGTATGGGTTACTTCTCCTGCATACCAAAGGATGCTTTTAGGACCCCTCTAAGTACACCAGATGCCTCCTCACATCCCTTCAAGTGGAAGGTGCTTCAAAAATTCCAGTTAATCTATCTTAAAGTACCATGGTTGCAGAAATAATTCTAATGACTCTTTGTTGTCATGGTTGCAAGGAATTTTTGAATTGAGAGTTGTTTTACAGATGCAGACCTCCCATACCATGACAACAATGCACCGTGCCTAATAATCACAAGTTATTATAAACTTCCCTCCCCTTGGTGACGTTGTCCTTGTGTTCTTCAATCAAATAAATCAATTGCAGAATTTAGTTAACATAGAAATATAAATTCTGAACACAGCCACCATTACACACTAGCTCGAAAACAGTAAATAGCAGAAAAATAAATTAAAATTTAGTAGACACATGATGATTTCTTCTTCTAAATCAGTTTTTAATTCCTTAATCAGAAGAGCTTGCAAGGAAACTAGGAAACTATATTTTCAATGAATTGCAGGGGATCTCAATTCAGCTCAAGTTTGCATCAGCTACGGATCAGAGATCAATTCAGCTCAAGTTTACGTCAGCTAGGAATTAGAGAGTCTGTAATTTTGGTCAAGAGAATAAGCACTTGTTTCAAACATCCTTTTGCAAATTTGCAAGAGCTAGGAATGTGGAAGTGTACACCAATGCAGGATCAGATTCCACATGCAGCGAGTGAACAGGGAATCTTAGTGCAATCTGGTGGAAGAGACCCATGCATTTGAAAGAGCATGCATACTTAATTCATTCAATGGAAACAACAACTTGTAGAGGTTATTATGGAAGATTGATGAAGGCAAGCAGCCATGGTAATAATGACACCTCAGATCAGATTCCACATGCAGCGAGTGAACAGTGAATATCGGGGCAATCTGGTGGAAGAGACCCATGTATTTAAAAGAGCGTGTATACTTACTTCATTAAACGGAAAACAACAAATTGCAGAGGTTATTATGGGATAATGATGACGGGAAGCAGCCATGGTAATGATGAAACCTCAGATTATGGATAATATAAATTTTCTGATGCAGGGCACATTGAAAAAATTATACCTCAATCTATCCTATTGTGGACAGTATGTACATGCATGCTCAGGCTTAGGGAGAAAAGTTTCAAGGTGTAATTCTATAGTGTAAAAACTTCAGTGTAACGTGGTTGGATCCTCTGGGATTGATTCTCAGGTTTGCCTGTAATTACCAAACAGTCTGGAATTAATGAAAAATCTTGAGTACTTGGTCTACAATTTTTCTCCTATTCTTGTGCATTGTTCACTGTTAATGAATTTTCAGAAGTCTATTCTTAGGTAGGGCACAAATAACTGCATGGTAAAATTCCAGTTTGGGTAGAGGGTGCAGTTCTCAAGGAAAAGGATCCATGCTTGCATGTTCCAGTTCATCATCCACTTGAAGTATACTTACCTGGCACAAAGATCCATGCAACTGGGCACACTAGGTGATTGGATGAGGGTTAGGGTTTGTTTCAGTTACCTTGAGCACTTCATGCATGTGACCAGATATATTGTATCTTCCTTCGCCTTCCCATTCTATAAAGAAAACACAGGACACGCCACTGTGCTGGTTAGCGATTTTTAAGTTTTCAGTTATTATGATGTATTTTCTTCTTTCCTTATTCAATAGAAGATAGATGTGACTGAGAGTTGAGATATGTGTACTCGGTGTTATTATTTTCTGCAGTATGTGTTTGTAGATTGTAGGATTCAAAGATCGATGTTTTGATAAGGTTCTGGTGTTGAAGTTACCTAGGACTTTTACAATTATAGTGAGTGCACAATTTGTTTAGCATGGTCTAAAAAACATTATAATACTGATAATGCAAATTAAACTAGGCTTAACCAACACATTTAGCCAAAATTAACCATCACAAAAACAAACTATAAGAAAAAAAGAAACCCCAATAACCTGAATCGCAAAGATGGCTTCAAGCTAATTCAATCCTGGCAGCCCATCATCTATCACCTTTCTGCCCATAAAGATCCCACATAATTTGTTCCCTTGCCTTTGTTCCGCGCTCCTCCTCCCTCTCCCACTTTCCTTAGCCCTTCAATAGATTTATTATTTTTTCAATCTCTTCACTTCATCGTTTTCCCCATTCTTATTTCTCCATAACCATTCTGTCTTCTCCTTTTCTTGTTTAATCTATTTCCTCTTTCTTTACAATTCTATCCTTTCTCCCCCTTTTCAGTGCTAACCTATCTTCTTGTTATTAAAATTTTGACCCCTTCTTCGTGATTATTTTCATTTTATTTTATTTCAAGTTATTTAGGTAATTCTTTATGTTTTCTTACCTTTGTACTTTCACATGTGTTTCTTATTTACTTGTTGATTAATCCTTTCTCCCCCTTTTCAGTATTAACCTATCTTCTTGTTATTAAAATTTTGACCCCTTCTTCCTGATTATTTTCATTTTATTTTATTTAAAGTTATTTAGGTACTTCTTTATGTTTTCTTACCTTTGTACTTTCCCATGTGTTTCTTATTTACTTGTTGATTAACACTTTTGATTTATTCCATTCGTGTTTTCACTCATTAGCAATGTCAAACTTCGTTGATTAGAATATTATTTTTAGTTACATTTTCTTGTTTACTCGTTCTCACCTTCAACATCAATTCTCTTTTAATTTCATTTTAGTTTATGATTATTTTTCTTATTGTTAATAATACTCTCCTTTTACCCTTTTCTTCCTATTGTTGAGTATTATATTGTGTTTCTTTTGACCTAATTTCTTAGCTACTTCTTTACTAATAATATTATTCGATCTCTGCTATCTTAAAAGACTTATCCCTCTTGTATTTTCCTGTCCTCTTCCTCATCAACAACAATTCTCATCTCTTCATTCAGTTTTCAAAGTGTTGGGCATCAAAATTTGTCACAAAATTGATTTACAAGAAGATATCTTCAATCAGTATTCCGAATGGAAGGCTCAACAAATAGGAGGATATCAACAATTTGTCTTGTACTACAACATGGAATTCCAATCTGTAGGCCTCATTGAGGAACGAAGGTAGTAATGTAGACTTTGTATGGATATCGCTCACAGGGTTGCTGAAACCAAAAAAGGATGTTTGAGTAGTCATTGATCTGAAATTTGTTGAAAACTACCATGCCAAATATGGCAGAGGACAGATCATCTATTATCACCTAAAAACTGCTCACTTTTAACATTTCTAGCAGTCACACACAACATCTAGATTGGATAATTTTGTGTGAACTTTACAAGGCATCCTAGGTCGTTATCTTGCCAAACTTGCTTCAAGTGTAGAAAAACACTTGCTTCATCCCCAATCTTAGGGACCTTATCACAAGTTGTAGATTGATCACCCACCTCAATGTCTCTTACAAGATTCTAGCCAAGGCCTAACCATGCATGTCAAGCACTTTTACTAAGATCATACATCTATAACAAATAGGCTTCTTTGGGGAATGATTTATTCTGGGCAATATTATAGCCATATGAGAAAGGTTGGAGTGATTCATATTCTCAAACCTCAACACTTTATCCATCAAAATTAGCTTTCAAAAAGCATATAATAGGGTTGAGGTGCATTTCATCTTGGCTATGCTCGAGGATCTCAATGATGGTCCCAACTTCCCTAGTGTCATGGAAAATATTTTCTCAAAGGAAAGAATGTCTCTCAACGAACAGATGTAAATTTGAACAAGTTGCACTCTTTCAATTTTTCCAACAAGGATACTCATCAGCTCCTAGTGTCTAAGTGAGATGGAAGTTGAGGCCTTGTGTTACTTCATCTCTCACAAGGGACAAGGCTTAACTAAAGGTATCAGTCTCCTGAATAGTGAATTGGGCAGCTGGACTTTGTTGATGATTTTTTCTCAAGATCTTGTAGGAGAATAGAAATCAATAACACACATGATAAATTGTCTTCAAATATTTGGCTTAGCCTCTAGAACTATAATTTACTGGACTAAAACCAAATGTTTTAGACAAAGCCAACATTCCTATTTGAATGACAGATCAGTAAGGGACTCGAATACATTCAGTCAAATATTTAAGTTTCTGGATATCCTAATCACCTTTCAAAGGTCCCTCAAATAATTATGTAAGATGGCCATCCAAAGAGTTCAAAAGAAAATTAAAAATGATTCACCAAGACAATAGCCCTAGCTACCAAATCCCAAATCTCTACTAAAATCCTTACTACAATTCATATATATTCTTCCTCTTGCCAATTCCACTCAATCAGTGGAGAAATCTATTAGTGGCTCCTCTAAATAAAAATGGAGGGTAGTAAGAGCTTTTAAAAAAAAAAACAGATCTTTATTGCATTGCAATGATTAGGGTCCCGAGACCATGGGGATTATCAAAACACATACCCAAGCTTAGCCCTTCTGCAAAAATTGAATTACTAGTGTGTTAGAGAAATGAGGCCTAGAAGGTTCTTGTGTAAAATACTAAAATTGCCTTATGGGCATGAATTCATGGTCTGACTTAAAACTACAAACTCATGTTATCATCACAACCATGGTTAACATAAAAAATGCCTTTGTCACTCAAAGCATATGAAGGGCCTAGAAGACTATCTAGCCATAAAAGGCCAAGGATTCAATTTTGGTTTGTCTTTCGAGGAACACTCTTTATGGTGATCCCTATCCTTTTGCTCAAAGGTAAAACCTATCATTATCCCTATCAAAGGGCCTTTTATCCCTATTCATATCAAAGCATATGAAGAGCCTAGAAGGCTATCAAGCTATTCTTCAACAAGAAAAACTAAGGATTCAAAATTGATTTGTCCTTCAATGAACAAATTGAAGACTATGTCACTTGCATTGTACTAAAAGAGTGATTCAAAGTTCAAGCCAAGGTTATCGAAACCACTTAAGATTGGATCCATATCAACCAAATAGAAGCAATTATTAAGTGAAGGGTCCTAAACAATTCACAACCGAGTAGTTCCAACCTTTTCAACTAGGTCCAATCCAGACAAATGTTCGATGAACCTAATCCCACCCACACAGTCACATGACAGATTGACTAGTTCTGATTTTGAACTAGTCTCAATTTCAATTTTAGTTCTAATAATTTTCGCTCAGACTTGCCAATCATAATAAACTCATCCTTAAATGGCTCGAGGAACCCATTCCTAATTCCCTCCTTATCAAATCAGGTCTACAATCCCTTGTCACCTTGTGGAAGGGTTGGAATTGTATCAAGGCCAAAACATCCAAGAAAAATAATTTGGTTTATGGCCACAAATGGCTTAGCCATAAACCTATGTTAGTTGTTCAATTAAACAAAATTTGGAGATTGAAATGCACATACATGACTTGGCTCCTCTAGCTATGCACTATCTAGAAACCCTTAACCCAAGTATACTTTCTTCACCTTGTGCCTCATCTAATATGACCACTGCTATGGAGTTGCTGGCTGAACATCAAACTTTGATGCACAGAAATAAGGATGAACTCACTAGTCTTCGTCCACAAACTCCTCTCAACAAACAGACCTGTGAATCCACTTTCTCAAGCAATGTCATTAGCAATGTAGCTCAAGATTTGCCTGATCTAAATGTAACAGTGTCCCCTCGAAAGAGGGGATTTGGACACGGTGATGACACCCTTCCTCCAAAGAATTAGTATGTTGGTCTGTAAATGCTATGAAATTTTGTATTTTTTTTGGTGCCTAATTACATATGGGAAAAATCAATGTTCGACCAAGACTCCGGAACGGGGAGATGCAAAAGGGGGACATGTGGGAATACACCCTCAAATTTTAGGGAATTTGGGGGGGGGGCCGGGTGGCGAGGAGACGTCGGAGTATATATATATATATATATTAAAAATCAAAAAAATTATATACTCCGATGTCCCAAGACTCCAGAACGGGGAGACACGGTTGCAGGGAGACGCACAAGGGGGACATGTGGGAATACCCTCAAATTTTAGGGAAATTTAGGGGGGGGGCAGGGGGGACGTCGGAGTAATTAATTATTTTGTTTTTTAATATATATATATATATATTTCAAATTCATTTTCAATTATGAAAGCATAAATACAATGATACATACATAATTGAATTAAATAATGAAATACATTGATCCATACTCATCGTCCTTACTAATACATACATGATTCATCCATAGACCATGATATTCAATAATGAAATACACTGATCCATATTCATCATTCATTATTCAGCATTCTAGAATCTACATTGATTTAAAATTAAATTCATCATTCATCATTCTATATTCTAAATTGATTTAAAATTAAAATCCATCATTCATCATTCTAGAATCTAATTAGTACTAAGCAAAATATAGTGGATACTAAAATCTTAAGACTGGAATAGTAAATTGATATAACTAAAACTCAAATAGTAGAGTGATTAGTCAAAAAGTCATTCTAAAGTACAAAGGGCTTGGTGCTCTTGATTAAATACTAATTCCATATCCTTGTACATGACAAAATGCAACAGAAACATTGCAATCTGTCAAATCCTGAATTCCTGAAAAAATGTTAAGTCTGCTGCATTTTGAGTGAGATCTAAACTTCTACTTTCTACATATGAGATCCAATGAGGTCAGAACCACTCTCAAACATCCCAAGTCGTTTCATGGTAATGTTAAAAATTTAAGTAAAATGATGAAAATGAAAGATAAAGGGGGGACGCTCAGACGTCCCCCAAAAGGGGAACGTGGGGAAACGTTTCCCTAGACATCCCCCCTGTCCCTGTCCCAGGTGCGAGGGGTGCGCACACCCAACAATGGGGGAGGCGTCCCTATGGAACACTAGGAAAAATAGTTTTGACATAAAGGAGCTCAAAATTTTTGACATAGTGGGCATTCCAAAGATGGACAGGTTTGTGAAATAACAAATGGAAATTGTCCCTCCTTTGATGTAACTGATGCATTAACAAAGCAGATTTTCATTGATACAAATGTTCTCGTTCTAGTTTTAAGAAAAATGTAAAAAAGTTATAAATATGGGGTTTCCCCCAACATTTCCATTTTGAAGGGGTCACATTTTCAGGCGTTTCGGATACTTCCAGATGTTTGCACATTTATGCAACTTAGAAGCAAATATTTAATATAAAAAAGAGAACAAACTTTCCATTTTTTAACATCTATCCCACTTAAAATTCATAAAAATCCAAATTATTTCATTAAATTAAAAAAAATCTCGTTGCCAGGCGCCAGAGTACAGCAACATGCCCTTCATTATCCCATTTATATATCAATTATCTTCTCTAAAAGTATTTGCTTAGCATTCTATAGAAATATCTTCTGGAAGGGCAAGATCCAGGTCCAATTAGAAACAAAGAAAACAAAAACTGAGGAATTGGCTCTCCAGACGATTACTAATAAATAAAATTATTTTGTTAAGCACATAACTGTTAGCAGATGAAAAAGAAAAAAGAAATTCCATGGCATCCAAAACTCGTTCAAAAGCAAAATAAAATGCAGCATGTAATATTAGTCGATTCATAATAGTAAATTTACTCGACAGAAGTCCACAAAAAGCATCAATTAGACATAAATATAGCAATTAGTTAACAATAATCAATAGGCACTTGGTTACCGTAGGAGGGGTGTTTCATACACCCACGGATGTTCAAATCCCTCTGATACATGTTTTACTCTCGTGGTCAATTTCACCATTCAATGCTCCGTTTCAAGCAGATGGGATCAGGTGCAAGTGTTTGATTGTAAAACCTTTACGATGGTGGGTTTCTATTCCGGAAGTCATAGAGAGACTTGCACCACCATGGGTTCTACCTTGCCTCTAGAACCCATTTTTAAAGATATTAAGCCGGTAGAATTAATACCCAGGATTTAGATAATATAATAAAACAGAAATTTGTCAGGACAAAAGCTTAGCAGACATATTCATAGCTTTGTCAACCTATGAAAAGCTTCTGAGAACCTTAGACCCCAAAATAAAACCCTGAGAATGCGATTAAAAAGCCTTCCTAACCCAAAAAAAGCCTCGTCGGCCTCTTTTTATTTTTATCAAGGTTATAATTCAAATACCTGGCCTTTGACCTTCAAATTGATGTGAGCTCCCTGATCCAAGGGCTTCTTCTCCTCCTCTTGCCCTGCTGAAGCGGCGTTCCCTCGGTCATCCATACCAGCCTGCCTTGCTATTTCACTGCTTCTCCGCAGAATGTACAAGTCCTAAATCCAATTCCTTCCGAGGAGTAGGTATCGCGACCTCCGGACAAGCAGCTGAACCAGATACACAAAGACTGCCACGGCCGACTTTCGAGTTCTGCTCGAGGTAAAATAGGTGAAGCGGATTAAAACCCTTATAAATACCGGATGCGTTAGGCATATCATTTACATTTAATATAAATTGTAGGGAGCAAATGTTCAAACACTCCAATCCCCTTAACGGTGGATATGTTTGAAGCATTTTTATTTTTTTTAAATCCACGAATCAAAAATCGGCAGATACCAAGGTAATTATAAACTTTTGGTTAGGTTTGTGTCCACCTTTTCATAATGGATTAGAGTCTCAGCCAAGATTTGAACCAACTTTCTATAAGCTAATACTTACGAAGAAACTTGTGACTTGGCCTTGGCCTATATGTGTTCATAAAGGGGTTTTCACCAACAACCTAAATAGAGAAAATGCAAAACCCCCCCTTACAACCATCTTGTCAAACCATAAACTCATATAAAAGTTACATTATTAACATACATTCCAACTATCTTCAAACCACCTAAACTCGTTTGAAAGATACATTATTATGTTCATATAGGGATTGTTTTCAATGATTGAGTAGTTAATATATAAGGTGTCATTCGATGTTGTATACCTTAGATCAATATAATTTAAGAAATTTAGTATTAAAATGTTGTTTTTTAAAATAAGTTTTATATGTTTTGTTATTGATTGGTAAGTGGAAACATAGTCATCGACTTAGGGAAAATTGTGATGTTAAAATGAAAACTCTAATCATAAAAATCAATATTTTTTTGGCCAAAAAAATACTAAACTCAATTTTTATTTTAAAAAGTGATGTTATTTATGGTTAAATTTACCTCATCTTTTAACCATAATTTTAATAGCATTGTAATGTTGTCAACCAAAACCTAAAAATCAACTCCTAAATTAAAAAGTGATGCTAACAACAACACCATTTTTAATATTAGGGTTAAAATTACAACATATTTGAAACTTTCGAACTTGACAATTAGCATTGTTAATAAATGGTACTCCCATTAACACTCTTTAACAAAATTATAAACCAACATAGATCTATCTAAATCACGGATTTAACATAAGCAAGAGAGATCAAATTTCTTTTGTTACAAACTTATTTTAGAGTGCAAAAATTCAATGTTAATTTTTTACTATTTAAATTGCATTTTTGAATGTTATAGAGATTATATAACATGTGTATTGAGCCATTTTATATTAATTCATATTAAAATGTATTTTATTCATAACTCACATTGGATATTTTATTCTATAAGACATTAAAAAAAATAAAAATAAAAATAAAAAAAATAACATTTTTTTCTATATATAGATATACATCTTACTCATATTTTTTTTTGCTTTTAATTACTTTACATGATATTAGGGCATATGTACAACTAATTAAAATGCATAACATATTTTTCTTTTTTCTTTTTTCTTTTTTTATTACAACTCACATTGTTTTTTATTTAAAGAATATTTTATTATTATTTTAAGAGAGGCTTACATATCACCTTCACACTCAACTTAGAACCAGTATAAAAGTATTTTAACCACGTTGCTTTTCTATTTAAAGAATATTTTATTGTTATTTTAAGAGGGACTTACACATCACCTTCACACTCAACTTAGAACCAGTATAAAAGCATTTTAACCAAGGATCTACCAATAACATAGAGCCATAAAAAAAATTAAACATCAATTAATCCATTTTATTGCTTGGTAAATATGTTATTAATACAAATCTATAGTGGTAATTTTTCATTGTTTAAATTGTATATTTTGATATTTTATTATTATTAATTTTATCTTAAAAATTGAATGAGTTACACATTTTTCTCTTATTACTAAGTAACTACTCTACTTTTTAACATTAATACACAAATATATATATATAAGTACAAACTTTTTGTACAAATATAATTAATATTGAAATATATTATTTAGTATGAATGTTCAAACAATTTATTTAAGTTCTCTATTAAAATATTTATAAGATATATATATATATATATATATTATCTATGTAAAATTATTTTTTTAAGATAGATATCTAAATATTATATATCAACAACTAAATCAATTGTTTTGTTAATAGATTTTTAGTTGTTTATGTATATAGTTATTTAATTTTTGTTTTTTTTGTTTGGCAGCCATGAGCCAAAATTGCTTTTACTATTTTTTTAAGAGTGTGACATACTTACACATGTCCTTCATACTAGTTTGTAGAATGAGCCTCTCTGCTCAACAATCACATTAATATTAATATAAAAAATATTACTAATAACACTTAACTAATATTAATATTATAAATACAAATATTATTAATTTACTAGCCTAGATCCATCTTAACCTCAGATCTATCAAGTGCCCAAAGGGATCAAATCTCTCAAAGTGCAAACCTCATTTTTTAGTGCAAAACTTGAGGAAAGGTTAATTGCACCTCGAGAGATTTGATCCATCTCAACGCTTGATAGATCCGGGGTTAAGATGGATCTAGGTTGGTTATATAATATTATGCAATATATATATATATATAGAGAGAGAATACGAAAGAGACACAAAAACACGAATATATATATATATATATATATATATATATATATATATATATATATATATATATTTGTGTTTTTGTGTCTCTTTCGTATTCCCTCTCTCTATCTCACCCCCCAAACATGCACGCTTTCTCTCCATGTCTATCTTTCTCTCTCTCTCCCTCCCTCTTCCTCTACCTCTCTCTCTCTTCCCCTTCTCTCCCTCTCTCTCTCTCCTTCTCTCTATTTTCCCTCCTACTCTCCTCTCTCGCTCACTCTCTCTCCATCTCTCCCTTGCCACTCCCTCTCTCTCTTTGCCTTTCTCCCTCTCTCTCTTCGCCTTTCTCCCTCTATGTCTTTCTTTTTCCTCCCTCTCTCTCCCCTCCAACTCCATCTCTCTCTCCTTCTCTCTCTTGGGTCCTCTCTCTCTTACTTCCTCTATCTCCCTTTCTCTCCCACCTACCTCCCTCTCTCGCCCCCCATCACTCGCTCTCTCTCTTCCCTTCAACTATGTTGTTATCTCCCTCCCACTCTCCTTCTGTCTCTGTCCTCCATATTTGTGTCTCCCTCTCTCTCTCTTCCCCTTCTCTCCTATTTCTCCCTTGTCACTACCTCTCTCTCTCCACCTCTATCTCTCTATGTCTTTATTCTTTACTCACTCTATCCCCCTCCAACTCTGTATCTCTCTCATTCTCCCTCTCTCTTTCTCTCTCTCCCCTCCTCTCTCTCTTCCTTCCTCTCCCTCCCTCTCTCTTCTAGGTTTTAACCCTGTACAGGAATTATCTGCAAACAAATCTTAAAAATAGAAAATAAACAATAGCGAGAGCATAAAACATAAAACAGATATACACAGAGATTTTCCCCTAGATCCCAAATCGGGACGACCAGCTTGATTTTTCATTATATTCCTTTTAGTGTTACAACACATATATATACATGCCGAAGCATACATAAACCCCAATCCATTAATCTTGGATTAGAACATAATCGTAGTTCCCTTGACCGGATCTACAAAATACCAGGGGTCGAAGACCATCGTACCCCAAAACCATGTGCAAACCCATGCACAAAACCATGGGCGGATCCGCCCACCAGAAAATAAGGACCAAAAAATATAACACAAACCCAACATTCTCCCACTTGTTGTTTTCTTTCCACAGGGGGGCCACAAGAGAGTTGAGTCATTAACCCAACTTTGCAACACCCATTGTTTCTCTACACCAAGAAAACTTTTGAGTGCTCACAAACTTTGTCAATGCATCTGCAACATTCTTCAAAGTGTCCACCTTTACCAGCAACACCCTTTTAGCTTCAACCATATATCTCACAAAGTGATATTGAACATCAATGTGCTTTGTCTTTGAATGATAAGCAGGGTTCTTAGCCAAGAAAATTGCACTTTGGCTATCACAATCTATCCTTATAGCTTGTTGCACCAACCCCATACTTGAACACAATCTCTGCAACCAAACCGCTTCCTTGCTTGCATGAGTGGCTGCTATGTATTCAGCCTCTGTAGTTGAAAGAGCCACTACAGATTGTCTTTTACTCATCCAACTGACTGCACCTCCAAATATGCTAAACAGATACCCACTTGTAGATCTTCTTTGGTCCAGATCTCCAGCCCAGTCTGCATCAACAAAACCACGAATGTCCAACACTCTTTCCAATCCTGGTCTTCCCTCGTAGCACAAGCCATAATCACTAGTGCCATGTAAATATCTGAAAACCCGCTTCACTGTTGTCCAATTCTCCTTCCTTTGGTTTGACATAAACCTGCTCAATACTCCCACTACATGTGCAATGTCTGGTCTAGTATAGACCATTGCATACATCAGGCTACCCGCTACACTTGCATATGGAACACGGGACATATCCTCCTCTTCTTCTTGTGTCTTGGGACACTGTTCAGCAGACAGCTTTATACCTACAGGAATCGAAACATTCACTGATTTACTATCCTGCATATTGAACCTCTGCAATATAGTCTCGACATACTTCCTCTATTTTAACCAGAGCTTCCTCTTTGCCCGATTTCTCTTAATTTCCATGCCCAAAATATAGTTTGTAGCACCAAGATCCTTCATGTAGAATTTGGAGAACAGTTGGGTCTTCAAATCTTGGATAATTTCTTTGTCATTTCCAATCAACAACATATCATCCACATACAAGACCAAATAAATAACACGATCACCAATTAATTTAAAATAAACACAGTGATCCTCCTTGCTTCTGGTGAAGCCAAGGCCCCGTATGTAGGTATCAAATTTCTAATACCACATCCTTGGTGACTATTTTACCCCATATAGAGACTTCTTTAACCTGCATACTAGTTCTTTCTTCCCTTTCACCATAAAGCCTTCAAGTTGTTTCATGTAGATCTCCTCTTCCAGATCCTCGTGAAGAAATGTTGTCTTCACATCCATCTGTTCTACCTCAAAAGCAAATGCAGCAGCAACAGTTAAAAGTAATCTAATAGAAGTAACTTTGGCAACAGGAGAAAAAATATCACCAAAATCAATTCCTGGCACCTGGGAATAACCTTTTGCTACCAACCAAGCTTTGTATTTCTCCACCTTGCCTTCTACAGTCATATTCTTCTTAAACACCCATTTGCTCTCGAGGGGCTTCCTTCCAGCCGGCAACTCCACCAGATCCCATGCCTCATTTTTATGCAAGGATGCTATTTCATCAAACATGGCCTCCTTCCAGAGTTTTCCATCCTCTGAATCTACTGCCTCCCAGACAGTTCTGGGATCATCATCAGTTATAGTTAAAGAAAAATTTGAACAGAAAGCAGATGGATTATACCTTTCTAGTTGTCTTCTTTCCCGAGCTGATCTTCTCACAGCTAGAGTTTGTGGCTCTTCCTCTTCTGAGTCTTCTTCTGTTGTAGAGTCTGATTCATCCTCCTTTAGCTCAAACTCTATCTTCTCAGGTTCCTTTGGTAGGACTTCATGTTTAAAAACATCTTTCACCTCTCTAAACACCACATCTTGGCTGTACACAACCTTCCTTGTTTATGGGTTCCAAAGCTTGTAACCCTTTAAACCATCCTTATACCCAATAAAGATGCACCTTTCAGATTTATTATCCAACTTGGTCCTTTTCTCCTTTGGAACATGTACATATGCATCACATCCAAATACCCTCAAATGTGAAAGAGAGGGTTTCTTACCAGTCCATACCTCATGTGGAGTCTTATCCTCCAACGCTGATGAAGGTGATATGTTAACCAAGTAACATGCAGTCTCCACTGCCTCTGCCCAGAATTCTTGTCCTAACCCGGTACCATTGAGCATGCTTCTTTCCTTTTCCATCAGTGTTCTATTCATTCTTTCTGCAACTCCATTTTGCTGAGGTGTGTATGGAGTAGTCTTCTGTCGTGCTATACCACACTTCTTACGGAACTCTTCAAATTCCTTCTTGCAGAACTCCCCACCATTATCTGTCCTCAACGCCTTTATCTTCTTCTCTGTCTGGTTTTCCACCAGAGCCTTAAATTCTTTAAATCTTTCAAAGACTTCAGATTTCTTCCTCAAGAAATATATCCATGTATTCCTTGAGAAGTCATCTATGAATGAAACATAGTACACAGACTTTCCCAATGATGGAACTGACACAGGTCCAAACACATCACTGTGCACAAGTTCTAATATCTTGTTCGCCCTCTTAGCACCAGAAGTAAAACTCACCCGATTCTGCTTCCCATATACACAATGTTCACAGAAATCGAAATCCAGAGAGCAATTAGACATACCTTCTACCATACCATTTCTATGCAGTATACGAAGGCCCTTCTCTCCAATATGTCCAAGCCTTTGATGCCATAGCATGGTCTTTTCTCCAGAGACAGCTAGGCTTTCCGCTCCTCTTTCAAGAACCACGGGGTATTTAACGACCAATAACAGTGCTACCTTGTAGCTTGTACAGAGTTCCAGTCCGAACTCCCCGCATTAATACCAATGCTCCTCGAACCATCTTGCAGGCATCTTTCTCGAACACTGTTTTTACACCTGCATCATCCATCTTGCTTACAGAAATCAGATTTCTGGCCAATGCAGGAATATGCAGAACACCAGAAAGTGTTCTAATCCTTCCACCTTGCAGCTTCAGCTTGACCTTTCCACGTCCGTGATTCTGGCCTTCCTATCATCCCCTAGGAAGACATCACCACCATCTCCTAAGAGAACATCATCGCCATCATTATTTCTCTACTTAACGAGAAATTAAAAACCACTCCCTATGGGGAGTGAAGTGAAAGGATGCACCTGAGTCAATTAACCATGACTCATGATCTACATGTGTATTTGAAGAAGAAGCCAAATACACATCCCCACCTTCATCCGAGGTGGTTTTTGCCTCTGCAGAAGGAGCATCATCGGATCCCTTTCCTTTCTCAAGAGCTTTAGATCTGCAGTCCTTTTTGTAGTGCCCTTCCTTTCCGCATTTCCAGCACACCTTTACAAACTTTCCAGGAGATTTAGATCTCCCTCTAGATTTATATCTCCCACTCGAAACCTTATTCTTGTTTCTGTTCTGGGACCTTCCTCGTACATATAAGGCATCTCTATTCTGACCCTCCATATTTCTCCGTCTCATTTCCTCCGACAACAAGGCTAAGACAGTGTCATCAAAATTCAAGGTAGTTGTATTGCTACCTATTGCAATAACCAGACTGTCCCACTAGTCTGGTAGAGAACACAACAAATTGATGCACTTATCTTCATCTGAGATTTTAATATCAACAGATGATAGCTGACTTACCACAGTATTGAAGGCGTTCAAATGCTCTATCACCGAGTCTCCATCCTTCATCCTCAGGTTATACAACTTTTTCCGCAGGAACAATTTATTCACCAGAGACTTAGATTGGTACAAAGTTCCTAGCTTGTCCCACAGGGTCTTCATCGTAGCTTCCCCAGATACATTCAACAATAATGAATCTGAGACACACAATCGTATTATGCTCTTTGCCTTTCGATCCAGCTTCTTCCAGTCTTCATCTGACATTGTCGTTGGTTTAGTACTCGGATCTACCGCGATCCACTGATCTTTAGCCACCAGCAGATCCTCCATCTTGAGCTTCCACAACTCAAAACTCTGACCATTAAATTTCTCGATCTTTATCTTCTCACCGCTTGCCATCTTCTTTCACCGTAAGAATCGATCGCGCAGATCTCCCACTGAACAGGGTCTACCTTAGGCCTGAGAAAAAAACCCCTCAGCAGCAAAGGCACCCCCTTGAAGCCGAAACTTCTTTAATACCAAATGTCGGTTTTAACCTTGTATAGAAATTAGCTCAAACGAATCTTAAAAATAGAAAATAAACAATAGCGAGAGCATAAAACATAAAATAGATATACACAGAGATTTTCCCCTGGATCCCAAATCGGGACGACCAGCTTGATTTTTCATTATATTCCTTTTAGTGTTACAACACATATATATACATGTCGAAGCATACATAAACCTCAATCCATTAACCCTGGATAAGAACATAACCGTAGTTACCTTGACCGGATTTACAAAATACCAGGGGCCGAAGACCATCGTACCCGAAAACCATGTGCAAACCCATGCACAAAACCATGGGCAGATCCGGCCACCGGAAAATAAGGACCAAAAAAAAATTATGGGGCGCTGCCCCAGACCCCGACAGGGGGGGCTACCACACCCCCCCCCCCCTCCGACGTTGCACCCAACGCAATGTACAGGGGGGGCTATCGCCCCCCCTGTGACCCCCCCACACATGATTAGTCATGGAAATAATATATCACAAACCCAACATCTCTTTCTCTCCCTCCCCTCCTCTCTCTCTTCCTTCCTCTCTCTCTTCCTTCCTCTCTCCCACCTCCCCCTCTCTCTCTCTGCCCTCCAAATTTGTCACTATCTCCCTCCTCTCTCACCCCACCTTCCCCCCCCCCCCCCCCTTCTCTCTTAAATTTGATCTCATTGTATTTCGTTTAAGAAAGCATCCAAATTAAAAAAACTCAATTGGTTGTAAAATATTAAACCTATATTTTGGATCAATCATGTCAAAGAAAATACAATAATGAAAAACTTTTAAAAAACATGCACTATCTTTCCTCTATTATTGTTAGTCACTTTTCTTGCTCTCATTGTCTCTGGATCCTTAGTTAAGATAGATCTATGTTGGCTACTAATAATATTATTTATATTAAAAAAAATTCACATATTTATATGTACAAGTATTTTTCATTTTTAATTTTATTCAAACCTTGATTTAATTTCTAGGGGAATATTTTTAGTAGTCGTGAGGATAAAGGGTTTAGATATATCTCACAAGTTCATAATATCAATGACAAAGTGGGGGTGAATATCCATGGTTAAGAATCTTGTCATATTGTTATAAAATATTGTGATTGTGAAATAAGTTATGTTTTTTGGGCATATGATATTGATAAGCCATGGTATTAAGACATAGTATTGTAACAAAGCATATTTACAAGTTAATAATATCCATAGTAAAGTGTGGATGAATATTCATGGTTAAGAATAATATTTTGATTGTGAAATAAGTTATGTTTTTTAGGCATGCAGTATTGATAAGCCATGGTATTGTACCAAAGCCTATTTACAAGTTAATAATATCTAGGGTAAAGTAGGGGGTGAATATCAATGGTTGAGAATCTTGTCATATTGTTATAAAATATTTTGGTTGTGAAATAAGTTATGGTTTTTGGGCATGTGGTATTGATAAGTCATGTGGTATTGTAACAAATATTATTCACAAATTAATAACAAAATCAAAATATAACAAATTGAATTCTACTATATTAATTACTTTAACTTTTTATTATTAATTGAGCCAACATTTTAAATTGTTTACATACTTACATTACACCTACACATCTACCCTATATTGGGCCAAAAGCATCCTCTAGGCGCAATAAATATTAAATTTAGTAATAATGTTTTTTAAATAATATTATTAAAACTAACAATTATAACATTCATATTAACAAAACATTTTTAATATTAATTATCACTTAATAATTAATTAAACATCTCTATTAACAATATTAAACTAATTAATAATATCAATAATATTTAATTAACTAATTAATTAATTTTAAGATTTTCTAAACCTAATTAAATATTAATAGATCCAACCTAAGTAACTAGCTAAAAAAATTAATTAATAATAAATAAATAATAGTTATATTAATAAACCTGGTAATTTATTTCCCTTTTCTCTCCTTCCTTTTTACTAAGTCTAACCTATGGGATTTATTTTGCCAATTTAAAACATTTAATCCTTAACCAAATATTATTCCATTCCTCTTCAATCAAAATTTTTTAACCAACCTAAATACATCTTAACTCTGGATCTATCAATCATCGAGAGGGGTCAAATATCTTGAGGTGCGAACCTATTTTTTTAGTACAAAACTTGAGGAATGGTTTGCACCTCGATAGATTTGATCTCACTCGACACTTGATAGATCCGGAGTTAACATGGATCTAGGTTGGTTTCAATCCTGTACGGTCACACAAAATTTGTTGAACATCTAATTATTCAGATCATTTTAAATATGTTAAATATGTATAAGATTAATCTGGTCATTTTAATTTTAAATTTGTTCAGTTACCTCAATTTGTTGAGAGGATAGAGACTTTTAATATTTTTAATGATGAAATAAATATTTAGAATGCAAAGTGACAATGTAACGATGTTGAATGATAAAAAACGTGAATAATAACAATGTAGGCAATTACAAATAGCCTTCATTGTGATCAATCTCAAACTATTTTCTTCTACTGCTCTTATTGTCACACATGTTAGTTTTTCCATCTTTTCATATTTATCATATGAAAAGGGCGATTGAATCATAGATCATTCAAATATTTAACTCAAGCTATTATACCTTTTCTCTTGCTCTCCAATATTAATAGTAGCTTTCTTCAAAGCCATCATTGTGAATTATGGACTGTTAAACCCCAAGTAAGTTTCAATTGTAGTCGTTTTCTATTACCTTGTTTGAATACAAAGTGACTAATAATGATAAATGATGAAAAATGGGAATAATAAGAATGTAGTCAATTACAAAAAGTTTATAGTTTCAAGAAGCAAACATTTCATGTAACTGAACATTTTATGTAAGATAAAAATTCAAGTATTTTATTTATGGTTGAATTATTGTAACACAAAACTTAATGCATGTTGCTAATAGTATTTTTTTTGCTTACACTGAAATCAATGCACATTATACATCATACATCTAGTTAATGTACATTTACATATATCTCCATCCTTCTCTCCTTCTTTCTCTCCCCTACCTCTCTCCCCATCCTTCTCTCCCACATCTCTTTGTCTCTCTCTTTGCCTCTTCTTCCTTCTCTTTGTCCCTCTCTTCTTCCCTCTCTCACCCCCTGTCATCTATATCTATATCCCCCTCCATCTCTCCTTCTTTGTCTCTCTATCTCGCCCCCCCCAAAAACACACGCTCTCCCCCTCCCTCCCTCTGATCTAGGTGGATATTGGTGGCCACCACCTATTCCACTTGGGGCCCCACTGTTGAAGTTTGCAACAAGAAACAGTGAACTTGGCATCCAGAAACAACATCCTTGATCCTAGTGAAAATTAAGCAGCTACACTAGGTGGGGCCCACACAGAATATTTTGAGGTGTATGTCTATTTATAGATGTATGTGCATAATCTATTTATAGAATGCATGCCTATTTACATATGCATGTCTATCTTTATTATCCCTTAATTTAGATGGACAATAAATTGTAATCTATTCTCAATGTGAACTTAGAAATAGTTAACTGAAGAGGAAATCAGTTAGCTAAGTGAATTTCAAGTTAAGTGGCTGGTTGGTGGGACATGCAAGTTGACTTTAGTTGTAACTGAGTGATTCTAGTTGTAACAGAGTTGGAAGTGCAGTGGTGCATGAGTTGTGCAAGTTGTAAATCAGTTTAACTCAGTTAAGTGAGTTAAAGTCAGTTGTGCTAGTTGTAACTGCAGATACACTAGTGAGAGATCAAGTGAATTAAATATTAATTAATTCATATGTAGTGATATCACATGCAACTAATGTTTTTACTATTATTAGCTACATGCATGTCAGATCCAGTGGAGACCCAGTTGAGATCTAGGTGAAAGGGAAGTGTAAATATCAGTTGTGATATTAGTAGGCTACCCAGGTGTGGTTAAAACACCACAGGATGCCTATGATACTAAGTGCAGTTGAGGAAGGTTGAAATTCTTTGTGATTAAGGATTGCATTCATCAGGAACTGTGTGAGCAAGGCAGGCTGTCTGGAGACAGTAAATTAGCTAAGGAACTTGCCAATTTTTGTATGACAGTGTCAGACAATTAACTGATGTACTGAGAGCTCTTGTGAGAAGAGTTTTGTATGTAATTGTTTCATGATTCCTTGTGGAATATACAATATATGATAGAAGGGTTTTGAGCAACAAGATTTCCCTGAGAATATCTGGTGTTGTGGTTTTGATCTATTCTTCTTTGCTTCATGTGATTGCCAATTGTGTTGTTTTTTTTTTTAATTCCGCAAAGATTTGTAGAAGCGATTCAGTATTTAACTTTAGCATATTGTTAGATCGGGTGAATCCAAGATATACATGCATATTGTATAGTTTCTACATGGTATCATAGCTGTGTTATAAATTTTCTACATGGTATGAGAGCAGGAATTATTTGGGTGTGCGAGTTTTTAGTGAATATCTGAATGTTTTTTGTGAAAAAATTTCAAAAACAAATAGCATATTTGGATTCCTTTAAAAAAAATACCCAAATTGAAAAGAAAGAAAAAATTGGTCGAGTTAGAGCTCGGATGAGGGAGATATCGTCGATTTAAAATCATCTCTTTTGTTAGAAAATTTTGCGACAGCAGGACAATTACAATGTGCGCGAGCCAAGAACCTACATGCACTGAGGTACAAGATGCATGCAAATATTTGAGGAGCAAAGCAAAGGTTACTGAATTGGTGGTTGAGAGGGAGCCTCTCAACATGCAACTTGAGAAGCAGTCTTAGAAGGTTGTGGAGTAGCCACAACTGGAGATGCAAAAGAATCTCTATAGATTTGATGTAGATGTGATTTCTACAGAGCTTCCTACCATTGGGAAGTGTGAGAAAGCCATGAAATTGACCCTTGAGAAGGAGCTGGATTTGCATGCAGGTAAGAATGAACCTCAAGATGTGGGGAAGCCACATGCAGAGGATCATGGAGTAGGAACAACCACTCATGTAGAGAAATTTCGAGCCAGATGGGCAGAGGGAGTGCATGCAACTATACTACTAGGTGAGAGGTGGGGCGACATGCATGGATAATCCCAAGAAGAAATTTTGGGCAGGATTCATTGAGATGGTGTGGATATCATGAATAGAACCTGGCTACTAGGAGCCCATAGAGAAGAAGTAGCAGGATCAATTGGGTTGATGCAGTCAGATGTCATGAGGACATGAAATCAAAGTGACATTGTCGGATACCGGAGCGCAGATCAGAGTTGGCAGCAAGTGCAGAGTGCATGGATGCAGGTGTCAGCAGCGCAGTGGATCCTGAAGACATGTGCAGTAGCTAGTAGAAGTCAAAAGACTTTGATGATAGATGCATTAAATTGATTCAGTTGTTTGGAGGTTATTCAGTTTCGGAAGTGTTGCATGTGTGAAAAACACTGGAGAAATGTTGCATGCAAAGGTAGCATGTGCGATAAACACTAGATAAGTGTTGCATGAAAGAGTTGCATGTGCAATAAACACTAGAGAAGTGTTGCATGTCACATGCATGGAGTTTCGTGTCACATGCATGGATTTGCATGCCGCATGCAAGGACATTCCTTTCTTGTTGAGAGGGAGTGTTGAAGTTTGCAACAAGAAACAGTGAAATTAGCATCCGGAAACAACATCCTTGATCCTAGTGAAAATTAAGCACCTACACTAGGTGGGGCCCACACAGGTTATTTTTAGGTGTATGTCTATTTATAGATGTATGTGCATAATCTATTTATAGAATGCATGTCTATTTATAGATGCATGTCTATCTTTATTATCCCTTAATTTAGATGAACAATAAACTGTAATATTTTCTCAATGTGGACTTGGAAATAGTTAACTGAAGTGGAAAATAAGTTAGCTAAGTGAATTTTGAGTTAAGTGGTTGGTTGGTGGGACATGCAGGTTGAATTTAGTTGAAACTAAGTGATTATAGTTGAAACAAAGTTGGAAGTGCAGTGGTGCATGAGTTGTGCAAGTTGTAAATCAGTTTAACTTAGTTAAGTGAGTTAAAGTCAGTTGTGCTAGTTGTAACTGCATATACACTAGTGAGAGATCAAGTGAATTAAATATTAATTAATTCACATGTAGTGATCTCACATGAAACTGATGTTTTTACTATTATTAGCTGCATGCATGTCAAATCCAGTGGAGACCCACTTGAGATCCAGGTGAAAGGGAAGTGTAACTATCAGTTGTGATATTAGCAGGCTATCCAGGTGTAGTTAAAACAACACATGATTCCCATGATACTCAGCGCAATTGAGGAAGGCTGAAATTATTTTTGATTAAGGATTGCATTCATCAAGAACTGCGTGAGTAAGGTAGGCTGTCTGGAGACATTAAATTGGCTAAGGAACTTGCCAATTTTTGTATGACAGTGTGAGACAATTAGCTGATGTACTGAGAGCTCTTGTGAGAAGAGTTTTATATGTAATTTTTTCATGATTCGTTGTGGAATATACAATATATGATAGAGGGGTTTTGAGTGGAAAGCTTTCCCCGGGAATATCTGGTGTTGTGGTTTTGATCTATTCTTCTTTGCTTCATGTGATTGCCAATTGTGTTATTTTTTAATTCTGTAAAGATTCGTAGAAGCGATTCAGTATTTTACTTTAGCATATTGTTAGATCAAGTGAATCCAAGATATACATGCATATTGTATAATTTATACACCCACCATTGCTTCTTTCAGTTTTTCAGTTTCCTTAATCGTAGCACAATTTACTATTTTTAACAGTTTTTCAGGTCTTGAACTTTCGGAGCCATCTTGAGGCCCTAAACGACGTTTTTTGGGCATGAATTGTCTGGCAAACATGAGTCAGGGACTCAATATTTTATATTATTAGTTGTAGTCCTCAGATATATTTTTCTACTTCATGCCCAACAAACGTTGTTTAGGACCTCAAAACGGCTCCAGAAGTTCAGGACCTAAAACACTGCTAAAAATAGTAAATTGTACTATAATTAAGGAAACTGAAAAACTGAAAGAAACAATGGTGGGGCCCCAAGTGGAATAGGTGAGTGGCCACCAATATCCACCTGGATCATTCCTCCCCCCTTAGGAAGCAATGGTCCCCATTATGTTGAGTTCCTCCATGAGATGAGGAATGTCCGATGTGTCCAGTAATGGTGGAAAGTATGGCTGAAGGCGATCCACATTGAACACTGGTTGTCGGCCAAGGAATAGGGGAATGTTGAGCTTAAACTCATTGTCGCCCACAACCTTGATAATGATGTAAGGCCCATATCAGAGTGGTTTGAGCTTTCAATGAGCTCTGGTTAAGCGTTCTTTCTGCAAATGCAACCAAACTTGGTCGCCCACCTGAAATTTGCGTGGCACCCAATTTTGATCATGTCGTTTCTTGTACTTGGCATTGGATTTCTCCAAGATGTCATTTATCAGCCTCCGACAATAAGTGTGTGGATTATGTCTGTGTGGTCGCATGAGGTATGGAAACATCAGGCAGCGACATGCATGGGGTCAGATCAATGGAGTGCTTGACCTGACAATGTAGAGGAACCTCTGTGGGTGAGGATAAAATGTCCTTGTATTCCTCCATGACTTTGTCAACCTGTTGTTGTCGTGTAGGGGAGCCCTGTTTGGAGGCTATGGCAATAATCTTCTTCTTGTCCCGTGGGCGAATTGTAATGAAAATTAATTTCCTGGTTTGGGAAATAATCTTACTGCGTTGCTTTGCAGTAATAAAAGAGATGGCGGGAGGCAATACTACCTCTAGTATGTTGTACATCTTATTTCCCAAAGTAATGATAGCAACACAAGGCCTAGACTCATGCACAACATGTCACTTCCACAAGTATGGTTAGCCTAATAATATATCAGAGATGTCAAGAGGAGCAACATCGCACAATACCTCATCTGTGAATGTACAGAAGGCGACACTGCTGGCAGATGCGAAGAACTATTCCTCGGTGAAGCCACCTAATGGTATACGGTTGTGGGTGTGTTGTGGTTGGTAGGTCGATCCGCTTCATGATCTCATCTGAAATGAGGTTCTTTTGGCTTCTGCTATCGACAAGGAATTGTAGTGGAGAACCCTTCACCTACATTTGGGAATGGAAGAGGCACTCCCCCTCCTCTGGATCTTCGAGTTCCTCCTTCTGGATCTTGGTGGTGGCAATGGTGGTGCTGGGTTCCGCATCGATGATTTGTTTCCCTTTGTCATTCCCCTTGTCCAGTTCTGACTTAGAATCAGAACATGCATCTGATTCAAATGCCTTAAGTTCAACCACCAACGACTGTTTGGTCTGAAAATCGCTTGTGTTGTGAGTGGGGATATTATGAAATTCACACCACTTCCCTGTGTCCTTCTTTGGCTTTGTGGTGTCGTTCTGAGTCGCACCGCTTTGGATTTTCCCCTTGTTCTACGGTTCAGGGGTGCCTTTCCCTGGCTTCGGATTCGCATATCCAAAGTCTCGCTTCTTCTGCTTAAATTTTTGCTTGATCTTGGCAGCATATCGATATGTCGTGCCAAGCAAGGTAATGTTGAGGAACTCCATTTCCTCTTGAATATATCAGTGCAAAAAAATGCGATACTTAAGCATTAAATGTATCTCTGAATATTTAATACCCAACTTTGTGCGTAGGGTATGGAAAAAATTCTTTAGCTCGTGCACATCTTGATCCCTTTGTTGCTGCAACATGGTCCATTGGATGTACTTTTCCTCATAGCTCCCGATGGGGTAATATTGTTCCTTGATTCTGTCTCAGAACGAATTCCAAGTGGGTGCATCAGAGAACAGAGAGGGTTCCATCCCATATTTTTTTCTCACAATAGGTTTCCCACCATTCTTTGAAATGGGGGGAGGCTTTCAGGAGTGCAAAAATAATCTTTTCTTGGTCGGAGAAATCATCGAGAAATACCCTTCCAACAAATTCAACCATATATCTTCGACATCTACATCTATATGGCATTCAAATACAGGAATGTCAAAGTTTACATGTACCTTGAAGGGAGTGGCACCTCTAGAGTGGCTGCTGGATGCAGATGCGTCATAGGTGGGCAGTCGTTGAAGGATCTGGCAAAGTTATCGATCATCGCGTTCCTTTGTTTCTCGAGGGCCTCCTCGAGCAATATTTTGATAGGATCTCCTGCTCCCTTGTCTTTCTTTTCTTCTGCCATGGGAGGTCATCGGGGTTTGCGAGACTAATCTTGCAAGGGTTCAACCAGATCAAGCCCTAACTCCTTATACCCTGACCTCGTTGGGGACATGCCAAGAAAAACAGAGAAAGAGTAGACCGCTCTGATACCACTGATCCAGATTTATGAAGGAACGCAACAGAATAAAAACATAACCATAAATACAAATATGCAACATAAATATAAATTTATTTCATTAATATCAAATGAGTGAAATATTCTTACAAACGGAATGAAAATAAACTAGCTAGGGCACTGATGGCTTATCTCTGAGAAGAGATGTGGCGGCTACATGCCTCTGAATTATGTTGCAATGATGCTAAAATGTCTATTTATTATTGAGAAACAATGGAAAAACCTAAACATCCAAAAACCTAACCCTAAGAGATGAAACACCAAACTATGGGCCCTGTAGGGGTAAATTGGTACATCAATTTCCCGGGGTCATAACTCTGGCATACTATCTTCGTTTGACGCACATGATACATCGTTAGAAATATCTATAGAAGGAATACAACTGCTAACATCAAATATCGAGTCTTCAACTCATATTCATTGGAAAATATGAGTCGAAGGCTCGATATTCACTATTAGCAGTTGTAGTCCTCGAATAGATCTTTCTAACGATGTATCATGTGCGTCAAACGAAGATAGTTTGCCAAAGTTACGACCCTGGGTTAGGTTTTTGGATGTTTAGGGTTTTCCATTGTTTCTCAATAATAAATAGGCCTTCGAGCCTCATTGTAACATAGTTCAGAGGCTTGTATCTGCCACATCTCTTCTCAGAGATAGCTACCAACGCCCTAGCTAGTTTATTTTCATTCCGTCTGTAAGCATATTTCAATCATTTGATATTAATGAAATGAAGTTATATTTCCGCTACATCTTTGTATTTGTGGTTATATTTGTATTTTGTTGTGTTCCTGCATAAATTCGGATCACCCCCCCTCTGTCTCTCTCTTCTTTCCTCTCTCCCTGTTAGTGTGAATTCTAATCGCAAGCGTACGAAAAATGCTCACTTTAGTTGTGCATAACAAATAGCCCTAACATCAAAGATGGCTGTCAATTTCCTTAGAGATGCAGTTAGTGATTAGAATAAATGCTACAGAAATCCATATCTATGCAGTTAAAGACATTAAACGACAAATAAAAGCAATAGTTGCTCCATGTATCTAATGAACAAGACAATAATGTTTTTAAATAATTTTTGTATTATGACACCTGGGAAGGGAACATAGAAAGATATTACCAGTCCCCCTCAATGGGATGGGTTCTTGTATGTCCCCAACACTTCAGATCTAAGATCTCTCTCTCTTGATGGTGCAGAAAATCCAGACAAAAAATGGAACTCAAGGGGATTTCACAAGAAAAAAGGTAGAAAATTATGACAATGATGGAGGATCAAAGTCAGATCCAGAGCGATCTTTAGGCAACAAAAGTTAGTGAATGAATGGAAAAACCCTTCTATTTATAACAAAATATCGAGTTAGTCTAGATGTTGGTGCATAATTAAAATATTATTAACCAAATGTAGATCCAACTTTCATAAATATTTTATTATTTTTGTTGGAGGGAAAAGGAATTTGAATTTTATCAAATCCCTTTATTTGTAAATAGTAAATAAATAAATGATTTATTTATTATTTTAAGAATGTGGTTGAGTAATAATTAAATAAATAGTGATTTATTCAATTATTTATAAATGATTTAGTCAAATTTAACAAGGAATATTATTTAAATAATGTTTTAAATAATTATTCCTAGAAAATAATAAGATAAATAATGATTTATCTATTTAATTTTCCCGTTTTGGGTTAAATATGACCAGGAATATTAATTAAATTGTTGTTTAATTAATTATCCCTTAAGGAAAATCAAACAAATAAGTATTTATTCAATTATTCCTCATGGGGTTTCTTGTTTAGACCATAAACAACTTAATTTGGATTACTGAGTTATTATTCATAGTGAAAGCAATTTTACTAGGGTAAAATTGGTCTTACATGGTATAATTTGGTCCATCTAATAGTAACAGGTTAGATGACCAAAAATTGGTGTAACAGATTTCCCCCCAGCGTGCAAGCGTTAGGAGCTAATCGTATGACCGAAGTACGTTGTAAGAACTCAATCACTAGACACCGAAGGGGGAGTCAGAGAGAGAGAGATATATAAGGTAGAATAAAGCGCGAGAGGAAAATACCCTAAGGAGGCGAGACTTACAGGTGCGACAAGTCTCTTTTATGAGTGAGTACTTGTTCTACATGAGGCAGGGGAGGCATACCTATGCCTGCCGAGATAACAAAGTACAAAGAATAATGTGTCCAGTAAACAAGGGACTGAACTATATAGTACATGCTGGCATAAAAATGGGCAAGAGAAAAACATTATAATGGATCCCACATACATACTGTGCTTGGGACAACAGCCAGGAATTATACAATAATATCTGAGTACATGAGATATAAGTACAACCAAAGAGGCCCTGTAAAATAGGAAAGGGATCTGAAAATCTGAATGATACATGAAAACTAAAGGGTGCTACAAGCGGCTGAGGCCGGAACCATCAAATCTATATATATGCATCAAAGGCTGTAGTAGAGAGGTCGTCTGGGCATGTGGGGGGCTACCTGAAGGGCCACCCCCTCATGAGGTCTGAAACATCTCACGCACACCCGGTAATCACCGGTACAATCTACTGCATCACTGAACCATTAAGTATACAGATCTCGCTCATGCCGTAAGGAGTTGGAGCTGAGAAACAATCAAGCCAAAGGGCGATAAAGAGTCTCTTTGCTTGATCCGAGGCACCGAACAAGAGTGGAAGCTGGAACCAAGGTACACCGCCCTCTAGACCTGTCTTCTGGAATGAATAAGCTTATGTCGACAGAAGGAGGTCCGCCATAGGTGAGGCAATAAGGGATCCTCAAATAAGGCACGAGGGATAATAGTAGAGTGACTGATAGACTGAAACCAAGGATGATGGTGGAACGGGGGGTATTGAGCAGCAAGCTGACGACATCCCATGTTAGAGCATAAAGGGCATGGATGACCTGACAGCTATTAACTCGACACCGGAGGGGATAGGGAACACTATGACTAAAGGCCAAAATGTGCGACATGAGAGATGAAAAAAGCAATGAAGGATGGAGGACTATAGCAGGATACTAAGGGAATCAGGATAGACTCCATGGATGTGATGATGACTCAACTCGGATGCTCTAAACAAGGGCGACTCGATGATGATGCCACATAGAACAGGCTCGGTGGGGACCATAAAAACATGAGAACAAGATGGTTACTCACGACGAAAATCAACACGAGCGTGGAAAAGTATGAAGGCAAGATGGTGCCCCAAGTACAAGTGTTGCAAGTGAAGAAATTCAATTTTGAGAAGCGGTGAAGTGACCCTTCTGGGAAAAAATGTGTTTGGGTGAAGTATCAAATCACCAAAAATTAAAGGATACCCATTTGAGAGCTTGGTGAGAGCTTTCCAACGGTGCTGACGGTTTGTAAAACTGAGCTACGGTTTGGCCACAGTTGGCGAAAGAAAAATCTGGGGTTTTTCTTTTAATAATGCATTTTCCCTCCAATTTGATTCATTTGCAAATGTAGCTGTGGTGAATGTAGAGAGGCGAAAGGACCCTAAATCTTGTAGCGATCGTAGCAGACAAACCGACCGTTGGAATCGAGATCCGTTTGTTGCAGGTAAGAGGCCTAACCATACTCTTTCAATCCAGTGGATTAAAGTTTCTGATTAGGCATCTAGAGCCCATGAATAGGCCATGTCACACTTTTTGGGGTCTATTTTGCGACCTAGGTAGCAAGTACTAGGCAGAAAACTATGACCTGTCCGAAGAAATGACCTGAAAAGTGTGACCTGTCAGAGAAAGGATTTTCAGTGTTGTTTTTGGCTGAGAGCTGAGATTTTTATGGTTGAGGGGAATAGGTGCCCCCAAGCATGTTATGGTCATGCCAAAATGTATTTAGAAAAGGAGAATCTAAACACATTTTTATGATTTGGTTTTCCATTTGTTTACATTATGGTAATCTTATGTGGGAAGAATGGATATATGTAGTTCGAGAAAGGGAATGGAGTATTACCAATCTCTTTTGGTACTGCATATATGAAGCAAATGGACTATATTTCTGGGTTCGCATATATGGTGTCACTATCCCAAAGAGTAGATTTGGAGATAATGAACTGGTGCTCACCTAGAAAACACACAGGTTGGTCAACAACAATGTCTAGGGGACTGGGTTGTTGATGTAAGAGGAAGGAATAATGAGGGGGATCATCGCTAGAGTGATCTGAAGTGATATGGGACTCTAGAGGTTCTTCTAAACGAGGAAGAATGATGGTACTAGATTCGACACGACTAGATGCACTATGAGGGCTGTGGAGAATTGCTTCTCTTGGATTCTCAAATATGGGTTCCCCCTTACCAAAAAATTATGTGTCAATGTAATGACCACAAGGTGTATGTGGTTCGAATGTATGGTTTTGATGTAAGGGGGGATAGATAAAGTCAGGGGTGGTGATTGCTTCCATAATTTCATCATCGTAATAGAATATGGGGTGATTGGTGGAAGAAAAACCACCTGACGCGGCGAAGCTACTTGACTCATTATCATGAGAAGAAAGGTTCACATGCGCATCGTCATGGAGGGTGACTGAAGAGCAAGTAGATGAATGATCCACTGATGCTGAGCTCAAGGTGATTGTTGAAGGGAGGTTAGGTGAAACAGAAGGGGAAGTCCTAGGGGGGTCTTCCACTATGGATCTCATAGATGATGACAGGTAGTGGATAGTGGCCGAAGACTCCGTCATCTCGACATCAGGAGAGGTAATGTCAATGGGAGTGGATGTGTCCTCTGGTTTTGCTGAAGCAAAACTCGCAAGTAAGGGAGCAATGGACTCATTGCGCTTAGCCTCGAGTTGGCAAACTGCCGCTAGAGATGTGCGGAAGTCATCGAGGTGGGGATAGAGGTGAGTATAGTGGCCATGGAAACCACAAAAAGCACAAGGGTGATTTCTGTGCAAAACCTTGAGTTTCTTGGCTGAATCTGGTAAGGTGACATGGACCTCTGGGATATTAAACTCAGGAAACACTTCGTTGACCATGGGATTGAGACAAAGCAATTTAGGACAAGTATGGGTGGCATGACCGACAACATCACACAAAGCATACAAAATGGTACTCTTTGGAGGCTGAGGAGGAGTAGAGGTTGTCTGGGCAACCTTGTCTTTTGGTGCCTTCTTGCGGGCTTTTCCCCCCTCACTCGAAGCTTTCGCAACATGATTAGGTTCCTGTTGAGGTGGATGAGGCACATAAGCAAAGGGAGGGGTCATGGCGACCGGTTGGACCGGGGTCAAAGTAGTATAGGGTTTGGGCTGACTAGGTGGGATAGTGGCTTGGGGATCAATGTACCATACTGGGATCCCCACAGTCATGTTAGGAAGAGACAAGGTAGCCATAAACGACACCAAAAATACTCCAGGGGGGGAGCAAGAAGCGGTATCTGACCGGAGGGGCAATGGCCAGGTGGGACGGCTCCAAGATGGTTAAGGCCGGGGGGAACCATTCCAGGAGGGTAGAGAGGTTCATGGACACTAGCTACAGATGAGGGGCCTTGAGGAGAGGGTCTTGAAGGTTGAGTCGAGGTGGTAGGAGCAGGTTGCGGAGGGCGGGGCTGCCGACTAGTCAAACCAGTCCGTTTGAGTTCAGACCGAGATGATTGCATCATGCAAACATCCGACGAGTTGGGGTCAAAGATAGGAGGAGGGAGACCAGAGAATGAACCAAGCAAAGAGGAATCTTTATAGACTCCAGGTGAGACACTGGTCGGAGGTTCGACTATTTGTTTATTGGCCACTGAAGAGATGATGGACTTAGGGGAGGTCTGAGATTTCGGTTCGTAATATGTCAACTGGTCGAAGGTGACAATCTTTCCATTGTGAGGAAAGCACATCTTACGGTGAACCGCAGATGGGACAACAGACATCGCATAAGTGTAGCTACGACCCAATAGAATGTTGTAGTCTAAGGGGGCATCAATGACTTCTACGTCAACATAAATAGTCTTGCCCGCAAGAGTAATAGGAAAATTGCGGAACATGCCAAGGGGCTGGGAAGAGTGGCCATCCCACGCTCGGAGGGTGATAGTGTAAGGGGCTAACTCAGGAGACCCGAGTTGCTTCCAAACGAAGTGGACATCACACAGGTGGATGCCCCTCGTCAATGATGCAATGGGAAATGTTAGCATTCCGGATCTTGACAGGGATTTAGAGGGAAACGGAAGTAAGAAGGGGGGGTGTTCTGACTGGTCAACATCGAAGACGATCAAATGATCATATAAAGGATCCACAATTCCCATGGAAGTTAGTAGAGATTTTTTTTGTGAAGGGCACAACTAGAGGACTTCCAGCGTTGACATGGCAAGAGGGGATTGCGCCAAGTCATCTACTATATTATATGAATGGGAAACTTTACCAGAAGCAGCTTTTCAGTGTAATGGTCCCTTGGGATCTTGGTATGGACCTCTGCCTTAGGATGAGGGATCAGTAAAGGACCATTGGGTGTCGAAAGAGGTTATTTGGGCCATGAAGAAGGGGGCTTGGGGGCAGATGTAGTAGGGGGATTGTTGTACTGACGGGACCGAGTCTGAAGGTTGAGGTCAACGGTAATGGGTTGCTCAGAGTTCATCATGAGGATATGGTAATAAGAGGTAGTAGATGGAGGAGGTTGAGTGGCTGCCTGACCCTCAGGGGGTTGGGTAGCCACGAATCCTTGCTGGGGGAAAGGATTGGTAAACACAACCTGCTGGATAGGGGAAGCATTGGAAGGAACTGAAGGGGAGGCTTGTTGTCCTCGGGACGCTGCTTGAGCTTCCCACATCTGACGCATTTGAGGTAAAAGAGGACAATCATGGGTGTAGTGACCATAGACACTGCTACAAGAACAAGATTTTTTCGTGCGAACAAGAATGTCTTGCATGGGATGAGTGCCCTGTTATTGGGTTGTAGTGTTAGGTGCATTCCCTTGGGGACCTGGATTACCTGGGGTAGATTGGTTTTGGTTTCCTTTCCTCTTCTTTTTGGAAGTAGGAGGATTAGTCGCACCCTGTTGTGCATACACCTGAACCTGGGAGGTGGTGGCTATTGTTGCAGGGGTTGAGAAGGTAAGGGAGGCTGAGGCGCTAATGTTGGAGGAGCTAGAGCACCAGGCTACAGATACGGATAGTAAGGAGGTTGGGCAACATTGGGGTAAACAGGTTAGGAAAGGCATGTTATATCCTGGATACATGCTACCGGGAGGGGGAAAAGTGTTGGAGGAGCTGGCCCCTCCCTGAGGGAAACCATAACCCATGGGAGGATGAGTGTACGGATGAGAAAGGGCTCCAACGATACCATCGGCGGCATGGGATGCCCCCGGTGCGTTGTCACCATCAGATCTAGAGAGATTAGGTAAGATGGTATAAACATAACCAGACTGTGTGTAGATCAGGTCATATTTCAATGAAATCTGGAGGGAAGCTTCCTCGGTCTAAGGGAAGTGAGAGACAACATCTTTGCCAATGGCAGGCAAAAGGGATCTGAGAAACCAGTCCATGTAGACACGGTTTTTGAATGTATGGGATCGACATAGGCTCTTTCTTCTCCACCATTCTTGGACATGATAAGATAGGCAGGTCGCAGATGATTGACGAAAAGAGGTCAAGAGTTTAGTATTAGTGTCATAGTGAAGGGGAAGCTAGAAGTAAGACATAAAATCCCATGCAAGAGTCACAAAAGTAGTATGAGAGGCGGGGGCCTGGTCGATGTACCACTTGGAAGCTTCTCCAGTAAGCGTACGTTGGAACAACCGAAGATGGACGGAGTCATTGGTGATGGAGTTAGACAAACACCACATGTGGAAAGAACGACCATGGTTGGTAGGATCCTCTCCAGCAAGACCTTCAAACTTGGGGATGTTTGAAGGGAGCTTAGTTGGCATACCAGGCCAACCAAGATCATGGTGTATGGGGTCATTAATCAATTGGCTAAAATCGGGAAGACTGAGGCCTCCCATACAAGGGAGCAAGGGAGAAACTAGGATAATTCCTGTTGGGGCCCCACTAGTAGTATTCCCAGCATTAGGGCTGAGGCTACCACCAGTGTTAGGTCCTGAACCATACATGGTGAAGGTGACAGGAGGAGAGCAGGGGATAGAACCAGAAGGGGAACCCGATGAACCAGAAGCAGAGTTAGAATGGGGACTCAATGGAGGAAGAACTCAAACCCTACGTGGAGGAGTAAGAATTCCTACCGGAAACTAAGGATGAAGGCCTAGGAGTCTCCAGGATAAATGCCTTGGGGGCGCAATGATGGAAAACAAACACAGATCATAGAAGGAAGAGAGACCAACAAGGGCAAGGAGGCGCAAGATCAAATGATTACAATGTCGAAACAAGGGAAGGGAGGTGCATGATCAAATGATTACAATGTTATAGTCTTGGCCTGGTGGTGTAAACAAGGCGTTCTTCACTTAGGGTGTGTGTGTGTGTATGTGATAAGTGTGTTAATTTTAATTAAGCCCAGACGTGTGTAGAGAAAAAAAGGAAAAAGATGTTGTATAACTGTAAATAAATCTAAAAATGACAGTAAACTGAATATGACAGAAAACAAACAGCTAAAGATGCATCAATTTAAACCCAAGGAGGGAGGGCTTCCCAACAACTAGTCTATGGGTGGGCGAAATCTGCTCAAAACAAAAAAATGGCCAATGGATCTAAAGTTGGGAGGGAAAAGGATCTAAAGGTCAGATCTGCTAGAAATAGGTGCAGAAAACAACAAAAAACCAGAGGGAAAAGTGCTGCAAAAAAGGGTGGCGAAAGGCTATAACCTGAAGGGAAATAGAGGGGACCCTAAAGGAGGACCAAAAAAAACTGAAAAGAGGTGTTTTGGATGGATGAAAAAGCGATCTGAAATGGATCTGAAAGTACAGGTTCAGATTTGAAAAAAGGGCTGAACGCATTAAAATCTCAGATGTCCTGCTTTAGCTAAACTCTGCCTAAAAAGGTGGAAGCGTACTGAAGCCCTAAGGGGCTTGGTTCCTACTTCGAAAAGTAAAACAAAGCAAGTACAGGTCCAAGAAAGGTGGAGAGGGAGGTCGGACAAGCATGAACAGTAGCCCAAACAAACCCAGAAAATCACAAAAAAACTTCAGCAAAAAGTACAGGTCGCAGGTTCTGACCTATTTTCAGCAGAGGTCGCAGGTTTCAGGCTGTTTTTTGCATCCTGAAGGTTGAGGTCACAGGTTTTGGCCCAAAACGTGTGACCTGTAGTTCCGGATGTCTCAGGAGTAGGTTTCAGAAAAAAGTGTCGTCTCAGCTGCGGCTGATACTTGTCACCTGCACAATAGGCCCAGAAACACACAAAAGTAAGAAATTTTACTGTTTTAGGGTTTTAATGGTTAAAAACAATATTAAGAAATGAAAAATAAGAAGTTCAAGAAAAACCCTAGGGGTTGAAGCATTTGGTCATGCAGGGATCTGAAAAATGACAACGGTCGTAATTATAAACCTGTGTGGAGTCGCCAGTTGTTAGTGTGAATTCTAATCACAAGTGTACGAAAAAAGCTCACTTTAGCTGTGCATAAGAAACAAACCTAACATCAAATATGGATGTCAATTTCCTTATATCTGCAGTTAGTGATCAGAATAAATGCTACAAAAATCCAAATCTATGTAGTTAAAGACATTAAACAACAAATAAAAGCAAGAGTTTCTCCATGCATCCAATGAACAAGACAAGAATGTTTTTAAAGAATTTTTGTATTATGACACTTGGGAAGGGAACATAGAAAGATATTACCAATCCCCCTCAATGGGATGGGTTCTTGTATGTCCTCAGTGCTTCTGATCTAAGATCTCTCTCTCTTGATGGTGCAGAAAACCGAGACACAAAATGGAACTCAAGGGGAGGTCACAAACAAAAGGTAGAAAAATATGACAATGATGGAGGATCAAAGTCAAACCAAAAGTATAGATCCAGAGCAATTTTTAGGCAACAAAAGGTAGTGAATGAATGGAAAAAATCTTCTATTTATAACAAAATATTGAGTTAGTCTAGATATGGGTGCATAAATAAAATATTATTAACCAAATCTAGATCCAACTTTTATGGAATAATTTATTATTTTTGTTGGAGGGAAAAGGAATTTGAATTTGGTCAAATCTCTTTATTTGTAAATAATAAATAAATAAATGATTTATTTATTATTTTAAGAATGTGGTTGAGTAATAATTAAATAAATAATGGTTTATTTAAATATTTATGATTGATTTAGTCAAATTTGATAAGGAATATTATTTAAACAAGGTTTAAATAATTATTCCTAGAAAATAATAAGATAATCAATAATTTATCTAATTAATTTTGCTGTTTTAGGTTAAATATGACCAGGAATATTAATTAAAGCATTTGTTGATTGTTGTGCTGAGGCAAATCAAGCAAATAAAGGATTTATTCAATTATTCCTCATGAGGTTTTATGTCTAGACCTGTTTAACCCAAGAGTATCTGGATTGTAAGATTTGGCTTAATTAAATAGACTTTACTAGGGTAAAATTGAACAACATAATTGTACTTTAACTACTCTAATAATGTGGGTTAGATTGCCAAATTGAATATCAACTTTCCCCTCTTTGCTCATCCCTCTCCCTCATCTCCTTCTTTGTCTCTTTCTTCCCCAAACATCATCTTCTCTCTTCTTATGCTCCTTTCTCTCCCCCTCCAGCTATGTCATTCTACTAACCCTCCCTCCTGATTCTTCTCTCTACACTTTCTCTACATGACTCCCTTAAATTTTCCATCTGATATCATCTCTTATAGCCCTCCAATCCATTCATGCTTGAAATCAATACAATGTTGTTTTAAATACATGACTATTTTGATAGTTGAAAATTAAGATCACTATTTTCTATACATTTTAATGGTGTAATGCTCACTATGAGATACATGCGTAATTCCTTCCATATTCAACATGACATTGACATGTGGCACATTAAAAAGTAGTAGTCAATTACAAATATTTTATATTGTCAAGAAGCAAAAATTTCAAGTGAGTGAACATTTTTTAAAATGAAAATGCAGGTGTGTTAGTTATGGTTGAATTACTGTAACACATAAGTCAATGCACATTGTTAATAACTTTGCTTATACTGAAATTAATTCACATTATACATCATATATATAGTTAATGTACATATGGGAAGATACCCTGAGAATGGTGGGGATCTCTCTTTCATGGCAAGGGGCCTCTATTGGGGACGCATAGCAAAAATGGTGGAATTTTGTCTCAGGGGAGCAACACGAGAACTTTCCTTTACTTATCTCATGGGGCACCTGGTTGGCTCGGAACAAGGTAATTTTTCTAGACATAGTTCCTTCAATTTAATCTATTTTTGTTGAGTGTGCATCTATTTTTTCTCTAACCCCTTTGTCTCCCCCAAAACAGACTTCCAGGATTGTTAGAGAACAACAGATCAGGGCTGGGATGCCATGGGCATATTTTGACGGGGCCTCTAACCCTCAAAACAAGTGTGGATCAGGACTAGTAATTCATGTTAACAACCAAAAAACCTTGAAAGCATCGGTGGGCCTCGACTCAGGTTCAAACAACTATGCAAAACTTCAATCCTTAAAACTTTTAATGTGTTGGCTTATCCAAATGGGGATGAGCTCAATTCAATTTTTTTTTGACTCGCAAAATGTTTTTAATAGGTTTAATGGAGTCAAGCAATGTCAAAATTATATTTTGATTCCATTTTTTATAAGAAATTTTACATTTAAAAAGGAGTTTTGACCTCATAATTGTATGCCACATTTACAGGGAAATAAATTTAGATGCATACCTCCTTTATGAGGAGGGTCTTCAATAGGTTGTGGACGAGTGGCACTTAATGTGGAAGTGGAGGAAGGGAGGATCCATGTGTCAGATCGACAACCTTTCCTCCCCTGATTTGATCGGCTGGCAGCATCGTCATACTTGTTTTTTATGATGCATTTGTTTAAAAAAATGTTTTTTTCAATCTGACTCTTTTTTGCATATTCATGATGGAATCTGGTACTGATCTAGGGGTTTTTTTGTATAAAACAATTTTAAATATGTATGGGTCATTTTCCTCATATCTGGGGAGGACCGAGATCAGGACATGGTTTTTATTCAGCATTTGGATGTGAGTAGCATGCTTTAAGCTACAAGCATCCTAGGACTAAACCTGCTACATGTTTTTTTTTGACATACAATTTCTCTGAATGCTTAACTGCATCTACAATTGTAACTTTTTATTTCCTCAATAGAAAGTTCGATTTTTGCCTTGGAAAAAAAAATATTCAATGTACATCATGCATCTAGTTAATGTACATATATCTCCCTCCATCTCTCCTTATCTCTCTCTCCATCTCCCTGTCTCCCATGTCTCTATATCTCTCTCTTTTCCCCTCCTTCCCTCTCTTTGTCTCTCTCTTCTTCCCTCTCTCCCCCCTGTCATATATATCTACATCTCCCTCCATATTTCCTTCTTTATCTCTTTATGTCGACCCCCCAAACACACATGCCCTCTCTCTCCATATCTATCTGTCTCTCCCTCCCTCCCTCTCTCTATCTCTCCCTTCTTTGCTCTCTCCCCCCTCCATCTATATCTCTATCTCCTTCTGTCTCTCCTTCCATGTCTCTCTATCTCACCCCCCAAACATACACACTCTCTATCCAATATATCAATCTCTCTCTCCCTCCCTATCTCTCTCTTCCCTCCCATCCTCCTCTCTCCCTCCCTATCTCTCTCTTCCCTCCCATCCTCCTCTCTCCCTCATTCTCTCTCCATCTCTCCCTTGTCACTCCCGACCCCTCTCTCTCCGCCTTTCTCTATCTATTTCTTTCTTCTTCCCTTCCTCTCTCTCCCAACCTTTCTCCTTCTCTCTCTTGAATCTCTCTATCTTCCTTCCTCTCTCTCCCTTTCTCTCACACCTCCCTCTATCTCTCTCCCTCATCACTCTCTCTCTATTTATCTATCTCCACCCTCCAATTCATTAATATATATTGAAATAAATGTAATCCAACAATATTCATTGAAATGAATGCAATCAATTAATTCAATCACACTTAAACTAATACATTTGTTAAAAATTAAGATCACTATCTTCTATACATTTTAATGTTGTAATGCTCACTGTGAGATTCATGTGTAATTCCTTCCATATTCAACATGACATTGACATGTGGAACATTAAAAAGTAGTATTCAATTAAAAATAGTTTATACTGTCAAAAAGCGAACATTTCAGGTGAGTGAACATTTTATTTAAAATGGAAATTCAAGTATGTTATTTATGGTTGAATTATTGTAACACAGAAATCAATGCATATTGTCAATAATTTGTTTGTGCTTACACTAAAATCAATGCACATCATACACCATACACCTAGTTAATGTACATCTTTCTTCATCCCTCTCTCCCATGTCTCTATGTCTCTCTCTTTGCCCCTCCTTTCCTCTCTTTGTCTCTCTCTTCTTCCCTCTCTCTCCCCTTCCATATATATATATATATATATCCCTCTATCTCTCCTTCTTTATCTCTCTATCTCACCCCCCCCCCTCCAAATACACACAATATCTCTCTCTCTCTCTCCCTCCATATCTCTCTCTCTCCCTCTCTCCCTCCCTCCCTCCCTCTCTCTCTCTCCCTTCTTCCCTCTCTCGCCCCTCCATCTATATCTCTATCTCCTTCCATCTCTCCTTTTGTCTCTCTATCTCACCCCTCAAACATATACACTTTCAATCCATATCAATATATTTCTCCCTCCTTCTATCGTCCCCTTCTCTCCCTCTCTCTCTTCCCTCCCACTCTCCTCTCTCCCTCACTCTCTCTCCATATCTCCTTTTTCACTCCCCCTCTCTCTCTACCTTTCTCTCTCTATGTCTTTCTTCTTCCCTCCCTCTCTCCCAACCTTTCTCGTTCTCTCTCTCAAGTTTTTCTCTCTTGCTTCCTCTGTCTTCGTTTCTCTCCCACCTCCCTTTGTCTCTCTCCCTCATCACTCTCTTACTCTCTCTCTCTCTCTATCTCTTTCCACACTCCAATCCATTAATATATACTGAAATCAATGCAATCCAACTATATTCACTGAAATAAATGCAATCAATTAATTCCATCACACATAAACAAATGTGTTATTTGAAAATTAAGATCACTATTTTCTATACATTTTAATGGTATAATGCTCACTATGGGATACATATGTAATTCCTTTCATATTCAACATGATATTGACATGTGACACATTAAAAAGTAGTATCAAAGTATAAAAAATAATTTATAATCCTCAAAATTTAATTATTTTTAAAATATAATAAATTCAAAATTAAAGCTTTACAAAATATAATACTCTCTAATTATATATATTTTTAACTCTATAATGTGATACCATCAATTTAAACTTAAAAATAATAATTATAAATATTAATAAATTCAAAACCTATTAACTTTGTAATGTGATACCATCAATTTTGATATGAAAATATTAATTTTAAAAGTTAATAAATTCATAACCTATTTTTAATACATTTAAAACGATAAATTATTCCACAAAATGATAAATTCTATACACCATACTATTTAAGAAGATAAATTCTTCCAGGAAACAAACTTATGGTGGCACACATAGTAAAATAATTTATGGGTAAAATAGAATTATGGGTAAAAGAGAAAACGCATTTAACAATCTTACTTTGGGTATTAGATTCAGAAGGGAAGACGACATGGTTGTGCTTGCAGTGCCACTGCATTGAGCTGCATTCACCGTCAGTAGGGAAATTTCCTCTCACACATACAAAACTAAAATATTAGGTCCAACTATATTGCTTATTTGTATCCTAGAATACCAATGGTATATGCACCATATTATTTAAAATGATAAAAAAACTATTCGAAATTATACAATTGTATAGACCTTGTATGCGTTTTTTCTCAATGTTGGAATTTCATTGATTATACATTTATATCAATGTCTAGAAGAGAAATCCCTCACAAAAGGTAATAAAAAGTTCAAAAAAATAAACTCCACATCAAGTTTCTTAGTAATCATAATCACTATGCTTTCATTTTAAAGCATGGTCTAATAGAAATTGAAATACAATTGCACCCTTGATCCAGGGGCCAAGAAGAAGGGTTTCCCTACAGGTTTGTATAACAAAATGAAAACACCTCTGTGAAATAGAATTTAATCTCAATTAATATTCATGATATTTGACTAAGCTAATGGGTCGAATATAAATTAAAAGTAAATATAATTTTAAAAGCAAGCATAAAGGACGAGAAAAATATAAAGGCAAATAATCATAATGATTCTTAACCTAAAACCTAAAATGTAAATGTGATTTATATGGGTATTACTAGAATCAACTCACTGATATAATCAAAATACACTTTGTTACCCATGCACTTTGATAATTGAATCTTATACGTAAAATACTTTGTTATTAGATCCATACTTTATAGAGCACCCTCATATACTAGGTTGCAGAGCGCCTCTCGATGCAATATTTTTTCCTAACAAACTATTTTATTAGCTGGTTTAATACAAAATTGATTAGGTTAGAGTGTCCACGAAACATTGATCATTTCAATCAAGATACATAGTTTCTCCAAAAGAAAAAACAAATTACAACATGAATTCTAACAATGAAAATTTGCACCCTAAAAAACCCATTCCCTTTTTGGGAATAAAATTACAAGTTTTTTTAAATTATCACCTTGACAATCAATGCTCTTGGAACCAATATCTTTCTTTTCTTTTTCTTTTTCTTTTTCTTAACCAGCCGATATGTTTTTATATTAATTTGAAGAAACAATTATACATGAACTAAAGTTATTGGTTTACCACTAGGGAAACCAAACTAGGAGTAGAACCAAAGGTATTTTATCCATTGTGTCTAAGATGAATAGCCAATCCGAATGCCATACCAAAATTAATTATGCCTATGATCATAAATTTCCAAATAATTAATTCTAAATTGAGAGGAAGTGACAATGCTTCTACTTCTATAATAAAAACACAAAAAAATCATTGACTTGTACATAACAGAGATTAAGCAAAGGGTGTATTAACAACATTATCAACAATATGTCCATGAACACCCCCCATGCAATGCAAATATAGATCTTATGTCCTCTTGGCAAGATTTGAAACCTTGTGGTTGAGTGCCTTGATCGATAGTTGTAACTTGTTCAATTAAAGTAAAATATCCTGATATGCTTCACTTCTCTCCACTAATATCTTACCAATAATTGTTTTGATTTGCTGATATAGGTTCACTATTTTATAATACTTGGTATCTTGACTCTTTTTGTTACCACTATTTGGAACCCAAGATCCTATTGCTTCCTTAATGTTGGCATTTAAATTTAATCCTCGTTCCAATATCACCTCTTCCTCTACCAATTCTATTTTGACCCGAACTTTAAGTGGAGTTTGCATGCAAAAAATATACGTGAACAATTCAATGCCTTGTTGAGCTTGTGAGATAAACTACTTGTTTCAACCTTGTCAACCCCTATGACTAGGACCATTAGGGGCCATGACTCATTTCTTGAGAAGTGTAAAATCTAGAGGGGTCAACGGTAAATGGAAAATCCATTAACTAATAGGCCCCAAAGAATAAATTACCATTTGCAGGTTAACCCTTGTATGCATTGTTGCAACTAGGGATTGGTGAAAACTAAGGGGACTGAGACCAATAGTGTTAATAATCTCTCAGGTAAAGGTTGTCTACAACCATGAATCCCACAAAAGAACAATATTAGACTGCTCATAATGTAATATAAAACCCACCAAACTAAACTTATATTGACGTTAAGTAGAGGTCAATAATTACTTGAGAAACTAGATAAAAAGACTCATCCACTTAACCCATCAAGTTGTTAAGTGATCATTACTATAGAGGGGTCGTTCAAGCATCTAGTAGTAGCATGATATTGAGCTAGTTTCCTTCCCTCAAAAATCTATTATGGTAATAATTTCGATATCACTTTCACCCATTATCATCAATGTTTGCATGCTATAGAGGAGCATAGGAGCTTCCATCTATATCCTTGGGCTTTTAGTGGAGAGGGGGAAATTGATTGTCATGATGGGGTATGAATCACATCCCTGCCACCCCAGATAAGGGCCTTGCAATCAAATTTCAAGACCAACCCTTGAATTGAAAAGAGACGATATTAGTAACACCCTCTTTTTATTTCAGTTTAAAATTGTAGTATTTTAAAAACCATGTCCCAAAAACCCAATATTATTTCAAAATAAATCATAAAAAACAAATAAGAAAAAGGTAAAAAAGGTAAAAATTTGAAATTACCCCAAACATAAAATGAAAAACATAATTTTCTTTTAAATACTTATATTTTTATTTTATTTTATTTTATTTATTTATTATTATTATTATTTTTTCAAATAAACATTTAAAGATAAATAATAATAATAATAATAATAACGAAAAATGTACATACAAGAACAATTCCCATCAAAGATATCCCAAATGATTGGGATTAATGGTATTATTGTTATCTACATTGGTTCAATTCCCCTGATTAAACTTGGTGCATGAAATATGGGTTGTGAATGTGGGCTTTTCATATGCAAATTAGGGATATAGTGGCATCGTTGAGGATTGACCTTAAATCATGTGGGTCGATATACTACCCAGTTAGAAAAAAGGAAGATAGACTAAAAATAATTAACTAAAGTAAAACCCAATATCATTATATAAAAAGCAACATAATACAATTTTTTTTTTAAGGATTAAATATAAAATAATAATAATAATAAAGGGTACAAAAATACTTGGCTTAGGCTTTCCAAAACAAAAACTAAATCTCAACCAATTATCCATACAATTAATCAAAATATCCCTGTGTATACATAAGGTAATCCTTGGGAGATCCAACTCTGTGATATAAAAGTCTAAGATAACATCTAAAATAGTAACCAACAAGCTACTAAGGAGCATAGCTAAACAGACATACAAAATACAAACACAAACTTGGTGACATAATTCAACAGAGCATATGAGAGGGGCCTAATTGAGGTGAGGTTTCCTAGTCCTTTCCTTTGCTTAGTTGTTTCTTCATAAATTCATCCTCAATGATAATTGGATTAGAGCTTATTCCTTGAAAGGTAGAGGTGCTCAGGAGCTCCACTATCTCTTCATCTTTGTCAAAACCTTCAATCTATGTCGTGAAGCTAAGACCAAAAGCAACTCAATAAAAGATGGTAAATTGGCTTCCAATCTCTAGAGCCTATCAACATATTCAGGTTCATAAACTTTTTGGTTTTCAATAATAATGGATACTGATGTTTTGGAAATCCATTAGAATTCCATTTCCTTAACAATATTGGGTTCTATGACTGAGAAAACCCGTAATATCATACACATTTTTGAAATTATTCACTTATCTATTCATTTGAGGTGTGTTGACATTGTTGCTTCATAGAGTTCACTAAGGTTTTGACTTCCTTCTAAGTTTCAATGGAAGTGATTTTTTGAAAATGTTGTTAGGATTAACTAACAACCCTCTGGGCACCCATGCGATGGGGATGTGGAGAGGCATGCCTTCGGGACTACCCTCACCCATTGTACCTCCAGCTTGCCCCCATTTTATTAGATTATGAAGCCTATTTCTTAAGCATGATTATCACTCAAATGAGGTTATGAATTGACTAACACAAATGTCAATAAAGAGCCCTATGAAAGCTCACACCACTCGAAAGAATTTGCAGCCTCAGAAAGACAAGAGGACAAAACTAATAACATAAGGAAATAGTAGTCAGAATCCAGCCACTAGACAAAAGACAAAAACCAACAAAATCAACCTAGTGACAATTGTGACCACCTAACTAGAATAGAGTTGAGTGGAACCAACCAATGACTGCCCATAAAATAGCAAGGAAAAAAATAGGGAAGTTCGAGGGAAAATAACATTGGCCAATCACAAACGAACTAGAGGGACAAGATTATAAAAATTACTCGAAGCTTCCAACTATTTGGTGCAATCCTCACTTAAATGAACTTGCCCACTTATCTACGTGATCATCTTGAGTACAAGCCATGACTCTCCTAAATGAGTTTACAACTCAACATGTACTAGACCCATCATGTTTCATATTTGTTGGTTCTCCATTACCATATTGCAATCAAAACCTCATTTGACACATAAACACAAATGTCTTGTCAAAGGTACCATTGTGCATGTCAACCATCATGCATTAAACCACCACGTATGCATGGTGTAGTTGACTCAACCTCCAAATTGTCACCCAATAAAGGCATATATATATATATATATATATATATATATATATATATATATATATATATATATATATATATATATATATATAGAGAGAGAGAGAGAGAGAGAGAGAGAGATCTAAAAAATATAAAATAATAAATTTAGGAAAAAGAAATACACTAGCCTAGATCCATCATAACTTTGGATCTATCAAGCGTCGAGAGGGATCAAATCTCTTGAGGTGCAAACCTCTTTTTTGAGTGCACAGCTTGAGGAAAGGTTTGAAATTCGAGAGATTTGATCCCCCTTGGCACTTAATAGATACATAGTTAAGATGGATCTAGGCTATCTATATATATATATATATATATATATATATATATATCTTCTTGTCATTGAAAAATTTTTATTTCAGTGACCATTCATGACCCAAAGAGAGATTAAAAAGGAGTTTTTGCACATTTAAATAGGCTATATTACATAAGAATACCATTGGCAAAACCATGGGTTGTCAAAACCTGGAGCCCAACAACCACCAATGGTAACTTAACTCTATGACCTTAATTTTACTTGAACTACTGTCAATTACAAATAATTTACATTATGATCAATATTAATTTCTCTTCTTATACTTTTCTCATAGCCACACTTGGTACTTTAGCCATCTTTTCATATCGCTCAAAGGACAAGGGAGGTTTAAATCTTTGACCATTCAAATATTTTACTTGAGATATCATAGTAAATGTCATACCATGTCTCTCTTTCTTGCCATTATTAATTGCAACTTTCTCCATAATCAATCTTTGTGACTTATGGATTGTTAAGTCACATGCAAGTTTCAAATAAAGTTGTTTTCTTTTATCTCTTTCAATAGGTGTAATAGGAACTGTTTGAGGCGATGATTCATCCCATGGTACTCCCATATAATTATCAAATCTTACTAAAACATATGTGGGTGGTTTTGGGGCTAAGACTCCAAGGTTATACACATTTTTTTCAACAATTCCAAGAGCTCCATTTATGAGTCCTGCATTAGTCCATATGTTTGATGTAACCATCACTCCAGAGTAATTGATATAATAATTGAAAAATTAATTATTTCTAAAAGTAAGGTAAAAAGGGAATTAAGGGAACATATAGGAATTATTTCATTTATTGTGATTATCAATGGTTATGAATCTATATATCATTTCATTCCCTTCATAAATTTGGATTAGTGGTATGAGAGCGGTTTGCTCTGTATCTATTTTTTGATGCATGTCCCCAATGAGGTCAATGTATAAGTTGGGACTCAAAATACTTAAGCCCTTACAAGACCATCCTCGTCGACCCCGATGGCTTCCCATGGCAAAATAAAAAAAGATGAGGGTTTAGGAGATCCCATTAAATTGTTGCTCGAAGAAGCCCTTGAGTGACAAAGGAACAAGATGATGGATAATTTTTCCCAAATATTTCAACAGATGCCAATAGACAACACTTCTTCATAAGCGACCACTTTGGAGGTTCCGCACCCTTTAAGGTATAAATTAATTTCTATATTCCTATATTTGATGGATAGATATGGATTTTATAGGTAAATGGTTAAATATGTTAGAAGGATTTTTTTCAGTCCACAATTTTTCGGATAGAGAAAAGATTACCTTTGCATTCCTTAAGGCTTCCCCCCATGTCAAGAATTGGTGGGAAACTTACTGTGAGCAAAGGGCCACAAAGGAATCCACATTATTTTCAGTCTTACCCACTTGGTACAATTTTATGGATGTTGTTAAGGAATATTAATTAATATTAACATTAAAAGTAATCATTCCTAAAAGGAAGGGAAAAGGGGAATTAAGGGAAAATTTAGGAATTATTTCATTCGTTGTGCTTATTCATGGTTCAACCTTTGCTTTCTTTCATGCTGAATGTGCCCTTCGTCAGGGTCCGCTCTCACCATTATTATTTCTTCTGATGGCTGAAGGTTTGGACATATTGCTTTCTAAAGCCAAAAGGAGGGGTGATCTTAAGGGTGCCACAGTGGCCAGTGATTTAGAAATAACACTTGTCATGTTTGTACATGATATTATTATGTTAAATTATGGGTTCAGGCAAGACTTTCTATATATAAAATCATCCCTATCTCTATTTGAGAAGGCTACAAGCATGATGATCAACCTTCAAAAATTTATGCTGTGAGAAGTGGTTTTTTCCACAGATGAGTCTACAAATTCCCAAAATCTATTTCCTTTATATACAATAATATCAATAAAGGGATCAAATACCTCGAATTTCACTTGAATCTCGATGATTAAAAAAAGGCAGATTGGTTATGGCTAATAGCAAAGATTGAGAAGAGACTAAAGATATGGAGTTTTAGATGTCTTTCTCAGGTGGGTAGATTGGTGCTCATTAAATATGTTCTGGAAGGAATTCTAGTGTTGTAGATGTCATTATCTTAGATTCCAAGAGGGGTCTTTAACTTTATCCCAGAATTTGTTGTAGATTCCTATGGATGGGCTCAAAAGATGGTCAAGTTTCTTCCTAGGTCAAATGGGACAAAATTAATTTGCCCAAGAAGTGGGGGGTGGGTCTGAAAAACCTATTTTATTTTTCAAAGGCACTAGCAACCAAAGTAGGGTGGATACTTATATCTAACAAAAGCCTATTGAATAAGTATTTTAAATAAAGTATATTTCCCCAATATCTATTGAAGATTGGGTGAGGCTCCCAAACAAGCATAGGGAAAATGTTTATGTGGTCTAGAAAGTAGTGTTAGCCTATTTCAGTGTGATTGTGAATGGGTTGGCAAGGAATTTTAGCTTTGGTGAAAATTTTAGAATCAATACAAACTTGTGGGTTAGATGTGGAGAGAATTATATTATCTCACAAGAGATTATTGAATTCCTTAACGTACATAGGAGGCTTAATCTTAATCGGGTGGCAGACCTAGACAAATAACTATATGGACTCAGGGATGGGCTTATGCTAATAAATTAAATTTGTTGGATGCTTAGTTAGTTCAGTGACAGGAATATAAAAATTCTCCCAACATTTCTCATGTAAGACTAAGGGACAGGGCTGACACTTTGAGTTGGGTATACTCCCCTCATAGGGAATACATGCCAAAGATGGGATAGTTTTACATCATTACTGACAAAGAGTCCAAATTGTTAGCTTGGTGGTGGAAGACATTAAGGAAGTTAAGTTTTCCATAAACAACTTGACTCTGCCTATGGTGCATTCTAGAAAAAAATATTCCCACTGGAGATAACTTAAAGAAGAGATGATTTTTTGGGCCTGGCTGGTGTACACTCTGTTAAAATGTCGAAGAGACAGTGTAACACCTTTTCTTGGTATGCCCTTTTTCCACTGTTGTATGGAATATGGTGCATCTCATTTTATCATTAAATTCACTGGAAGGACAACTCTTGGAAAATAAGCTTGACAACTATGGTGGGAATAAGTAGCCCCTAAAAAAGTCATAAATATTCCTCTTATCATTAGTTGGGGCACATGGATTGCTCAAAATAGCAACACTTTCCAAGCAAAAATAACAACTCCTGAAAAGGTGGCAGCTCAAGTCTTAGCCACTTATGATTTAATTTCACATGTTGTCTCTATACACATGATGCGTAATATCACTCCAGAAGTAGTGTACCATTCCCAACAATGGGATTATTTTGATGGGGCTTCCCTTACTAGGGATGAATACTCGGGGGTGGGGGGGGGGGGGGTAGGTGGGTGGGTGTGATTCTATATTTAAATGATAATAATTTCTATAAACTACAAAGTGGGCTAGGCAGGGGCATTGATAATTATGGTGAATTATTCAGTTTAAAGCTCTTGCTTCTTTTTGCTACTAAAAAGGGTTGCAAGGAACTACAGATCTTCAAGGACTCTTTTGTTATTATAAATCGGTTTAATGAGGTCACCAAATGTCACATGCACACACTGATTCCTATTTTGGATGAGATCATGGAGTTAAAATGTGGTTTTGTTCATATTTCCTATTGTCACATCTATAGGGTGAGAAACTCCACTATTTGATGCCCTTTCCAAGGCAGGCTCGAAATAGAAGTCTGACACATGGAAGATCATGCAGCAGAGAGATGGAACACATTATGAGTACTACCACTGGCCTTTCATAGAAAGACTACAGATGGACTTTGATCATGTTTAAGGACACCTCAACTGTTTTTATTCTATTATTTTTCTGAGATAATTTCTTCTGGAAGGTTGTAAGCATTTTTACTTTGACTATGTATATATGTAAATGTGAAATTATTAGACAACTTGGGAAATGCTTGATTGGCCTACTATTTTTGCTTTTGGAGGGATGGTTGTTCTTCAAAACAACTTCTTTTGAATGCACCTCTATGCATATATAAAATGTAATTTTAAATCATATTATTGAAAATTATGATTTTCCTTCAGAAACAAAAAAAAAATCATGCGACCTAAACAATTTTTTTGTTTTTTCTTTTAATATTTCTTTTTATTTCGTTTAATTTTTTTTAAAATTAATTTATGTTTTATCTTATATTTTATTAGTATTTTTGATTTCAAGCTTTTGTGATTCATCTTGTTTTGGAGATTGTTTTTATGAATTAATCACATCAACATATTTTGGTTGACGTTTCAAACCCACTAATGTGGTTTATCATCAAGACAAAGATGAAGAATATAATCTATCCAAAGGGTTTAAATAGTCAAGATGCAAAATGTTCAAAATATAAACATTGGAATATATATTTTCATGAGTTTTCTTTTTAATATTTTTTTACAAATTTGTGTAATATTTTTACTTTTATTTATTTTTTAAATGAATTTTGTATTTGTTTTCTTCTAAGTTGTTTGGTACTTTGTCTCTTTTTCAATATGTTACTTTAAAAAAAAAAAATAATAACATTTTAATAAAATTAATATATATATCGATTTTTAAAACATTTTGTTTTATTTTTTATCATTGTTTTTTTCTTCTTGTTCCATTTTTTTTTGAATAATTATTGATTTCTTTTTTTTTTTTGCTAAGTTGTGTGATCCCTAAGATGATCACACAGTTAACCATTGGCTTGAGAAACCATGAGCCAAGGGCATTTAAGCTGCCGAAATCACCCAGAGATCGTGCTCGGCATGGGCCCCTCCAATCCTTAACATGGCTAACTTTTTACCCACAAAGTTTTGAACATGTGACTTTCACATCATAGAGTGCCTTAATAATACACCCCATCAGTATCTATTCTATGCCTTGTGGGCAATAATTATTGATTTTTTTTTTATTTTTTTTTGTAAGTCAACGATCTATTCATTCTTCAGAAAATAAGTACATCATAAGCAAGATGCAGGCAGTCTCACCTTGATTGGGTTTGTTAACCACCGCATGTAGCATGTGACAAAAAAAAGGAAACTAAAGACATTGTCCATAATTGAGAAGGCCAAAGGCACTAGAAAACACATAACACAAAGATAACACCTGTAACCATGCTACTCATCTGACATAATTGAGGTCAGGTTGTTCGAGGTTGTACCGAGAGGAGGCAGGTGGAGAAAAGAGCATTGGACATGTTCTTCAAAGTGAGCCATCCAGGACTCCAGCTTCTCCGTTTACAGGTTATGTCCTTGCCAAACCACCACAACTCATTCTCGAACATGGCACTGAAAGTAGTGCATTTTGTTCAAAGTAGCTATGAGTTCAGCATGTTCCTCTCGGTAGATCCGATCCGCTATTTCCGACCGCTCCCGCAAGGATTGAATCAACTCCCTACAATTCTCCATACAACATGGACAAATTCCCCTCAAAAAATTCATCGCACATCCTGCACTCCCTCATTGGCCCATGTTGTTGTGTCGCCTTGCCCCGCCCCTCTACTAACATTGCTCCATGCATCACCCACGTCTATTCGCTGAACCACCACGACCACGACCACCACACACACTAGATGCCACCCGCCTCAAGCACCCTACCATCTTGCCACCTCGACGAGCCCCTGAAGTCTCCACTTCCAAATCCATTGTCTGAAATTGAGCCTCTCGGCCATCCTCATTGGGCCTCGCTGGGAAGGAGGATTGTCCTTGACGTGGGGTTAGGTGTGATGGGCCTCTAAATTAGACATAAAATAAGGCCCATATAACCTTTCTTAGGCCCATCTAACCTTCCTTACGCACATAAAAGATATATTAAATCTATCCTACACTTAATAATGTTTTCTTATGATTTAATATGTACTTAGGAAGGTTTAAAGCTAGTTGCATATTTGTGCCTAATATTGGTTATTTTTGTAGAATATTGTGAAAATATTGGGCAGATTACGCAGATTTGGAGAAGGAGATAATTTAGGGACTTGCTCCATGCCACTAGAAGATCAAGATTGAAGAATAAATGAGCACAATATCAACAAATTTTTGAGAAATCTTGGAGAGATTCAAGGGGGTTGTCCACCCTCCTTAACTATCAAAGGCAACCAAGCAAACTGAAGACAAAGTGCACTCAATCTATGGTTTACTTGGAGTCAAAGTGGACTCAATCACTATTTTCTAGGAAGCTATTGGTAGATGCCCTTGAGGATAAATAAATTTGATCAAGAGATAAATAGGGTCGATTCTGGTCCATTCAATGCCAATCCATTCCATTCCATTTGCATTCCATTCCATCCCATGACATTCCTTCCATCCTATTAGGCTTTTGTTGTTTAAAGACCTTCAGGATGTATTAAGACTGTATTTTTGTAACGCAATGAGTAGTCAGATGTTATTTTATTGATCTAGTTACAGAGAGCGAGGCTCGTGGGTTAGGGCCCAATCAATGTGCCTCAGCTTTTCTGTTGTTATCATTCTTTCCTTTATGTCATCTAGCTAGTTTTGTTTCTTTCATTTAGTTAGTTATGCTTCTGATAGTTTCATTTCTATTTAGTTTTTGCTTTCAGTGTGCTGTTGTAGTTTTTTATTTGCTTATGAGAGTAATAGAATAGAGGAAAACTCCAAAATTTGTGGATCGAGCCTTCCCCTCTCATCTCTGTCCATAGATTTCGAGGAGGGTAGACCTTCCCACGGGCCAAAAATTACTTTCTGTTCACTGCTTCTAAGTTTAGGGAAGAAATTGCATTACCAGTCTGAGTCTTTCGTTCACTATTTTTATCATGCATTTTGTCTGTTTTTCTGTGCATGAATCCGCAGGTTTGTTTACAGGAATAAGTATCAACAGTCCTAGAAAATTTCATCAAGTTGTCCCGCTTCATTTTCCAGTTCTGTTTTCACGCTTGAGCACTGATGTTGCGCCTCCATTTCACTCCTTCTTCCCTCCTTATTAGCTGCCACACCCTTTTTATTAACAAAAAACCAATTAAAAGTTTGACCTTCGCCTTTCTCCTCGAAACTCCCGCTCACCGTACTTCGCTCATTGAAAATCAAAGATCTCTTGTGTTCTCTGTTTATGCTCTCCCATTCCAAGCCTCGATTGCGATAATATTTCCGTACACCGCCACATCATTTGACTTATCACATTTTGCATTTCGCTCCACTGTCCTGTCGGATTTCACATTTTGCAGTTTCTTTCCCATCGCATTTCGCTCCCGCAACTGAACAACACTTCTGCTTCTCCACCAACCTTGTGATATTGCGATATTACGATATCGCATGTCACATTGCCATCCTCCCATCACACTTTTCAAGGCCTCCCTCTCCAAATAATTTTTGCGATATTATGCATTGTAATAAAGTCCAAACACCTTTTTCATTCCTCTAAACCTTGTTTCATGTGTTAAACCTTCCATTAGCATCTTTATCCCTTTCCCTCTGGACTGCAATCAACACTTTTTCAATTAGAATTGATTTATGGATAGTTAGCTGCATGGATAGAAGCATGGTAGATATAGCATAAGATAAGTAGGGTGTGTTTATTCGATTGGCCAAGTTAAGCGTGGTTTAAATTAGTTTCCTTTCTGCCATGTCTTTTCAACAAGTTAAATTAGTTTCCTCTCCATCATTTCCTTTCTGCAATTTAAATTAGTTTCTTTTCTACCATTTATTTTCAACAAGTTAAATTAGTTTCCTTTCCATCATTTTCTTTCTGAAATTTAAATTAGTTTTGTTTTATTTATTTATATTGTTGCTGCCATTTCTTTTTAGCAAGTTAAATTAGTTTCCTTTCTAGTCATTTCTTTTCAGCAATTTAATTTATTTTCCTTTATGAAATTTATTTTAGTTTCATTGAAGTGTGACAGACTTCACTGAGAAACCCTAGAAGTAGCACCCTTTCGTAGAGCAGAAGAGGATGACATGAGTAGAATACATCTGCTGTGTATATAGCACTATCACCTCCAAGTTTGTACGAACCCTGGGTTGATAAAGTAAAGTAGAGAAGCCCCTGGGAGTTGTAGCACTCTTGGTGCAATACCAGGGCTCACCACTTTTTGGCGTTGTTGTCGAGGAGGTGTCTAGTAGATGCTTTGAGTCTGTTTTAACATTCTTTTCTGCTTTCCTTTTACATGTTGTTTCTTAAATATTGAATAATACAAAAAAATATGATTTTCATGCCTCATGGGAGTAGGAATACTCAGAAATTTTTAAAAAATACTTCTCCAATACCAACCCCACCACTTGACCACGTGGTGTAGTAAGAACCACATCACCATACACTTTTGAAGGTAGAAGAGATGGATGGATATGATGACAATGAAGAAGATCTTATTGGGTTTCCCATTCAAGATATGGACATCAGTGTACATATGAAGAACATCCCTCCATATTTCCTTCCCAACTTCCATGGTATGAGGACAGAGGATCCAGAAACATTTCTCTTTGAATTTGAGATACTTTGTAGATCTTATGGCTACTTATCACACTCTCAAAAACTAAGATTGTTTCCTGCAACATTGAAGGATAGACCTCTTAAATGGTTCATGAGTCTAGCTACTATTTCAATAAGATCATGGAATGATATGCAATATATATTTCTAGAAAAATATAAAGATCATGATCTTAGAGAATATTTTTTTAGAATGAACCAAGAAGAAGATGAGAGCCTTGAGGATCTAATAGAGAGGTTCATGTATAATTTTAATAGAGAAAAATTGCATCATTTAGGATTTGACACACTAAAAACCCTCTTACTTAGAACAATTAGGGATGAGTGGATTGATCTCCTTAATCTCATGAGTGGAGGAGATGTATACCAATTTTCATTTGAAGAAATTTGTGAAACATGCAAGTGCATATCAAGAGGAAGGGAAAGAGTAAGTAAATCCACCTCAACATTGGTAAGGCAAGATGAACTTGGAAATTTGCTTGACAACTTTAAAACAGAAATTCTTAGCAATCTAAGTGAACAAGTAGAAATTTTAAGAATGCAAAATGAGAAAAAAGAAGATGCTAATATTTTTGTTATCCATGTAGAATAATATGCTACTAAATGTTGTCCATCATTCCCCAGGTTTAAAAAAGTTCACCAGGAAGACAATGAGTAAGGAAATCACCAAAGAAGTTATGTTGTGTATCTCCAAGGAGACCCTGGCAACCTAGTCAACTTGATATGATGAACGGACCCACTTCAAAATTTCAAGCTTATTCACATCCATCTCAAACTAATTGGGACACAATCCCTCCTTGGCAACCTTAGCCATCTCAACCCCAAAACCAATCTTGGCAACATGGTTGGAAAGGACCTTATTGGGAAAATCCACAATATCCTCAATATTTCCCTCCATATCCTCCATACCCAAGTCCATGCTATGCCTACCATCCACCTCCATCACAACCATAGCCTCAACCAAATCCATCTCATATATCCACTCCCACTCAACTACCTGTACCACCATTTCCAAACCCATATAATGAAGTATCTCAACTCACTTACAATGTTGAGGTACAACACTTCCAAACATCTCCTCTTGATCTAGATGGTATTCATCTTAGTTCAAGAAAGGTATTGCAAATAAGAGATTTTCTTAATGTCATTGAAGGAAAACATCAAGGAGAAGAATATCCAAACAAGGATATCAAAATATCAAGGGCTGCACTTGATGAAGAGTCGGCATCAGAATCAGATGTTGAGAAAGTTTCCTTATGTTTACCAGCATTTCCTCCATGTTTTCAAGAGAACAATCAACAAAAAGAGGAAGATTTGAATGTCATAATAGATGAGGACATCCAAGGTGATCCAACTCATCAAGTGGGCCACAGACATCACAAGTATATTGACATATGGTTCCAAACAATCATTAAGTTGCAACAACACGCTCTTCTCCAACAATACTTGATACAATCCCAGTCAAAGAAATTCATCTCTCATATTCAGGTACATGTCAAAGCATGTATTCCAAGTGTGCACATGATTTTATCTGTCATCTTGATGTGTACATGACTCCATTGGAAGTATTCCTATACTTGAAAAGGTTTTGTTTTTTCAATTAGAGTAGGAAAGTGAAAAAAGAAAAAAAGAAGAAAAAAAGGGAAAGAATAATCTCAGGTGAAAACCTCTTTTGAGGTGTCTGAGATTGGCTCACTGATTGAAAACCTCCATGAGGCAGTCATTGGGTTGAAAAAAAAGAGGAAAATAAAATATTCTAGGTGAAAACCTCCTTTGAGGCGCCTAGGCAGACCTACTAGTGGAAAACCTCAGTGAGGCAGCTAGTAGGCCTTAAAAAAAAAATGCATTTCTCCATGTATCTCTTTCTAATGAATGCAAGTGCTCTCCAACCTTTGCAAGCAGAAAAAAAACAAGTTGGCACAAAAATAAATTTTGGTCAAGACCCCGGTCAAAGGTAGTAAAACTTGGACTTCCTCCTCCTGTGCTCAGAAGCTCCAAAAGGACCTCAAGTAGATTATCACATGCAGCTTCAGAGCAGCTTCAGAACCACCGAAGACAGCTTCAACAACCATGTCAGTAGCTTCAATATCACGTACAAAAACAAATCAATGGTAAGGGTAAGGTATGCGATCATCTAACCGTTTCTTTGAATTTATTTTAGCTTAAGAAAACATAAAATGGTGTGAGAAGCAAAGCTTTTTTATAGCCAACATCAGTAGCATGGAAACCTTAGCCTTATCTAGCAACTAGCCTCACTTTTTCCACCAAGAAGAGGAACAAGAAAAAAGTAAAAAGGACTTGAGAAAGTGGGTATTAAGTAGTTCATTGTAATGGAAGACAAGGAGTGCCAAGGGGTAACCAAGGGCGAACTCAGTTAACATAAAAAGAACTCTGAGTTTATTTTTCATGCAATAAAATTAAGAAGAAGAAGAAGAAGAAGAAAATAGAAAAAATTAAATAAAAGGTGGACCCACCACCTCTTGGAATGCAAAATACAAATTTGCTTAAGGCATCTGAGGACCTCTATGCAACACCCACAAGAAGAAATGCAAGAAGAATAGCAAGAAGATTAGCATGAGGAGCAGCGCATGGGCTAATAAACAGAAAACGAAATAAGCCAGCATGCAGGAAGAACCAGAAGGTAGGGAGGATGGATAGGTCGCTCAGAGGATGAGCAACAGTTTCAGTTGGGGGGTGATGATGGGCCTCTAAATTAGACATAAAATAAGGCCCATCTAACCTTTCTTAAGCCCATCTAACCTTCCTTATGCACATAAAAGATATATTAAATCTCTCCTTCTACACTTAATAATGTTTTCTTATGCTTTAATATGTTCTTCAAAAGGTTTAAAGGTAATTGCATATTTGTGCCTAATATTGGTTTGTTTTGTAGAATATTGTGAGAATGTTGGGTAGATTATGCAAATTTGGTGAAGGATATAATTTAGGGACTTTCTCCCTGCCACTGGAAGATCAAGATTGAAGAATAAATGAGCACAATATCAAGAAATTATTGAGAAATATTGGAGATATTCAAGGGGGTTTTCCACCCTCCTTAACTATCAAAGGCATCCAAGCAAACTGAAGACGAAGTGCACTCAATCTATGGTTTACTTGGAGTCAAAGTGGATTCAATCACTATTTTCTAGGGAGCTGTTGGTAGCTTCCCTTGAGGATAAATAAAGCTGATCAAGAGCTAATTAGGGTCGATTCTAGTCCATTCGATGCCATTCCATTCCATTCCATCCCATGCCATTCGTTCCATCCTATTAGGATTTTGTTGTTTAAAAACCTTCAGGATGTAATAAGATTGTATTTTTATAATGCAATGAGTAGTTAGATGTTATTTTACTTATCTAGTTTTAGAGAACGAGGCTTGTGGGTTAGGGCCCAATCCATGTGCCTCAGCTTCTCTGTTGTTATCATTTTTTCCTTTATGTCATCTAGCTAGTTTTGTTTATGTCATTTAGTTAGTTCTGCTTCTTATAATTTCATTGCTGTTTGGTTTTTTCTTTCAATGTGTTGTTGTAGTTTTTCATTTGCTTATGAGAGTAATAGAATAGAGGAAAACTCCAAAAGCTGTGGATTGAGCCTTCCCCTCTCATCTATGTCCATAGAGTTCGAGGAGGGTAGACCTTCCCATGGGCCAAAAATTACTTTCTGTTCACTGCTTCTGAGTTTAGGGAATAAATTGCATTACTAGTTTGAGTCTTTCTCACTGTTTTTATCATGCATTTTGTCTGTTTTTCCATGCATGAATTTGCAGGTTTGTTTGTAGGAATAGGTATCAACAATCCTAGAGAAGTTCATCAAGATGTCCCACTTCATTTTCCAGCTCTATTTTCACGCCTGAGCACTACTGTTGCGCCTCCATTTCCCTCCTTCCCTCCTTAACAACTGCCACACCATTTTTATTCACAAAAAACCAATTAAAAGTTTGACCTCCGTCTTTCTCCTCGAAACTCCCACTCATTGTACTTCGCTCATTGCAAATCGTCAATATCTTGCATTCTCTGTTTATGCTTTCCCACTCCAAGCCCCAATTTCGATATTATTTCCGTACTCTGCCACGTCATCTGACTTATTGCATTTGGCTCCACTGTCCCGTCGCATTTCGCATTTCGCAGTTTATTTTGCATCGCATTTCACATTTCGCTTCCGCTACTGAACAACACTTCCACTTCTCCACCAGCCTTGCGATATTGTGATATTGCGATATCGCATATTGCATTGCCATCCTCGCATTGCAATTTTGCCATCGCACTTTTCAAAGCCTCCCTCTCCAAATCATTTTTGCGATATTATGCACTGTAATAAAGTCCAAACACCTTTTTCACTCCTCTAAGCTTTGTTTCGTGTCTTAAGCCTTCCATTAGCATCTTTAGCCCTTTCCCTCCAGACTGAAATCAACACTTTTTCAATTATAACTAAGTCATGGATAACTTAGCTGCATGGATAGAAGCATGGTAGATATAGCATAAGATAAGTAGGGTATGTTTAGCCGATTGGCCAAGTTAAGTGTCGTTTAAATTACTTTCCTTTCTTCCATTTATTTTCAACAAGTTAAATTAGTTTCCTCTCCATCATTTCATTTTTGCAATTTAAATTAGTTTCTTTTTTGCCATTTCTTTTCAGCAAGTTAGATTAGTTTCCTTTCCGTCATTTCCTTTCTGCAATTTAAATTAGTTTCCTTTTTTCTATTTCTTTCAGCAAGTTAAATTAGCTTCCTTTCCTGTCATTTCTTTTCAGAAAATTAATTTAGTTTCCTTTCTGTCATTTATTTTCTGCAATTTATTTTAGTGTCATTGAAGTGTGACAGACTTCACCGAGAAACCCTAGAAGTAGCACCCTTTCGTAGGGTGGAAGAGGATGACATGAGTAGAATGCATCTGCTGTGTACATAACACTATCACCTCCAAGTTTGTACGAACCCCAGGTTGATAAAGTAAAGTAGGGCAGCCCCTGGGAGTTGCAACACTCTTGGTGCAATACCAGGGCTCACAAGGGTGCATGTTCATAGGACCGACATCGGCTTGAGTCAAGCCATTGAAAAGGATATAGACATCACCAGGTGCATCCATGACTTTACCTTCCCATGCCAGCAAGACTCCCCACACTAGAATCTGCAGATGCCATCCACCCTGATGGAGCTGAGTACTCTAACCACCCTCTTCGTTGCGATGCTGAATGAACACTACCAGCCCACTTCCCCACAAGTCTATCCACCACTGATCCAGACACAAAATTCGCTTGTAATTCATATATTTCAAGAAAAAGAGGTCTAGAAAAACACCCAATATCCCAACACACTCTGAGAAGAATCCTCCCAGGGACACTAGAACTAAGAAAAATCTTCAACCTCCCAAGGCTACAATCCTTTCACCCATGAAAATGAAAAATTTTGCACACCACAGAACAAGGCAGCCCAATTATGGACCCAGAAGTCAGGGAGGGAGCACCATCAATAGAACCGCCACCAAACCCAACCACAGAGCCTTCAGCGCTGCCTGCTTCTTCTTCCAAAGTACTAGAAACACAGAGAAACTAATGCACATAAACACTAGAACCTCTGAAAGGACGTCTCCTCCATAAACCACACACTGCACTCACACAGAAACAATAAATACCACCCATTAAAAAAGAAAGTTACCAGTTTTCAAATCCAAAATACAAGGAAGGAATGCCACCGCCGGGGTCGCCACCTTTCGCACACAAAAAACCATCAACGCTTCCTACTATGATGAGTTGAATATTGATAGCGTGCAATGAGATGAAACACAAACCAAATATACTTGGCACCTGCAATATTTTGTCGTTGAGCTTTGCCTCCCACGCTGGTCGAGGCAATGAAAGATTTCACACGAATTGTGTTAATCCCTCTCATACGCAGGGTAATGTGAGAGGACAGGGATGCTAGTCCTCGACCCGATTGCCAAATGTTAACCGTCATTTCCACGTGGTGCCTCGTGTGCCTGGTTCCTCACCCCCATTGAGGAAGCCTCTTCCATTGTCACAATTCGTTATAGTTCCACCAGGTGTGCATTTAGGAATGAGAGGGCCAATCTTGGAGGAGTTCCTGCCCCTGGTGTTCGCTACCCCAATTGGAAATTTTGTAAGCTAACTTATTTCCTTCATGTTACACCAATTTTTGGTCATCTAACCTATTACTATTAGATGGACTAAAGTACACCATGTAAGACCAATTTTATCATAGTAAAATTGCTTTCACTATGAAAAATAATTAAATAACCCATAGTTTATTAAATAATTTATGGTCCAAACAGGAAACCCCATGAGGAATAATTGAATAAGTCCTTATTTGTTTGATTTTCCTCAAGGGATAATTAACTAAACCACTGTTTAATTAATATTCTCGGTTATATTTAACCCAAAGCATGAGAATTAAGTAGATGAATTATTATTTATCTTATTATTTTTTAGGAATAATTATTTATTTAATTATTCCTTAACCTCATCCTTGAAATAATAAATAAATAATTTATTTATTTATTATTTCTAAATAAAGGGATTTAACCAATTCTAAATTCCTTTTCCCTCCACCAAAAAAATAAAATATTCCAAGTAAGTTGGATCTAGATTTGGTTAATAATATTTTAATTATGCACCAATATCTAGACTAACTCAATATTTTGTTATAAATAGAAGGGTTTTCCATTCATTCACTACCTTTTGTCACCTCTTTTTGATCACCGTTTGATCTATACTTTTGGTCTGACTTTGATCCTCCATCATTGTCATATTTTTGCTACTTTTTCTTGTGAGCTCCCTTTGAGTTCTATTTTGTTTAGGTTTTCTGCACCATCAAGAGAGCGATCTTGGATCTGAAGCGCTGAGGACATATAAGAACCCATCCCATTGAGGGGGACTGGTAACATATTTTTGTGCTCCCTTCCCAGGTGTCATAATACAAAAAATTATTTATAAATTCTTGTCTTGTCTATTGGATGTATGGAGCAAATCTTGTTTATTTCCGTTGTTTAATGTCTTTAACTGCATAGATCTGGATTTTTGTAGCATTTATTCTGATCACCTACTGCGGATCTAAGGAAATTGATAGCCACATTTGATGTTAGGGCTATTTTTTATGCACAACTAAAGTGAGTTTTTTTGTACACTTGCGATTAGAATTCAGACTAACAACTGGCGACTCCATTGGGGATTTTAATTACGACCACTGTCATTTTTCAAATCCCTGCATGACCAAATGCTTCAGCCACTAGGGTTTTTATTCAGCTTCTTATTTTGCATTCCTTGATGTTGTTTTTAACCTTTTTTACCCTAAAACAATATAAATTCTAACTTTCGTGTGTTTCTGGGCCATTTGCGCAGGTAACAGGTATCAACCGCGACAAAGACATAAATTTTTTCTGAAACTTGCTGCAGAGACAACCAAAAGTGCAGGTCATAATTTTCAGCCCAAAAATTGCGACCTCAGATCTCAGGTGGTGGATATCTGCCCAGAAACTACGACCTCAACAAAAAGCAGGTTAGTACCTACGACTTGCAGTTTTTTGAGGGATTTTTTTGTAATTTTCACGGTTTGTCAAGGGCACTGTTTAGGGTTGTCTGACCTCCATATTTTTCCATCTTGGACCTGTAATTGCTTAGTTTTACTTATCAAATTAGGAATCAAACCCCTTAGGGCTTTAGTACGCTTCCACCTTTTTAGGAAGAGTTTAGCTAAAGTAGGTCTTCTGAGATTTCAGTGTTTTTTAGCCATTTTTTTAGATTTGAACTTGTCTTTTCAGATCCATTTTAGATTGATTATTGGTTCATCCTAAACACCTCTTTTCAGTTTTGTTTGGTCCTCCCTTTAGGGTCCCCTATGTTTCCCGTTAGGTTGTAGCCTTTCGCCACCTATTTTTCAGCATTTCCCCCTCTGGTTTTTTGCTGTTTTCGACAACTCTTTTAAAAAAATCTAACCTTTAGATCCCTGTACCTCTTGACCTTAGATCTATTAACCATATTGTGTGTTTTGAGTATATTTCACCCACCCTTAGACTAGTTGTTGGGAATCCCTCCTTTTTGGGTTTAAATTAATGCATCTTTAGCCATTTATTTTACTGTCGCTTTCAATTTTATTTACAGTTATACAACAATTTTTTTCTTTTATCTATACACACATCTAGGAGTTTTTGTCCTACTTCAAGCTTCCCCTTCACTATGACACTGGTACCAAAATTTTGACTGCTTTCTATCAAACTTCTGCCACCCACCTATATGACCATGTTCAAGAATGGCACAAAAGGAAGAGCTTATGTCGAGCTCTAATTTTCGAAGACTGTGTCTACATGGACTGGTTTCTCAGATCCATTTTTCCCTCTATTGGTAAATATGTAACGCCTCACTTTCCTCAGACTGAGGAAGAAGCCCTCCAAGTTGCGTTGAAATATGACTTGGTATACATGCAATATATTTATGTTTATGCTGTCTTACCTGATCTCTGTAGACCTAGTGGTGCCAACGCACCGGGGCATCTCATGCCGCTGACGGTATCATTGGATCCCTTTCACATCCATGCACTCATCCTCCTATGGGTTTGGTTTCCCTCAGGGAGGGGCCAAATCCTCTTGCACTTTTCCCCCCTCTCGACAGCATGTATCCAGGACACGACATGCCTCACGCCTTTTCCCAATCGCATCCTCTGATTCCAGGGCATGATATTGCCCAACCTGTTTACCCCAATGTTGCTAGACCTCCTTACTATCTGTATCCACAGCCAGGTGTTGCATCTCCTCCAGCACAATCACCTCAACCTCCCATGCCTTCTCAAGCTCTGGAGCAGTAACCACCCCCCCTAGGGTCAGGTGTACGCGCAACAAAGTGTGACTAATCCTCCCACTTCCAAAAAGAAGAGGAAAGGCAACCAAAACCAACTCGGTCAAGGTAATCAAGGAATAAATCCCCAAGGGAATACATCTAACACTCCAACTCCACAATAGGGCGATCAACCCAAGCAGAAGATGCCTCTTCATATGAAAAAGCCTTATTATTATTGCGGTGTCCATGGTCACTATACCCATTATTGTCCCTTTTTACCTCAGATGCATCAACTGTGGGAAGCTCAAGCAACATCTCGAGGACAACAAGGCTCTGCTTGGATTCCTCCTAATGATGCGCCTACTCAACATGCTGTGTTTACCAATCCTCTCCCCCAACGAGGATATGTGGCTTCCCAACCCCTGAAGGTTAGGCGACCGCTCAACCTCCTCCATCTGGTACCTCTGATTACTAGATCCTAAGGATGCAATCTGACCAGGAAAATACCGCCAATCTCAACCTTCAGACTCGGTCATGCTAGTACACCAAGCCTCTTGCTATGTACGCAATCCAGCTCCAGTACTTAGGTCCCAGAGAGCCAATTTCGACACCCAATGGTCCTTTACAGATCCCTTAGCCTAAGGCAGCGGTACATACCAAGATCCCCAAAGGACTGTTATGCTGAAACACTTCTTTCGGTAAAGCTGCCCACACCTATAGTATAATAGATGACTTGGCGCAATCCCCTGTCGCCATCTCAATGATGGAAGTCCTCTAGTCATGCCCTTCACAATGAAAATCTCTACTAACTACCATGGGAATTTTGGATCCTTCAGATGATTGTTTGATGGTCTTCGATGTTGACAAGTCAGAGCATCCATCCCTACCTGCATCTGTAACCTTCCAAAGACCTGTCAAGATCTAGAATGCCAACATCTCCCGATGTATCATTGACGATGGGGCATCCACTTGCATGATGTGTGCTTCTATTTGGAAAAAGCTTGGATCGCCTGAGTTAGCCCCTTCCACTATCACCCTCCATGCGTGGGATGGCCACTCTTCCCAGCCCCTTGGCATGTTCCGCAACTGTCCTATTACTCTTGCTGGAAAAACTGTTTGTGTTGACGTTGAAGTCATTGATGCCCCCTTAGACTACAACATTCTATTGGGTCATAGCTATACTTATGTGATGTATGTTGTCCCATCTGAAGTTCACTGTAAGATGTGCTTTCCTCACAACAGAAAGATCGTCACTATAGATCAGCTGACATATTACGAATCGAAGTCTCAAACCTCTCTAGAGTCCATTATTTCTTCGGTGGAAAATAAAAAAATAGTCAAACCTCCAACTAGTCTCACCCGGAGTCTATAAATATTCCTCTTTGCTTAGTTCATTCCCTGCTCTCCCCTTTATTATCCCTAACCCTAGCTCATCAAATGTTTTCCTGATGTAATCGTCTCGGCCCGACCTCAAACGGTCTGGTTTGACTAGTCAACAACCTAGCCCTTTGCAACCTGCTCCTAGTACTTCAACTCAACCTTTGAGACCTCCTCCTCAAGGCCCTTCATTTGTAGTTGGTGTCCCTGATCCTATTTTTCCTCATGGAACGGTTCCCCCTAGCCTTAACCATCTGGGAGCTATTCCACTTAGCCATTACCCATTCGGTCAGATACCGTTTTTTTCTCCCCCTTCCGAAGTATTTTCGGTACCTCTTATGGCTACCTTGACCCTTCCCAACATGACCCTGGGGATCCTAGTCTGGTACATTGATCCCCCAGCCAATACCCCGCTTGGTCAGCTCAAGCCTTAGACTTCTTTGACCCCGGTCCAACCAGTCACTATGACCCCTCCCTTCGCTTCTGTGCCTCAACCATCTTAACATGAATCTACTCCTGTTACGAAAGCCTCCGGTGAGGGGGGAAAATCCCGCAAAAAGGCACCTAAGAACAAGGATGCCTAGACAACACATGCTCCTCCTAAGCCTCCAAAGCGTACACTTATGTGTGCTTTGTGTAATGTTGTCGGTCATGCTATCTACAATTGTCCCGAATTGCCTCGTCTCAAACCCATGGTCAACGAAGTGTTTCCTGAGTCTGATATCCTAGAAGTCCATGTTACTTTACTAGCTTCAACCAAGAAACTCAAGACTTTGCACACAAATAAAACTTGTGCTTTGTGTAATTTCCATTGCCACTATACTCACCTCTGTCCCCGCCTCGATGATTTTCGCACCTCCTTGGAAGCGGTTCGCCAATTCGAGGCCGAGCACAATGAGTCCATTTATCCATTACTTGCGAGTTTTGCTTCGGAAGAACCAGAGGACACATCCACTCCCATTGACACACCCCCTCCCGATGTTGAGATGACAGAGTCTTTGGCCACTATCCTCTACCTGTCATCATCTATGAGATCCACGGTGGAAGACCCCTCTTGGGCATCCCCTTCTATTTCACCTAACCTCCATTCAACAATCACCTTGGGCTCAACATCGATAGATTATTCATCTACTTATTCTTCAGTCACCCTCCATGACGATGTGCATGTGAACCTCATTTCTCATGATGATGAGTCAGGTAGCTTCGTCACATCACATGGCCTTTCTTCCACTAGTCACCCCATCTTCTATTGCGATGATGACATTATGGAAGCATTTACCACCCCTGACTTTATCTATCCCCCCTTACATCAAAACCATGCATTCAAACCACTTACACCTTGTGGTCATTACATTGAAACCCAATGTTTTGGTAAGGGGGAACCCGTATTTGGGAGTCCAGGAGAAGAAATTCTCCACAACCCTCCTAGTGCATATGGTAGTGTCGACTCTAGTACCATTATTCTTCCCCATTTAGAAGAACCTCTAGGGTTCCATATCACTTCAGATCACTCTAGGGATGATCCACTTCATCATTCCTTCATCTTAAATCAACAACCCAATCCCTCATACATTGTTGTTGACCAACCTCTATATTTTATTAGTGAGCACCAGTTCATTATCTTCGAAGGCACTCTTTGGTATAGTGACACCATGTATGACGCTCCATAAAGTCCTCCTTCTAGGGGCATCATTCCCACCTTCGCATACCAGATCAGTCCCCTCCATCACATATGCTTGGGGGCATGCTTGGGGGCATGATGGCACCCCTGGCTACCTTCTCACATGATTACCATAAGTCTCGACCTAGACCCCATCAATCTAGATATGGTCGATTTTCCTCCCATTCCTTGGATAGTTGGACCTACCAGCCTCTCTGACGAGCCATATATCATAGATGTTTGATACCCTATCTTAAAATATTCTACTTTGTGTGATACCATGTTTACCACTTGGTCCCCATGTTTGACTTGGTGGGTGGGGATGATTGTACACATTCTCTAGCAGTTCATTCTCATATTCTTTTCATACCTTTATTCTTCAACCAGACCATCCTTCCAAGAAGCATTAAGGCCATCCTTAGACAAGTAAGGCCGCCTACCAGAAAGTCCCGAATCCTGATTCTAATGGTGGGTTTGTCTGCTAAAATTGCTGCAAGATTTAGGGAATTTTCCTCCTCTCCACATTCACCACAACTACACTTGCAAATGAATCAAATTGGAGGGAAATTTCCTTATTAAAAGAAAAACCCCAAATTTTTCTTTCGCCAATTAAGACCAAACTGTAGCTTGGTTTGACAAACCGTCAACACTGTTGGAAATCTCTCACCTAGCACTCAAATGGGTATCCTTTCATTTTTGGCGATTTGATAATTCACCCAAAAGCCTTTCTTCCAAGAAGGGTCACTTTGCCGCTTCTCAAAGTCGAATTTCCTCACTTGCGCCACTTGTACTTGGGGCACCAATTTTCCCTCATACTTGTTGATGCTCGTGTCGATTTTCGTCGTGAGTAATCATATTTTAATCATGTTTTCATGGTCCCCATAGGGCCTATTATGTGTGGCAACATCATCGAGTCACCCTTGTTTAGAGAATCTGAGTTGAGTCATCATCGCATGCATGGAGTCTGTCCTGAGTCCCTTTTTGTCTCCCGCCACAGTCTTCCATCCTTCATCACTTTGTACCTCTCTCGTGTCACACATTTTGGCCTCTAGTCAGACTGTCCCATATTCCTTTCAGATCCGAGTCAGTAGCTGCCAGGTCATCCATGCCCTTTATGCTCTAACAAGGGAAAGTCGTCATCCCGCTACTCAGTATCCCCCATTCCACCATCATCCCTGGTGTTAGTCTATCAGTCGCTCTACTATTATCCCTCGTGCCTTAGGTTAGGATTCCTCATTAGCTCACCTATGGAAGACATCCTTCTGTCGATATCAACTTATTCATTCAAGAAGACAGGTCTAGAGGGCAGTGTACCTTGGTTCCAGCTTCCACTCTTGTTCGGTGCCTCAGATCAGGAAAAGGGACCCCTTATTTCCCTTTGACTTGATTGTTTCTCAGTTCTAGCTCCTTATGGCATGATCGAGATCCATATACATGATGGTTTAGTGATGTAACAGATTGTACCAACGATTCCGAGGTGTGTGTGAGATGTTTCAGACCTCATGAAGGGGTGGCCCTTTAGGTAGCCCCCACATACCTGGATGACCTCTTTTACTACATCCTTGGATGCAGCTCTACAGATTTGATGGTTCCGGCCTTAGTCGCTTGCAACGCCTTTTTACTTTGCATGTATCATTCAAATTTTCAGAGCCCTTTCCTGTTTTATAAGGCCTCTTTGGTTGTTATTATATCTCATGTACTCATATATTATTGTATAAGTCCTGACTGTTGTCCCAGGAATAGTATGTATGTGGGATCCATTATGTTTTTTATCTGGCCCATATTTATGCTAGCATGTACTATATAGTTCATTCCCATGTTTGATGAGAGCATCATTATTCTTTGTACTTTGTCATCTCGACGGGCATATGTATGCCTCTCTTGCCTCATTGAAAATAGGTACTCACTCATAAAAGAGACTTGTCACACCTGTAAGTCTCACCTGCTCAGGGTCTTGTCCTCTCTCGCTTCAGTCCGTGTTATATTTCTCTCTCTCCGACTCCCATTCGGTGTCTAGTGATTATGTTCTTACAACGTACTTCGGTTATACGATTAGCTCCTAACGCTCACACGTTGGGGGGAAATCCGTTACACCAATTTTTGGTCATCTAACCTGTTACTATTAGATGGACTAAAGTACACCATGTAAGACCAATTTTACCATAGTAAAATTGCTTTCACTTTGAGAAATAATGTAATAACCCATAGTTTATTAAATTATTTATGGTCCAAATAGGAATAATTGAATAAATCCTTATTTGTTTGATTTTCCTCTAGGGATAATTAACTAAACCACTCTTTAATTAATATTACTGGTCATATTTAACCCAAAACATGAGAATTAATTAGATAAATTATTATTTATCTTATTATTTTCTAGGAATAATTATTTAAATCATTATTTAATAATATTCCTTGTTGAATTTGACTAAATCATTTCTAAATAATTGAATAAGTCATTATTTATTTAATTATTCCTTAACCTCATCCTTGAAATAATAAATAAATCATTTATTTATTTATTATTTCTAAATAAAGGGATTTAACCAATTCTAAATTCCTTTTCCCTCCACCAAAAATAATAAAATATTCCAAGTAAGTTGGATTTAGATTTGGTTAATAATATTTTAATTATGCACCAATATCTAGATTCAATCAATATTCTGTTATAAATGGAAGGGTTTTACACTAATTCACTTTTATTACTTTTTTTATCACCTTTGACCAATTTACTTCATCATCAGTTACATTTAATTTTTGCTTGTGAGCTCCATTTGAGTTCCATTTTGTCTGGGTTTTTTGCACCATCAAGAGAGAGAGATCTTGGATCTGAAGCATTGAGGAAATGCAAGAACCCATCCCATTGAGAGGGATTGTAACTGTTGGTCATGTTGATTTTAATACCCAAGCACCACATATATTGTCAACCCGGGAAGGTCTGTTTATTCCAAAGACAATCACGCACTGGATATGCTCAATTCCAAAAGCAAGGAAATGTTGTAGTAGAAGTCACACAATTATCAATCATACAAATCTAACTATTCACACCCCACTTTAACAAAGCTGAAGCCTACTTGTGTTATAGCAGAAGCAATTCCTCTATTGCAGTATTTCATTAAAAGAATTCTAGGAAATGGTAATGAAAGGAAATCACCCTGCAGGAAAGGAAATCAATCAACCATAACAGGGAACAGAACCCTATTCCTTCAAACAAGAATCTTCAGCACCTGTTGCTTGACACTAATCACACTGTAGAAAAATATCAATCCAAGGAAAGCATGACCCTATTCCCATGAACAGGAACCTTCAGCACCTGTTTCCTGATATCAATCACACTGCAGAAAAATAGAATCAACCTACGGCGAACAAGACCCTATTCCTCCAAATAGGAATCTTCAGCACCTGACTCCCGATATGAATCACACATTGAGAGAGATCTTGGATCTGAAGCGCTGAGGACATACAAGAACCCATCCCATTGAGGGGGACTGGTAACATATTTCTGTGTTCCCTTCCCAGGTGTCATAATACAAAAAATTCTTTATAAATTATTGTCTGGTCTATTGGATGTATGGAGAAACTCTTGTTTATTTTCTTTTTTTAATGTCTTTAACTACATAGATGTGGATTTTTGTAGCGTTTATTCTAATCACCTATTTCAGATCTAAGAAAATTGATAGCCACATTTAATGTTAGGGCTGTTGGTTATGCACAGCTAAAGTGAGATTTTTTCCTCATTGCAGTAGAGAGGGCGCACCATTCGACCAATCCAGGCCACCATTTTCTGATTTGTCTGTTGCAAGTAATAGTTCTTCCCTTAGCCTGCATTTTACCTTTGCTTTTAAGCAATTTTATCTATTTTTTTCTTGATTAAGGGGCCCTTGAAAATCTAGGACACACGTGTGACCAATTCAGATTCGACCCTTTGGGTCCATACTGATTGCCCTGACCCTTAGAGGATCAGTGCGATGCCAGTGCGTCAAAATTCCTAGACAAACGTGCTGACTCCGTGAGTAGATTTATTTTGATAGATGCTCAATTTTCACTCAAATTTTCGTCAAATTTCTTCCATAAAAGATGTTTAATATTTTTTAATTGATGTTTTGCAGGTAAATCATGGAAATAGAGTGGAAAGAAAGAGGCCACGAGGCTAAGGACCAAGAAGCAGCTCAAGATCCAAACTATATAAGAGCACTACGTAACTGTAATTTGATAAAATTATTCCGAACACTTGGGATGCTATCCCAAGTGGATCTATTGCATTACTTGGTGAGATGGTGGGATATAGACCACCAAGTATTCATGATTGGTGGTCAAGACCTAGAGATCGATGTATCTGACATCTATTTCATCACTGGTTTTTCCAGGAGGGGATTGCTGGTCCAACTAGCAGAGTCTAGAATAGGTGGCGGGAGCACAAACATTCTTATTGCCAGACATTGCAGTGATGGGTCTCAAAATACCAAGAGTGGAAAAATTGACATAAAAAATGTCAATGATCCAACTCTCATGACAATCCTTTACAAAAATTTTCGAGTAGTAGGGGTGAAAGCCCTTCATGAGGTGAGAAAATCTCACTTCTAGTACACAGTGGACTGCATGAGTCCAATGGTTTTTAACTGGTGCGAGGGATTGCTTGTTAACATGAAGGATAAACTCACCAAGTGAAAAACGGTGAAGTTGAAGAAGTTTGGATAGGGTTCGATCCTGGTGAGTCTCTTATTAGAGAGGGTGCCACTGTTATGTTTCCAAAGGATAGACGTGGGACCTCCTGCGCCAAGGGATCCACAACTTCAGAAATGGATTGAGTTGATGCCTCACCATGGTGGCAGGAAAAATATGTCATTCCTCCTTGCTTTTTGGATGGGTATGCCAGCAACTGATCATGATCGATGACTGATGATAGGCAAGGACTGATTTAAGGGGAGATCCTGATATTCCTCTTCCACCAAGAGGACAGTGGGATGACCTCGATAAGATTTTTTTTTAAAGTTTTTTCAATATATATATATATATATATATATATATATATATATATATATATATATATATATATATATAGATATATAGAGGCTATCTAGGAGTAGCAGCGATTGATTTGTTCATCAAATCGAGGCAGTTGTTTATGATGAGGTTGATAACCCTATAGTTGAGGTGGAGCGTAACCTCTCAGCTCTAACCAGAGGCATACCCGATTATGCTTTTGTCGATGATATCCCACTGCAATATCAGAGACACACTATGGGGGTTTCAGCTAGACTACGTCAACTATTAGGTTGAGCGGTCAAAGTTGTTACATACTACCATCAACATCATGCTAGAGGATATATATTCCTCTTTATTTATTTTTACTGCACTTATGTAGGCTTAAGAAGCCATGTGTCTTGGAACACAGATTTTGACATTTTGATGTACCATACTTTTTGCAAACTATATGTATATATATATATATATATATACACACACACATATGTTACTTCTATGTAATGTTCTTGTCATTACGATGTTTTGGTTTTTACATGAGATGAAAATGACTGTCTAACACATAATTCTCTAATGCATCAGTTATTTTATTCAAATGTCTTGGAATATGTTGATAAGTAATGTAATCAGAATTTCATTCCAATAATCGAACACGTAGATACATCCGTAATATGTGAGGGATTATGAATGAATAATTTCCATTCAATTGTAGCACAACGAGTTGCGAATCAATTTTAACAACCAATGCCCTAACACCAAGAGCAACAACTTCCGATAATAGTTTGATAACCACACTATATTTGATAATGTGGTTAGTTGTTCGACCTAAACATACGCCTTGTAAATTCACTAACTTGCCATTAGGAGCAAACAATGCCTATGTTGTGGAAGACAAGTTCTGTGTACTATGACAAGCGCCGTCAGTGAAACCAACATAATGATTTGACGACATCTGCAAACCAAGTGGAACATAGGGTAAGCAGAGGAAAACATGTCCGCAAAAGAAAAAAATCATATCAACACAGAGTCACATATTTATCATAAACACACAGAGTCACATATTTATCATACTGTGCCTTAACTCGTTTCCAGAGTCCTTTGGAAGCTACATTAGCTAAAAGGTTTGCACTAGCATTCTGGAGTCTGGGAATTGATGAAATATTAAATGCTATAAAATGTTCAGTCAGATCTTGAACTAAAGATTGATAATGCTTTAAATGACCTGATAAACAATGTATAGTATTGCGTACCTATCTAATTACAATTTCAGAATCTCCGAAAACTTGTATATACTTGATGCCTAATCCGATTGCTTTGTATAATCCTTGGACTAAAGCCTCGTATTCTGCAGTATTATTGGTGCAATCGAACTCGAGTCTGTAAGTTAGCATAATTTTGTTTCCCTATGGACTAATCAACACGCATCTTGCTCCTGCTCCTTCATTAGACTTAGAACCATCAAAAAATAAATTCCAAAATAAAGATTTATTTACAGGAGTATCTATAAAATTAATACATCTAGAACTATCTATTTGAGAAAAATTTTCTATTTGAGATAAAATAGAATGTTCTAAGTAAGGTGAAGTATGAGCATTAAAATTTCCTAAGAAAGAATCAACTAAATAGTTGCCAATAATATTATTGCTGTATGCTACCGGCTACCGGTTCATTTTCTCCTTCCAATTCTGTTACTATGTATTTCTACTGTTTTTCTAGCTCAACCTTTATCTGATTTGGTTTACCATTGTAAGGAAGCCACATGTGTGACCAATTAGTTGCAAAGTATCCATGAAGTTTTTCTGACCAATCTCCGCTAAGAATTAAGCCATAAAATTCTAGAATATCTGCAACTAAAATGTCGATAACTTGACATACCTTTGGATTAGATGACAGTCTTATGGTAACCTGATTTAATCCGCCAATCACTTCAACTTGCGATCGATTAGCTGAAATATGCGCACAGCAAAATTTTGTGGTTGAATGTTCAATTTTGCACATATTGATTTTGGTAGAATATTAGATGAAGCTCCAGAATCCACTAAACAATTATGCAAATTTTTATTGAAAACTTCATAAGTAAGAAGAAATGGGGGAGTATGATATCTCGATCTTCCTCCAATTAAAGCGATATTTTCTAGATCAACTTTACTAATCATATTAGTTGGAGGTCTTCCCATCTCGTTGGAAGCTTGAGAGATTACAGGATCGGGAAAATATTTTTCTAGTAGAGCATGTAATTCTTTCAAAAGTACCTTTTGCTGGTGTTTTAACTTGCTCAATTCATAAAAAGTGATGTTAGCCCTGGTCTTCTTCATTTCTTCTACGATATTATACTCCATTTCATCCGAAACGATCAATGTTTTTGATGAAGTTGATGAATCTGTTTGGACTGGGCTGGTTTGAGTTGCTTTAGATGTCGTTTTATTAGGTGCAAATTTATCCTTAGTCATTGAGCTTGCGATCTTTGACTTAGGAGTAGGTTGAAGAGGATCAAGTTGATTTCTACTTCGAGTGCTAACCGGGGATGTTTCTTGATCTTCCTCATTTGGGAGGATGAAATCCCACATACCTTGTACCTCTACAACTTCTTCTTCATCGGTAGTTTCTTCAGTAGCAATGTCCTCTTCTTCTTCTTCGGATTCAACATTTGTAATAGCATTTGGTGGCTTTGAATCAGTTGAAGGATTTCTTATATAAGGCTTGAAATACTTTTTAGAAGATGTTTCTGCCAATTGTTTCTTAATGTCAACCATTTCGTTGGACATGGTTTTCAAAACTTTTTGCAATCCTTCTAAATCGAATGGATCTTTCGATTGTTTTTTCTTGGGGTCTTCTTTAAAAGTAACCTTTTTGGATTTTCGTTCCTCTATAGCATTTTTCTTTTCTAGAGCAATGATACGTTTTTCTACTGCTATTGCTTCCTTCATATTGTCAGCTAAATTTGTTTTGTTAGCCCTATCAATGAAGATTGCTATATTTGATGGTAAAGCTGAGATGTATCATTCACTTCGCACTTCTTCACTAGGCTTGGAAGCAGTAGGAATTTTATTTAATAGTTTATTGAAACGTGAATTAAAATTCTTGATAGGTTCTTTTGACTTAGCTCGAAGATTGGACAGGTCATTGATCAGTGTCGCTGTAGACCTGTCATCACCGAACTTAGTCAAAAATTGATCTTGGAAGATATCCCAACTAGTAATAGATCCAGACGGTAATGAAAAATACCATGATCCAGCTGCTCCTTGTAGAGTATAGGGAAAAAGTCGGACGACAACATCTTCATTAGTAACTCCATTGAGATTTATGGACAACATAAAGTTATTTATATGCTCTTCCGCTAGCATGCATGCTTCAGGATTAAAATTAGGCAGCCATTTTTCAGGATGGGCCGGTATTTGACTCAAGGGTGCAGGCATTAAGACCACCCCTGGGTTATTCCATGGAGATTGAGCCATCGATGAACTACCAACAGAGGAAAGCACAGAAGACGATCCCTGCGGTTGGGAAGATGAGGATATTACGATTCCAGATGTTTGAGAAGGAGATGTGGAAGTTCCAGTGGACTGACAGACAATATTCTGAATTGGAGGGGTGGATGGTTGACTTTGCGGTGAAGAGGTTGAGATGGATGATGATGATGAAAGAGTCTCGCTATCAGACCCTTTAGGTGATTTCCTTGCTCTCTTCCTTGTAGGTAGAGGTAACTCAGTTGGTTGAATGCCAAACTTTTCGCTTTGTAATCTGGTGAGAGGATGAGCAGGGTTATATTGCGAAGTCACACTGCCTTGAGATTTATCAGATCTTTGAGGTGATATTGAAAATCGCTGAAGTTTATGAATCAAAGATTCAACTTCAGGAGGTTCAATAGCAGATTCTTTTGAAAAGTCAGGGTTTGTGGCAGTGGCTGTTGTTCTTTCGACTTCTGGCTCTAGATTTAAAGATTCTAAGTGCGATGGAGAAGTCAGGGGAGATGGTGAGGGCGATTTACTCTCTGAATGGTATTTAGATTTTGACTTACTTGCCATTCATAGTTCAGGGCCCTCCTTCTAGCGCCAAATATGTTGAAGCCCCGAAAATCGGGTCTACAACAAGGGGGATACCCACCCGGTCCAGACCTTGGTTGGCAGCTTCTTTTCCGTTTGGTATAGTGGGTTTGACTGGGGATAATGGGACCATTTTCCCAATATGTGTGTGTGTGTTGAGAATTGATATTTACTTTCTAAAAGTTCCTAAGTGAAATGCTTTTATTCTAATTCTAATCTATAACATGCAATTGTATTCTAATAAATAGAAATATCTAATTCTAAACTAACCCGGCATGTAATCTTTATGTTATGCAATCTAAAATGATTTCAAATAACAATTGGTAATAAAGATCATTCAACTGTTATAAGAAAAGAATTCAATAAAGATAAACCACTTCGTATAAAAAGTTAGACGAAACAGTTGTGAAAAACATATCGCATAATAAGCTAGTCATATATTAAGCATAAACAAATAGCTATCTCCGTACAAAAGTGCCAAATGATAACTCAAGCATTCAAGCATTAATACATAAACAACTGAACATAAATATCACTTTAACATAGATGCAAAAATAGTTAAGAGATAAAAGTACCATTTATAAATAGTTCTACTCATGAGCTTCAAGCAATAATGACTTATCTCTTCTTAATCCAACATCCACTAAGAGTACAAAAGTGCAACATCAGTAGCAGATATTAAACGCAGATATCAATAAATCCTGTTCCATTCATTCATCAAAACCTCCTCGGAGGGTGCAAAAATGCATGTTCCGAGGACAAGTTTTTGACAAATTTGAGGACCCTTCTCTAAATGCATGAGAAGGGTTTAAATAATACTAACTAAATCTAAAAATATTTTCTTACAAAAATTTAGGATACAGTTTAAATGAACGTCCTCTTTTTAGGCAAAAATAAAGCAAAATTAATACTAAATCTAAAATTAAAACTTAACAACTAACTACTTGTGAATCTGTTCTTTGAAATTGCAGGCATTCAACATTTGTTTGAGAAGAGTAGGCTAGCCGACTTCAGACATCAACTGTCCTGTGAAAACAGAATTGGCAAGAGTTGGTGCCATCTTCTCGGCAGAATTGATGATACACTTGAGAGTCATGCACTGGCTGTGTGGCTTTACCAGATATGCCCAGTAATAATCCCAATTCAACTTTGTTAATATTTTAATCGATTCTGCCTTTTCTTGAGCCTTCTGTTTCCAGTCTGTCTGCAGTTGCTATGCTTTCGGTAGGTGCCCTGGAGTAGTTTCTGAGATCAGATTTTCCTTGTGCAAATTTTCATTTATGCAATCAATAACATTGCTTGCTGCTGTAGCTGCTTCTTATGCCGCTTGCTCTGCTTTCCTGATTTGTGCATCCCAATTATTGAACAACATTTCTTTGTGATTGTCATTGATTATCGGTGCATCTGCTCTTTTCCCCTCCTATGTTTCTTGCCAACCCAAATAGTCAGTAACTCATTTATCAATTAAATCATAATAATGTCGTAAGTCTACGACTTGATTAGTGATTTTATCACTTGCTTCACAATAAGAGTTCCACTGTGATATTCTTTGGCATAATATTTCCTGTTGTTGCAGTGGTTGATAATTTAAGGAAATAGACTCTGTGATGAATTCTGTGAGCTTGGGATCATCCTTGTGCATATCTTTCATAACCTGTAGCTGTTTCTCTTTTTCAGCCAAACTGTTCTGATACCCTATCTGCATTTGTTGGAAGTCTTGATGTAATTTTTCAAGTTGTTTCTGTGCTTCATTGTTGGCGTTGGCTTGTTGCAGTTGTTGTTGCAAAATCTGTACTTGATCTTCTTTCTCATTTAGTAATTGTCGTACCTCAGATGCTTTATCAATGGCTGCAGAGGCATATGCTCCTGTGATCTGAGATAATTTGGTGATATTTTCAGTTGGATCAGTGGTAGGATCTTGCCATAGGACGTCTAATTGTTCTGCATCATGAGAGAGCACATTTTCCAATTTTTTTTCTTCCTTTGTCTTCTTACCACTGCCTTGTGTTGTGGACTATAAAATACATCAAGAGGAGGAATTTCTTCTATTTTGAGCATAAGTTCAGAGGATGGGGTAATGGGAATATGTTCCAATTTTGAAACATTGCTAGTTATTCCTGTGACTATATTTTTTGTTGTCTGTACATTAATCATAGGTGTCTGTGTGTTCTGTCCTTCAATATTGATTAAATCATTGAATGTCTCCAATTCCTTATCTAACTCAGTTCTGACTGATGGTTGCTGTACAATGAGAGGGGGAAGATTTAGCTGTGGAGAGGTCAAAATCTGTTGTTGTGGAAGCTCCTTTGACTGGGCAGTATCCCTTACTAACCCTTCACTTCTATCATGATCATTGTCAGATCTCTTAGAATGTTCAGATGTTTCTCTCCCGGACTTAGATTTAGATTTTTCTGTACTTGAACTTCCACTGAGACTAATACTGGGAGTTGGTTCCCTTACGAGTTCCAAGCGTAATTTATCCAAAGGGATAGTAGTTAACCTCCTTTCCCTGTATATCTTGAACTCTTGAAATTCTGCTGGAGGAAATCATATTTGGGCTGAATGTAGAACCTCTTTAAGTGTGCCTTTCTCTTGGAACATGTCATCAAAAATATCATCTTCTTTAGAAAACACTCTTATTTTGACTGTAGTAGTGAAATTTTTAACAATATCATAGGGGTCGAACGGTCTTCTTGAAAACTTGAACAAACGTAAACATGTAATGTTGTTTACTTCTTTGAATGCATGACCAACATCAAATAGTGAAAAGGCCCCACAAGCCACAAGAAATTGTGGCCAGATAGCCTTCTTTTTGTCCTTCAAATCTTTAGTCAAACCTCCTTCTTCGCAGGTTTGATAAGCAATTTCTCGTGCCATGAGTTTATCAGGAAAATACAAAGGTAAGACATGAGGGGAAGCAAAACTTCCAAATACCCTAACATATGTAAACAATTCTTCTCCAAACCATCTCACAACAGGAAGTATGTCTACCTTTGCTTCAGGGGAAAACCTTGGAGCATCTTTATTATATAACATTCTATACAGGGGTAACATGATTTCATGGAAAATCTTGTAAAAAAAAAGGAATGAACTTGGAATCCCACAATTCTTTGTGATAAATATGAATGGATAAGGGTTCTTGAGTCGTCCATTTCCAACCCATTAAAGGAAACTTGGAAATATAACAAATTGAATCCATCACATAAGCAGATAAGTAAAAATGGGGATAAATTCTCTGAGAAACAGTTCTTTTAGACCGGTAATTCAAAATGGCCGTGGCTAAGTTGTCAGATAATATCTTAGCCCAATCCACAATAGTAGCATTAACAGCGGCATTCAATAATGGTAGCCATTCATATGAGAACTTATTAATGTCTGGCTTTCCAAAAAGCCTACAGAGCATAGCAGCAGCAAAGCAATATGGAGAAATGAGAGAACCAGTACTATACATACCATGTTTATCCTTCTTTAGTGGTTCGTCTCTCCTTGACCAGTCCTTGGTGCATTATGCCAGGTTTTTATTTTCTTTGGCAAAATTTTCCATGAATTTTTTGTTATAAGTTGCCTGTGGCTCCGGAAAATGATACACGAGTCTCAAATCTTGTGGAGTAAATGAGCCGATGAGTTCTTGACCTTGAGTCTTAAATTGTCTGTTTGTAATATCAGTGCTGTCGAGTACCCATTTAACCATGTCCGTGTTGGGAAGAATTTTGGGCCTTGCCGCTATCCGGTGCAAGAATGAGCAAGCTAGCTCTGTAATGGATGCATCAGAAGACCCATGTGAGCCTGTAGTAGCTGTGATCTCCATTACTCTGGGGTTCTCTTCCTCAAGTAGATTATACATGCCCTCCCAAGTAGTAATACCAGCATCTTTGTTACAGGCGGTGTCTGTATACAAGGGCATCATTTATTTATCTTCAGAACTCAGAGCCTTGTCTTTCTTTCCCATAATACCCTGAATACTGCTTTGTATAGTTCTCTGTTCTTCGCTCCTGCAGTTTACGAATTAAGTGAGAATAATGATAGGAAAAAGGTGACGGGAAAGTTTAAATGCTGAAGACGTATAAAATATACCACCTTACGTGAAATAGCTCTTCGATCAGAACGAAACCATATTTCATTAATGGTTGACAACCAATTCATTGATTAACATTAAAGCGCATAACCAGGTCTTGGTTTATGGAAAGAGTTTTTCGTATAATGAGCCTTAAATATCTGCGATAAGGCGATCTGCGATTTGCTTCGCAATATCGCAGATCACAATCTCGTAAAATTGCAATATCACAATACCGCAATATCGCAATATCGAAAAATAGCTGGATCACAATAAATGAAAAATCTCCGTTAATGTGTTTTTCTGCGAAATGCGATTTGCGATATATGCCATCGCATATCGACGGTTTTGAAATTTTCAGCGTAACATATGACATTTGAAGCATGCGATGCGATGAATGTTATTTTAATGCATATTTTCATATCGTGTTGTCGCAATCTTAGAATTCCGCTTGTAAGGAGGTATTCATTACTTTCATGCGATGCGATATTTCTTTAAAGAATGATTTTATTCTATCCTATCATAAAACTTAAGTTTTTAGATTTTTCAAGGGATATTCTCCTAAGTTTATGATAGTAAGTTTTATTGAAAAAGGAAATACAAGCACTAATCGATTTTAATTTTTTTTTGACTAAGGGTCCCCATTTATTTAGTATTAGTGATAATACTAAATAAAAAGGGGGGTTGTTGCTGGCCACAACAATTGGCGATTCACTTGGAAGAACCAGTTATCTCTACTTTTCTTTTGAATTTTCTAAACTTTCAAAATAGAAAATTTTTCAGAAAATCAAACTTTATTATAGAAAGACAAAGTACATTATGCTTTTATCTATCAATGATATTTCGTTTCTTCTATATTTAACTTTGACTGTTGACTTCCTCAAGCTAGTCCTTGTATCTACATCAGTCACTACTTGGTTTATAAAGATAAAAACAAAGGCTTCTCTGTAAATCAGTTTTAAATATGCTCATTTGTCATAGGTAGAGCCTCTGCTGCCAGCAGGCGTTTATAGCCTCGACAAGGTTACCTGTTACCCAGCAATGATCCTGTATCCTACTTAGAGAAATATACAATTTTCAAAGAGAAATCCATATCCACACTTACTGTTTTTATTTTATTTTTATCCTTAAAGAACAATGTATTGGTTTAGTAGCCAATTTATGACAGTGCCATTCACTTGATTTATAACTTTGCTGAACAAGCTGGCTCGTGATGAGACCCCTTGTCTTTTGATTGCAATAATCTTGAGTCATTGCCCTGTTGTGGTATGCAGTATTGGCAAAGTCAGCAAGCTATAATATCTATGATCATGATAAGTCGGCTCGTGATGAGACCTCTTACTCTTTAAGTTAAAGTGTATCATTGGATTATTCCCTGAACATTGTAATTTCCTAGGTAGGGAGGAAGTCATTGTTTCCTTAAGATAGTTCTGGACGACAATGGTAGAGTTTTTTGGAAAGAACTTTTCTACAGAGAATCTTCATTTTTTTATTGATACTTTTCATTAGACTGATATAAAACAATTTCCCACTAAAGGTTTCTTTTTTATCAAAATTTACAAGGTTGAAACTAGTATCATTTCTAGGCCTAAAGCCTTTAACTGTATCTTTCAATAATAATGATCAATTTTCTAGAAGAATTCTATTTATACAAGTGAAAAAACAAAATCTAAAAGAGAATTTGTATCTTTTTCGTAAATTCCAAATGTAACCATTTACAACTGGTTTTATTATGAAAATAAAGAAAACTATTATACAAAATAGAAGAATGATCTCCTATGGAAAATATTTTTTGAGGATCTGTCCGTTAACAGGTAAAGACTCTCTTTTTCCTGTTAAATCCTGTAACACAAAAGTAGATGGACCTATGATCTCTGCGATTTGGAAAGGTCCAAGCCGCATTCGTTGAAATTTCGTATGTTTCCCTTTTTCCTCATGAGCCTTGTCCCATTTTAAAACCAGATCTCCGACCTGAAAGTCTTTTCTGGATATCATGTTTGAATCAAAAGAAGCTTTCACTAATGCTTGGTGATGAGCATGAGTTATTTTGGCCTTTTCTCGTTGTTCTTCCAGCTTTATTATTTCCAGTTGTCTTAGTTGTAAAGAAGAAGTTGGTGCTTCATCAATATATTGAACTAAGGCCAAAGAAGGAATTGCTAGATGAGTTGGAAGAACCACTTCTTTCCCATAAACTAAATTAAAGGGAGAAGTGCCAATGGAGGCTTTCTGCGTTATTCGATCTGCCCATAAAGCATATATTAAAGAATTATGCCAATTTTTATGATTTTGATCAATGGTTCGCTTAATGATTCTGATTAAGTTTTTATTTGTAGATTCAGCTAACCCATTCCCTTGTGGATAATAATTGGCAGAGTATTTAAGTTTGAAACCTCTCTTAAGTGCAAATTTAGTCATAGCATTACCAGAAAAATACGATGCATTATCAAACATTGAAGCAGAAGGTAAACCAAACCTGGTAATTATGAAATGATCTATGAACTCGATGATATGCTCAGCATTAGCAGTCTTAAGAGAACTGCTTCTACCCATTTAGTAAAATAATCAGTTGCTGTAAGGATATACCTATGTTGTTTAGAAGAGTGAGGAACGATCTCACCTATTATGTCCAATCCTCATTGATCAAAAGGCTGCTCAATGTTGACTGGTTGTAGTGGCAATGATGGTTTCTTTTGTCTTCCAACAACGGTTTGACAAACTTGACATTTCCTTACGTAGCTATGTGAGTCTTTGAATAGTGTGGGTCAGTAATAGCCTGCGCGGAGGATTTTATGTGCAGTGGCATCTCCAGCATAATGTCCACCTGCTGGCCCATCATGGAGTTCCTGCAAGACTTTTTCAGCTTCAGATTTCTCAAGACATCTAAGGAGAACAGAATCATAATTCATTCTAAAAAGAACACCATTCACAAGCTGATATTATTTAGCCTTCAACCTTAGAGCTCTTTTCTTGGTGTAATTGAGATTTGGAGGATCATATCCATTCTTTAGATAATATATGATATCAGCATATAATGATTCAACATCGTTTAGGCTTACCTCATACATTTGTATCTCTGCAGATGGTTTTTCAGAAATAAACGATGCTCCAGCTAGTATTTTGCAGAAGCCTTGACCTCTTACAATACTTGCTGGTTTTATTTTTACATCATATTCTTGTAAGGCAGTAACCCAATTGGCTCTTTTCTCACCCACATCTTTCTGTATTAGGAGATTTATTACCGCTGGAAACGGTACTATGATTTTTGTATGGGTTTTAAGTAAAAAGGGTCTGAAATATTTAATTGCTTTGAAAAAAACATAAGCTTGTTTCTCTACATCTGAATAATTAAGTTCAGCCCCCTGTAAATTTGAATTGAAAAAATCAATTGGGGCTTCTGCCTTGTCTTGATTTGCTTGAGTGAGTATCACAGCATATGATTTATTAGAGGCAAATGTATACAAAATAAAAGGATCGGAAAAATTTGGAGTTGCTAAAGATGGAGCATTAACAATTGCTTGTTTGATCAGATTGAATGCTTCATATTCGTCTTGGCCCCATTTGAAGTTTGAATTCTTTTTAATCATTGCTTGTAAAGGAGATACAATTCTTGAAAAATCTGGGACAAATCTCTTTACAAAATTAATCTGGCCAAGGAAAGATTGCATATCTTTCTTGTTGTGAGGTAAGGGTATTTCAGAAATCTCCTTGATTCTATCAGGATCAATATGAGTTCCAGATTTTGACACTATGAATCCAAGAAGTTTTCCTTCACTTAATGCAAAAAAGGATTTTTTTGGGTTAAGTGAAATTCCATACCTTTGACAACGTTGAAAGATCTATTTTAATTTTTTTAGATGATTGCTTCGTTTCTTGGAATATACAGTTATATCATCCAAGTAAATTACCACTGATTTGTTAACTAATCCCTTGAAAGCGATGTCCATGGCTCTCTGAAAAGTGGCACCAACGTTGATCAGACCAAAATGCATATTTTGATATGCATAAGTGCCCCATTTGGTTCTGAATGTGGTTTTCAATTGATCATCAGGATGGACCAACACTTGGTTGTAACCAGAGAAACCATCTAAGAAGGACATTAATTCTGATCCCGCAACTGCCTGCAATATTTGCTCCATAGGAGGCAAAGGAAAATTATCTTTTTGGCAGGCTTTTTTAAGATTTCGAAAGTCAATGCAAATTCCAATGTCTCCGTTTTTCTTTCTAACAATAACCATATTGGAAACCCATTTAGAATGTCGAACGGGGAAAATAATCTTAGCTTTCAATAACTTATTGAGTTCAGATTTGATCTGATTTTCCAGATTGGGATGAATCTTTCTCAGCTTTTTTTGGACAGGTTTTTCATCGTTTATCATTGGGATAGTATGTTGGATGATAGAAGTGTCATAAGTTTTGAGTTCATCGTAGTTCCAAGCAAAGACACTTTTGTATTGTCTCAAAAGACGAACATACGCTAATTTTTCTTCAGGAGCTAGGCCAAGGCCTAGGTTGATATTCTGTGGTTTGGTATCAGTTCCTAGATTTACTAATTCATAATTCAAAGTTGAACTTTGCAGTTTTGAATTGGTAGATATTTTGAATCGATTTTTCAAATCATAAAGGTCTTCTAACTTGACTACTGACTTTGGCATAACATTATTAGTGCTATCTTGTTGCAATTGTCTGTCATGTTGGTCTTCATCAATTATCTGATTGCTGTAAGATCCTTCAGATGTGAGGAAGCTTACAATATCAGGATCATCATTGAAAATCCTCCAATTAGTAATGTTATCAGGAATCGAGGGTCTAAATATTAATTCGATTGAAAATCGATCAGGGCTATAGTTTTCTGCAGGAATGAGCTTGGAAGCTACGTTATCTAAAAGGTCTGCACTAGCATTCTGAAGTCTGGGAATTGATGAAATATTAAATGCTATAAAATGTTCAGTAAGATCTTGAACTAAAGATTGATAATGATTTAAATGACCTAATAAACAATGTATAGTATTGCGTACCTGTCTAATTACAATTTCAGAATCTCCGAAAACTTGTAGATACTTGATGCCTAATCTGATTGCTTTGTATAATCCTTGGACTAAAGACTCGTATTCTGCAGTATTATTGGTGCAATCGAACTCGGGTTTGCAAGTTAGCATAATTTTGTTTCCCTCTGGGCTAATCAACATGCATCCTACTCCTGCTCCTTCATTAGACTTAGAACCATCAAAAAATAACTTCCAAAATAAAGATTTATTTACAGGAGTATCTATAAAATTAATACATCTAGAACTATCTATTTGAGAAATTTTTTCTATTTGAGATAAAACAAAATGTTCTAAGTAAGGTGAAGTATGAGCATTAAAATTTCCTAAGAAAGAATCAACTGATTAGTTGCCAATAATATTATTGTTGTATGCTACTGGTTCATTTTCTCCTTCCAATTCTGTTACTATGTATTTCTGATGTTTTTCTCGCTCAACCTTTATTTGATTTGGTTTACCATTGTAAGGAAGCCACATGTGTGACCAATCAGTTGCAAAGTATCCATGAATTTTTTCTGACCAATCTCTGCTAAGAATTAAGCCATAAAATTCTGGAATATCTGCAACTAAAATGTCGATAACTTGACATACCTTTGGATTAGATGAAAATCTTATGGTAACCTGATTTAATTCGCCAATCACTTCAACTTGCGATCGATCCAGCTGAACTATGTGCACAACATATTTTTGTGGTTGAATGTTCAAATTTTCACATATTGATTTTGGTAGAATATTAGATGAAGCTCCAGAATCCACTAAACAATTATGCAATTTTTTATTGAAACTTCATAAGTAAGAAGAAATGGGGGAGTATGAGATCTCAACCTTCCTCCAATTAAAGCGATATTTTCTAGATCAACTTTACTAATCATATTAGTTGGAGGTATTCCCATCTCGTTGGAAGCTTGAGAGATTACAGGATTGGGCAAAGATTTTTCTGGTATAGCATGTAATTCTTTCAAAAGTACCTTTTGTTGGTGTTTTAACTTGCTCAATTCATAAAAAGTGATGTTAGCCCTAGTCTTCTTCATGTCTTCTATGATATTATACTCCATTTCATCCGAAACGATCAGTGCTTTTGATGGAGTTGATGAATTTGTTTGGACTGGGCTGGTTTGAGTTGCTTTAGATGTCGTGTTCTTGGGTGCAACTTTATCCTTAGTCATTGAGCTTGCGATCTTTGACTTAGGAGTAGGTTGAGGAGGATCAAGTTGATTTCTACTTCAAGTGCTAACCGGGGATGCTTCTTGATCTTCCTCATCTGGGAGGATGAAATCCCACATACCTTGTACCTCTACAACTTCTTCTTCATCGGTAGTTTCTTCAGTAGCAATGTCCTCTTCTTCTTCTTCGGATTCAACATTTGTAATAGCATTTGGTGGCTTTGAATCAGTTGAAGGATTTCTTCTATAAGGCTTGAAAGAATTTTTAGAATATGTTTATGCCACTTGTTTCTTAATTTCAACCATTTCGTTGGACATGGTTTTCAAAACTTTTTGCAATCCTTCTAAATCGAATGGATCTTTCGATTGTTTTTTCTTGGGGTCTTCTTTAAAAGTAACCTTTTTGGATTTTCGTTCCTCTATAGCATTTTTATTTTCTAGAGCAATGATACGTTTCTCTATTGCTATTGCTTCCTTCATATTGTCAGCTAAATTTGTTTTGTTAGCCCTATCAACGAAGATTGCTATATTTGATGGTAAAGCTGAGATGTACCATTCACTTCGCACTTCTTCACTAGGCTTGGAAGCAGTAGGAATTTTATTTAACAGTTTATTGAAACGTGAATTAAAATCCTTGATAGGTTCTTTTGACTCAGCTCGAAGATTGGATAGGTCATTGATCAGTGTTGCTGTAGACCTGTCATCACCGAACTTAGTCAAAAATTGATCTTGGAAGATATCCCAACTAGTAATAGATCCAGATGGTAATGAAAAATACTATGATCCGGCTGCTACTTGTAGAGTATAGGGAAAAATTCGGACAACAACATCTTCATTAGTAAACTCCATTGAGATTTATGGACAACATAAAGTTATTTATATGCTCTTCCGCTAGCATGCCTGCTTCAGGATTAAACTTAGGCAGCCATTTTTCAGGATGGGCCGGTATTTGACTCAAGGGTTCAGGCATTAAGACTGCCCCTGGGTTATTCCATGGAGATTGAGCCATCGCTGAACTACCAACAGAGGAAAGCGCAGAAGACGATCCCTGCGGTTGGGAAGATGAGGATATTACGATTCCAGATGTTTGAGAAGGAGATGTGGAAGTTCCAGTGGACTGACGGAAAATAGTCTGAAGTGGAGGGGTGGATGGTTGACTTCACGGTGAAGAGGTTGAGATGGATGATGATGATGAAAGAGTCTCGCTATCAGACCCTTTAGGTGATTTCCTTGCTCTCTTCCTTGTAGGTAGAGGTAACTCAGTTGGATGAATTCCAAGCTTTTCGCTTTGTAATCTGGTGAGAGGATGAGCAGGGTTATATTGCGAAGTCACACTGCCTTGAGATTTATCAGATCTTTGAGGTGATATTGAAAATCGCTGAAGTTTATGAATCAAAGATTCAACTTCAGGAGGTTCAATAGCAGATTCTTTTGAAAAGTCAGGGTTTGTGGCCGTGGCTGTTGTTCTTTCGACTTCTGGCTCTAGATTTAAAGATTCTAAGTGCGATGGAGAAGTTGGGGGAGATGGTGAGGGAGATTTAATCTATGAATGGTATTTAGATTTTGACTTACTTGCCATTCATAGTTCGGGGCCCTCCTTCTAGCACCAAATATGTTGAAGCCCTGAAAATCGGGTCTACAACAAGGGGGATACCCACCCGGTCCAGACCTTGGTTGGCAGCTCCTTTTCCGTTTGGTATAGTGGGTCTGACTGGGGATAATGGGACCAGTTTCCCAATATGTGTGTGTGCATTGAGAATTGATATTTCCTTTCTAAAATTTCCTAAGTGAAATGATTTTATTCTAATTCTAATCTATAACATGCAATTGTATTCTAATAAATAGAAATATCTAATTCTAAACTAAATTGGGATGTAATCTTTTTGTTATGCGATCTAAAATGATTTCAAGTAAAAATTGGTAATAAAGATTATTCAACTATTATAAGAAAAGAATTCAATAAAGATAAACCACTTCGTATAAAAAGTTAGACGAAACAGTTGTGAAAAACATATCGCATAATAAGCTACTCATATATTAAGCATAAACAAATAGCTATCACCGTACAAAAGGGCCAAATGATAACTCAAGCATTCAAGCATTAATACATAAACAAATGAACATAAATATCACTTTAACACAGAGGCATAAATAGTTAAGAGATAAAAGTACCATTTATAACTAGTTCTACTCATGAGCTTCAAGCAATAATGACTTATCTCTTCTTAATCCAACATCCACTAAGAGTACAAAAGTGCAACATCAGTAGCAGATATTAAACGCAAATATCAATAAATCCTGTTCCATTCATTCATCAAAACCTCCTAGGAGGGTGAAAAAGTGCATGTTCTGAGGACAAGTTTTTGACAAATTTGAGGACCCTTCTCTAAATGCATGAGAAGGGTTTAAATACTACTAACTAAATCTAAAAATAATTTATTACAAAAATGTAGGATACGGTTTAAATGACCGTCCTCTTTGTAGGCAAAAATAAAGCAAAATTAATACTAAATCTAAAATTAAAACTTAACAACTAACTACTTGTGAATTTGTTCTTTGAAATTGCAGGCATTCAACATTTGTTTGAGAAGAGTAGGCTGGCCGACTTCAGACTTCAACTGTCCTGTGAAAACGGAATTGGCAAGACTTGGCATCATCTTCTCAGCAGAATTGATGATACACTTGAGAGTTATGCACTAGTTGTGTGGCTTTACTAGACACGCCCAGTAAGAATCCCAATTTAACTTTGTTAATATTTTTATCAATTTTTCCTTTTCTTGAGCCTTCTGTTTCCAGTCTGTCTGCAGTTGCTGTGCTTTCAGTAGGTGCCCTGGAGTAGTTTCTGAGATCAGATTTGCCTTGTGAAAATTTTCATTTATGCAATCAATAACATTGCTTGCTGCTGTAGCTGCTTCTTATGCTGCTTGCTCTGCTTTCCTGATTTGTGCATCCCAATTATTGAATAACATTTCTTTGTGATTGTCATTGATTATCAGTGCATCTGCTCTTTTCCCCTCCTATGTTTCTTGCCAACCCAAATAGTCAGTAACTCTTTTATCAATTAAATCATAATCATGTCGTAAGTCTATGACTTGATTAGTGATTTTATCACTTGCTTCACAATAAGAGTTCCACTGTGATATTCTTTGGCATAATATTTCCTGTTGTTGCAGCAGTTGATCATTTAAAGAGATAGACTCTGTGATGAATTCTGTGAGCTTGGGATCATCCTTGTGCATCTCTTTCATAACCTGTAGCTGTTTCTCTTTTTCAGCCAAACTGTTCTGATACCCTATCTGCATTTGTTGGAAGTCTTGATGTAATTTTTCAAATTGTTTCTGTGCTTCATTGTAGGCGTTGGCTTGTTGCAGTTGTTGCTGCAAAATCTGTACTTGATCTTCTTTCTCATTCAGTAATTGTCATACCTCAGATGCTTTATCAATGGCTGCAGAGGCATATGCTCCTGTGATCTAAGATAATTTGGTGAGATTTTCAGTTGGATCAGTGGTAGGATCTTGCCATAGGACGTCTAATTGTTCTGCATCATGAGAGAGCACATTTTCCAATTTCCTTTTCTTCCTTTGTCTTCTTACCACTGCCTTATGTTGTGGACTCTAAAATACATCAAGAGGAGGAATTTCCTCTATTTTGAGCATAAGTTCAGAGGATGGAGTAATGGGAATATGTTCCAATTCTGAAACATTGCTAGTTATTCCCGTGACTATATTTTTTGTTGTCTGTACATTACTCACAGGTGTCTGTGTGTTCTATCCTTCAATATTGATTAAATCATTGAATGTCTCCCATTCCTTATCTAACTCAGTTCTGACTGATGGTTGCTGTACAATGAGAGGGGGAAGATTTAGCTGAGGAGAGGTCAAAATCTGTTGTTGTGGAAGCTCCTTTGACTGGGCAGTATCCCTTACTAACCCTTCACTTCTATAATGATCATTGTCAGATCTCTTAGAATGTTCAGAGGTTTCTCTCCCGGACTTAGATTTAGATTTGTCTGTACTTGAACTTCCACTGAGACTAATACTAGGAGTTGGTTCCTTTACGGGTTCCAAGCGTAATTTATCCAAAGGGATAGTAGTTAACCTCCTTTCCCTGTATATCTTGAACTCTTGAAATTCTGCTGGAGGAAACCGTATTTGGGCCAAATGTAGAACCTCTTTAAGTGTGCCTTTCTCTTGGAACATGTCATCAAAAAGATCATCTTCTTTAGAAAACACTCTTATTTTGACTGCAGTAGTGAAATTTTTAACAATATCATAGGGGTCGAACGGTCTTCTTGGAAAATTGAACAAACGTAAACATGTAATGTTGTTTACTTCTTTGAATGCATGACCAACATCAAATAGTGAAAAGGCCCCACAGGCCACAGAAAATTGTGGCCAAATAGCCTTCTTTTTGTCCTTCAAATCTTTAGTCAAACCTCCTTCTCCGCAGGTTTGATAGGAAATTTCTCGTGCCATGAGTTTATCAGGAACATACAAAGGTAAGACATGAGGGGAAGCAAAAATTCCAAATACCCTAACATATGTAAACAATTCTTCCCCAAACCATCTCGCAACAGGAAGTATGTCTACCTCTGCTTCAGGAGAAAACCTTGGAGCATCTTTATCATATAACATTCTGTACATGGGTAACATGATTCCATGGCAAATCTTGTAAAAAAAAAAGGAATGAACTTGGAATCCCACAATTCTTTGTGATAAATATGAATGGATAAGGGGTCTTGATTCATCCATTTCCAACCCATTAAAGGAAACTTGGAAATATAACAAATTGAATCCATCACATAAGCAGATAAGTAAAAAGGGGGATAAATTCTCTGAGAAACAGTTCTTTTAGACCGGTAATTCAAAATGGCCGTGGCTAAGTTGTCAGATAATATCTTAGCCCAATCCACATTAGTAGCATTAAAAACGACATTCAATAATGGTAGCCATTCAGATGAGAACTTATTAATGTCTGGCTTTCCAAAAAGCCTACAGAGCATAGCAGTAGCAAAGCAATACGAAGAAGTAAGAGAACCAGTACTATACATACCATGTTTATCCTTATTTAGTGGTTCGTCTCTCCTTGACCAGTCCTTGGTGCATTCTGCCAAGTTTTCATTTTCTTTGGCAAACTTTTTCATGAACTGTTTGTTATAAGTTGCCTGTGGCTGCGGCAAATGATACACAAGTCTCAAATCTTGTGGAGTAAATGAGCCGATGAGTTCTTGACCTTGAGTCTTTAACTGTCTGTTTGTAATATCAGTGCTGTCGAGTACCCATTTAACCATGTCCGTGTAGGGAAGAATTTTGGGCCTTGCCGCTATCCGGTGCAAGAATGAGCAAGCTAGCTCTGTAATGGACGCATCAGAAGACCCATGTGAGCCTGCAGTAGCTGTGACCTCCATTACTCTGGGGTTCTCTTCCTCAAGTAGATTATACATGCCCTCCCAAGTAGTAATACCAGCATCATTATTACAGGCGGTGTCTGTATACAAGGGCGTCATTTCTTTATCTTAAGAACTCAGAGCCTTGTCTTTCTTTCCCATAATACCCTGAATACTACTTCGTATAGTTCTCTGTTCTTCACTCCTGCAGTTTACGAATTAAGTGAGAATAATGATAAGAAAAAGGTGACGGGAAAGTTTTAAATGCTGAAGACGTATAAAATATACCACCTTACGTGAAATAACTCTTCGATCAGAACGAAACCATATTTCATTAATGGTTGACAACCAATTCATTGATTAACATTAAAGCGCATAACCAGGTCTCGATTTATGGAAAGATTTTTTCATATAATGAGCCTTAAATATCTGCGATAAGGCGATCTGCGATTTGCTTCGCAAAATCGAAAAATCGCAATATCACAGATCACAATCTCGTAAAATTGCAATATCACAATACCGCAATATCGCAATATCGAAAAATAGTTGGATCGCAGCAAATGACAAATCTCCGTTAATGTGTTTTTCTGCGAAATGCGATTTGCGATATATGCCATTGCATGTCGGCAGTTTTGATATTTTCAGCGTAACATATGACATTTGAAGGATGCGATGCGATGAATGTTCTTTTAATGCCTAGTTTCGTATCGTGATGTCGCAATCTTAGAATTCCGCTTGTAAGGAGGTATTCATTACTTTCATGCGATGCGATATTTCTTTAAAGAATGATTTTATTCTATCCTATCATAAAACTTAATTTTTTAGATTTTTCAAGGGATATTCTCCTAAGTTTATGATAGTAAGTTTTATTGAAAAAGGAAATACAAGCACTAATCGATTTTTAAATTTTTTTGACTAAGGGTCCCCATTTATTTAGTATTAGTGATAATACTAAATAAAAAGTGGGGTTGTTGCTGGCCACAACAGCAAGCTATGCATAATTCTGGACAAAACAATGAAGAAATTTTGTTTTCCCCTGCAAACTCTACAGTTGATGTATAGAATATGTAGGAGGAAAATTGATGATAACCTTGACTTTCAATGGATCAATCTGGATGCCTTCCTTAGAAACCAAAAATACTAAGAGATGACCATATTCAACACAAAAGACACACTTATGAAGATTCAACCGAATGTTGTAGTGTCAACGACGAAGAAAGATTGCTTGAAGGTGAGTGGTATGAGCTTGACGTTTCGCAGAATGGGCAGGAAGATCTCCAAGATAAGGTTGAAATATATGCTTAATATCATGGAACGCATAAGACATAACCCGCTGGAAGTTAGCACCAACAGTCTTCAGACCAAAAGGGAGATTTTTATACGAAAATGTCCCCCAAGGAGAGATAAAGGCAATTTTATGTTGATCAGAGGGTGAATGTTAATCTAGTTATAGCCAGAAAAACTGTCCATAAAAGAAAAAAGTCACTTCCAGCACATTCATCAATTATTTGGTCGATAAAAGGAGTTGGATAATTATCTTTAGGACAAGCTCGGTTGATATCACAATAATCAGCGCAAACACGAATTATTCCTTGCTTTTTGGTAACATGAACGATATTAGAGACCCATTTTGTCAGTGGTATAGGGTAAATGAATCCAGCTTTAAGAAGTTTTTCAACTTCACCCTTTATGGCAGATGTCTTTCTCGGGTGCACCAAACGGAGACGTTGACAAAATTTTTTCACATTCGGATAGGTAGGAATTTCATGGATCGCGATAATAGGATCGATGCCATCATTTCTTCATATGACCAAGTGAAGACATCATGAAATTCTTTAAAGAGGACAGTATAAATATTGATCTCATCAGAAGAAAAAGAAGCCCCAATGTGAATATTATCGACTATCCTCGGTTCGACAGAGATGTCGATCGGTATGGTAGCCAAAATATTACCCATGTTTCCTTTAGACATGACTTCATGAACCAAGATGGGATTCTGAAGTGGACAAATCGTTTCATGGGAAACACAAGTTTCTAGACAAGTAGCAATTTCACCAAGGCTCGGGAGAAATAAGGAACGATGATGGCTATAATCCCAAGGAGTTTCTTCAAGAGACATAACTTCTAATATACTCTCATCTGTTGGAAATGTCTCATTCAAAGGATCATCAGAATCCCAAGAACCAAACCAAAGAGCTTGCGAATACGTATCTAGAGTCGAAACCAATTTATCATTGGTGTCAGATGCAACCTCAAAAGCCAAAAGGACACTTTAATACATTTGTTTGAAGGGGCTAAGTGGCATAACCACCAAAATTATCAATTTTATCAAGGCTCAAAATGATATAGAGGGCATGGCCAGATGAAATCATATTAACTGTAACGAAATTGGGAGGTAGAAGGGAGAAAATTCCTATCAGAGACAAGTATTTAAAGAGACATGCTCTAACACTCTCATAAGGAACGATGGTATTCCCAACATACGGTACATTTCCAATTGAAGAATTAGGAGAGAAAAAGGAAAGTTGATCAACCATAATGATATTTCCCTGATGGGGAAAACAAAGAACATAGAAAAGGGTAGAGACCACGCAAACCATTGCATGGGTCAAATTTCGACCGAGTATAATATTATTAAATAAGGTTCACATCTACAAATTCTACTTCCATATTCACTATTTTTCCCGCCAATTTTTTATGCAGGAAATCCCTTCTCCGGAAAGAAGCGGTCCCTCTAGTACAATGAGTGGTTTAGGTAACAACCCTGACAAAGAATGAAAGCTTTCCTAATTTAACATCGAAATAACATGAGAGAGGGAGATGGCCTACCTCACTTCTATGCAATTTCTTTCTCGATGTTGATGTTGATCCTTTCACTTCCAGGCTTGAACCTCACTATACCTTCTGCATTCGAATACCTGCGAGAAAGATCATACGACAACAAACATAAGAGACATAGCATATATATATATATATTTCAAAGTAAACCATATGACAGATCAAGGAGTATCATAATAAAAAAGTTAATATTAACAAGTTCATGGAAAGGAAAACACACTTTGTATTATTAATTAAACAAAGGGAAGCTTACAACCAATGCCTTGATGTTGGATTCCTCCTTCAGAATGGAAATCCATGTCCAAACCAAGCTCTTAAATCTCTTCTCATTTCTCGTCAAATTGATAGCATATAGGCGCAATTAGGTAGAAGAATGGAAACCAACAATGACCCACCAAGAATCACTAACATGGCACTCATTTATAACAGAGCTAGAGAGGTTATGGATCCAAAAATGAGGGGGAAAGTCCTTATCTCAAAGAGGAAAATCTCTAGAGATAATATCAAAGGTTCAAAATGGGAGAATTCAAACATATCCTCAACCAAAAAGTACCATACTTATGTTCTCGAGAGTTCTAAAGGACGAAGCTTTTGCTCTATCTTTGGAGAACCTGCCTAAAGAGGACCAGAACGGATTTACTATTGAATTGCCATGCTGCCAGCACTTTTCACAGGTTAGAGACAAGGTGACAAGCACGAGGATGTTTAGGGGAGAACTATGTTGGGCTTGCAAATTAGTGTTTTTTACAAACTTTTGCAGAAAGGCTTCAAGGCATTTCTCTTTTAGGTCTTCAGGGATATCTTAAGCATGTTATCCAGGATGAATAAGTTTTCACAAATTTTGTCACTTTGCAACGTTTGTAGCATGAGCGACACAAACGACACCACTTAGGATAAGAACTGAGGAATGCGACAAAATGTTGTGTAACACACCCCAAAAAAAAGGTTTATGTTTAATGAACGCTTTTCAAAATCAACATGAAAATCACCAACATTTAAAAAAAATTATTCATACTTAATACATAAGAAAATTTAAATTGCCAAAAATAAGCCCAAAAAAGGGGGTTCATGTTACATCAACACTTTTTCGAAATCGGGGGATTGGTAGCATCCATTGAATCGGATAGGTATGTTCTATGAAAATCCTATATTTTTTTGAAGATGAAGCTTGCGTTGTGCATCAGACTCTGGTTAGCAGAAAGGGTTTGTAGGCAGAGTTTGAGAAGCGCTGGAATCGAGCTTAAGTCAGTGGTTGTGGTTTGAAGCTAGATGTTTGGTCTGAAGTTGTTTTCTAGCCATATTTCTTGTTAGCGGTTAAGGACAATGATAAGATGGTAAGTGACAACATATTGGAAGATGAGATGGATTACTCTCGTAACCTTGTTGAACTGGTTCCCATCTAGAAAATGCCACATCAAGCTCCGGATTTAGAGGAGAGGGTGACACCTGAAATTCCGATAATGGGGTTTTACTCTTCTTTACCTACTCTAGATAAGGTGAGTGGTATTTGAAGGTTTTTTTTCCCAAAATATACCAATAGTCTCAGTCAAAGTGAATAATGGATTGTTGTCAGAAACGAGCTTTTTCTCTTCCTTTCCATATTTGGGAATGCTAAATGTGGTAGCTAAAGGTTTTCCAAAATTACACTAGAAACTCCAGCTGATGTGTGCAATGGGTTATTGTTGGTATTGGAGGAGAAAATTTCATTAGGTTTTAGGATACTGGTCTTAGTGATAAGTGCGGGCCTCAACTACTATACCCATATGGAAAATTCCTTCAGGGGTTCTTTTCATGATTTTTTTTTTTCAGTGCTAAAAATGGGACGAAAGTGTTGGGGAGGAGTGCTTTTGAGCCATTGTATGTGGGTTTTCCCTCGTTTGGACTAGAGGGAGGAGGGTTTGATTTAGTTAGTTCATAGAGCCCAGGGGGGATTTTATTGGGGGTTTCCCCAATAGGGTTTGAAGGTTTTCTCTCATAAGAACCCTCTAATTTTTTGAATTCCTTCGAGAATATAAGCGATAAGTTGGGGGAGCGAGAAGGTGTGAAACCAGAGGAAGAGGATACTCCAAATGTTTAAAGTAACCCCGAGACCTAGATATAGTATAGAAAGAAGGGGAAAAGGGAAAATGGTCTCCAAATGTTTAAACTAACCATGAGACCTACATCTAGTATAGAAAGAAGGGGAAAAGGGAAAATTCTCTAAAGTAAAATATGAGGTTAAGAATTTGGTGCCAGGGGAAGGTGTTCAGTTTGAGGAGTTTATGGAGACCTTTGAACTAGTGGTGTTTGGTCGAGCTCATGGTAGATAGTTCTTTGTGGAGAGGATTCATGAATGGGTAAATGCAAAATGGGGGAAGGAGCTGAACAACCTTCCTGTGGTAAGGTTTCTCACTTACGGTTGTATTCTGCTCAAATTCAACAACGTGGAAAATGTTAGTTGGGTGTTGGGTAAATCATGGAGTATTGATTCAGACCCAGTGTTATATAAGAGATAGAAACCTCTCTTCAATGCTAAAAAATAAAATTTGGGTTGTGCCCCGGTGTGGGTGTGTCTTCCTGGACTACCTCCCTAGCTATGGTATCTTTCGTGGAAGTAAACAATTCCTATGAAGTTAGCAAAAGAAAGTTTATCTCCATAATTTTGGTTAAATTTGATTTTCAAGAGGGGTTGATTGCAGAGCTAAATATAACATATTTAGGGTTCTCCCATAGAAAAATCCTAGATTATAAGGGCATCCCCTTCAGGTGTTGCAGATTGCACAAGGTGGGCCACGTTCTGAAGGATTTTCCACTCCCTTACTCTGGGAAGAAGGGATGAAAGATGCATCAGGGGAAGATCATGGCTAAGGATAAAGTGGAAGCCCCTCAAGGTCCAATTCTAAAGAAGGTGTATCAGGATATCCAACAAGTTGACCCCAAGGCCATGCCGATGGATGTAGATTTGAGTTCGAGGGACGTCCAAAAACATTCATCAGAGAAGGATTCACAAGCGATCGACCCTTCCTCCTCGAAATATCCTTTGCTAGGTAATATCTTGACTTCCCTCCCTGTATCTAATCTCATATGTTCCTTCAGTTCTCTTTCTATGAGCTCAAACATTGCTTCTCAGTCTATTCTATTAACTTGCATTGGTCCTTCTGGATTATACTTGGGCTCGGTTCCACGTTTCATTCCCTTGCCCCTATGTGCAATTCAATTCATATCCCTTCCCTTTATATGGAACCATGAACCTACTTTGAATCCTCTTATTATAATCTAAGGTCTAAGGCCTGAATGAAGGATGCTATGGTGACTATGGGAGGTTTGGGTCCCTCTTCCCCATCCATGACTAGTGGGAAATCCTGGGGTAGACAATCGTTTTTTTAGAGAGAAAATAGGAACCTAGTTAGGATGTTCCTATTGGAAGGAAAAAATCCAACATTGGGGCACCTAGAGTAGTGAAATCCATAAGCTTGGTCCCCCTATTATTTTTCTTTCCTTTAACTGTAGAGGGATAACTAGTCCCCCCAAAATACTAGCTCTAAGAATATTATTACAATATGAAAAGTTTGATGTCATTTTCTTTCAATAAAATTTAGGGAATAAATATGTGATTGTTAAGATGTTGGAAGCTTTGATTCTTGGTCGAATTTTTCTAGTATTTGATGTTATAGGGAGATCGAGGGTTTGGCAATTAGATTTAATAAAAAATCCATCAAGATTCTTAGCTCATGGGGCTCTGAGGGTGTATTGGGTGCTGATATTTTTGCTGCAGAATTGGGTATGGAGTTAAAAGTAGTGAATATATGTGGCCCTTGTCAATACATGAATTCCTTTTGGGAAATATTGATGGCTCAATCCTATATGAATGTTGACAATATGGTTGTTGGGGGAGACTTGAATTTCTCTTTGGGCGCCTGCTAAATCTGGGGGCCTCATGTTCATCTTGATGCACTCTCTAAATTATTCATCCACCTTCTGGAGGATCATAAATTATGTAATTTGTACTTAATTAAGTACAAACCTACTTGGAGAAATAGGAAAGCTATTGATGTGATGACTACAAGGAGGATCAACCATTTTTTTATGAATAAATCCTTAATGGAAAGGACCCCTCTCTTTCGCCAGTGGGTTGGGGTGGGGAGAATCTCATAACATCACCCTATATTCCTTGAAGTCAAAGGGAGTTTCAACAAGATTAGGACACCATTCTAATTCAATTCAAATTGGATAAGGGATGAATAATTTTCTAATATTTTTTCTCAATAGTGGATTCCCTTCAACCCTGATAGGGAAGGCTCTATCCTAGCTCAATTTGCTAAAAATTTAAAAAGGGTAAAAAAGGCCATGATTGCATGGTCAATCATTAAAAAAAGAAGCATGAAGAGGTTATTAAATCCATTGAACAAGAATTAGAGTATTTTTAAGCCCTAGAAGGGGGAGGGTATTTATCGAAGGAGCCAAAGCAAATGATCACCCAGATAGAGGCCACTGGGAAGGGAATTTTGGAAGAAAAGGAGTAGACATGGAGGCTTAAGATTAGGGTGATATGGTTAAAAATCGAGGATGATAATAAAAATTTATTTCAACAATTTGCAAAGGGGTGTCATGATAATAATACTATCTGGGTCGTAGATGATCTAAATGGGGGTATAACTTCAAATTTTGAAGATATTGCCTAGTTGGGTAAAAATCAATTTTGCTTCAAGACCCCAAGGAAGCATCCTTAGCTGAGGTAATCTTGTTGGCCTGACACTTTCATCAGTTCATGAATGAATAATACAATCAATCTCTTATGGAATGTGTGTCTGAGAATGAGTTGCAAAAAATATTACACAACTTCCAAAGGGAAAAAAGTATCGACCTTGATGGTTGGATAGTTGAATTTTTCTTGGAGTTATTTTAAACAGAGGGAGGTGATATTCTTAAGGTGATTGAGGATTACAAACAATTTGGGAGGTTGTATTATTTTTTCATCTCCACCTTTATTTCCCTTATTACTAGGACCAATTCCCCTCATACCTTCAATGATTTTAGGCCCATATCATTTTGCAATTGTATTTACAATATTATATCAAAACTTGTTGCTAATGGATTGAACGTGATCCTGTCTAAAAATATTGCAAAAGAGAAATTTACCTTTTTGGAAGGTAAGAATATCCATGAGGCCATTGGGGTCACTCAGGAAGGACTCCACAACTTAAAAATAAAGAAAATAAAATGTTTGTTTTTTAAAATAGAAATATTCAAAGCATATGTCAGGGTCAATTTGATCTCATGATAATGTTATCGACTCATGAGGTATTTGAATTCAGGTTTATAAACTAGATCATGAGTTGCATTAATTTAGTTTCTTTTGCAGTGCTTATCAATGAGTTAGTTTCAACTTTTTTCCATGCTGAGAGAGGCCTTCATTAGGAATGCCCACTCTCTCCATTATTATTTCTCTTGGTGGCTGAAGGCTTAAGTATATTGTTGGCTAAAGCCAAAAGGAGAGGTGTCCTCAAAGGTGGAAGGGAGGCCAATGATTTAACCATTACACACCTTTTTTTATGGATGAAATCCTTCTCTTTTGTGATGAGTCTAGACATAATTTAGATTCTATAAAATATGCCTTATCTTTATTTGATAAGACTACAAGTATGTTGATAAATCCTGAGAAATCTACTTTGTGACAGGTGTGTTTGTCTAGGGATGAGATTACTAATGCACAAAACCTCTTTCCATTTCAATCAAATAATTTTTCTGAAGGTCTAAAATATTTGGGATTTCACGTGAAGCTAAATGATTACAAAAAGGTTGACTAGTTATGGTAAATAATAAAAATTGAGAAGAGACTAAAGGTCTGGAGCTACTGATGGTTTCATAGGGTGGGAATATTAATGCTTATTATTTTTTTCATCGAAGCTATTCCCATCTTTTGGATGTCCCTATCATGGATTCCAAAAGGGGTTTTGAATTTAGTTCATAAGATATGTTATAGATTTCTATGGTTGGTGTCGAAATATGGCAGGGTTTTTCCTTGGGTCAAATGGTGTAAAATTACCCTGCTAAATAAATGGGGGGGTTGGGGCTTAAAAAATATGCATTCTTTCTCTAGGGTGTTGGCGATTAAAGTTGGTTGGAGATTTTTTTTCCATATAAAGCTTATGGAATGAAGTGGTTTTTAGGAAATATATCCACCCAGTCTCAATTAAAGAGTGGATCAAGACTCCAAACAAGCATAAGGTGAATGTCTCAGTGGTTTGGAAGGAAGTCATAGCTTCTTTCAGAGTGATAGAGGAAAGGATGGCATGGAAGGTCAAAAACAATGAAAAAGTAATAATTGGTATTGACCCATGGGTGGGGTGTGGAGAAAATTATCAACTATCACAGGATATTGTTGAATACCTAAATGCAAATGATAAATATACCCTAAATAATTTGGTTGATCTAGCTCAAACAAACATATGGGCTCAGGGATGGGCTAATGCAAATCATCTAAATATGTCGATTTCGTTTTCAATTCAATGGCTAAATTATACTAATTCACTCAATATGTCACATGTTCATCTCAGGGATAGGGTCGATAATTTGTGATGGGTGTATTCCCATCAAGGGGAATATTATCCAAACATGGGATATTTGTATATTATTGCTAACAAATAGCCAGGAGATCTAGCCTGAAGGTGGAAGAAAATATGGAAGTTAATTTGTCTAGCAAAACCGATGCTCTTTCAATGATGTATATCAGAAAACAAGATTCCCATTAGTGATAACATAAAAATGATATGCATATATGGGTCTAGTTGGTGCACACTATGTAAAAATGTGGAGGAGTCTATGGAACACAATTTTCTTGCGTGCCCTAAATCCACCATTGTTATATGGAATTCTATAAAATATGCTTGATATTTTGATGCATTGTGGTAGGGTCCCTGCTGCATGGAAGCTTGGAAATCATGGCGGGATCATACAATGCCTCAAAAATTCAATAATTTCTTTCCTATAATTAGTTGGGGAATATGGATTGCTAGGAAGAATGATATTTTTTTTCAGGAAAAATCTACAAATCCAGAATGGGTGGCAGCACAAGATCTTGCTAAATATGACTTAATTTCAAAAGATATTAATGTGCATCATCCTTGGATCATTACTTTTGAAGAAATTGATATCTTATCCCCTAGGGCATACTTCGATGGGGCCTCTCTTGTAGGGGATAAATGTTTTATTTCTTAAATAAAACCACTCCTTAAAACTCCAAAGCAGACTAGGAAGGGGCACAAATAACTATGCAGAATTACTTAATCTCAAGCTTTTTCTCTTGTTTGTTGTTGAAAAGGGTTGCAAACAACTTTAGATTTCTGTGGATTCTTTAATTGTAATTAATTGGTTCAATGAGATCACTAGATGTCACATGCACACACTGATATTGATCCTTGAAGAAATTTTATAGTTGAAACATGGTTTTGATCATATTTCATCTTGTCACCTATACAGGGAAAGGAACTCTATTGTAGATGCTCTATCCAAAGTGGGTGTTGAACATAATTTGGGAACCTAGAAGATCATGGAGAAACTAGATGATAATTTCTATGATTACTATCATATGAATTTCATATAAGGTATGCAGATGAATATCCTTCCTAATTGAAGATAATACATTTCATTTTTGATGTATTTTCTCTGAGATACACTTCGAGGATGACTGCTAGTTTATTGATTTTGACTATGTATTTATGATATGTATGGATGGAATTTTCTGACTGATAGAGGGGATGCCTAAATGGCCCATTATTTTTTATCTTTTTTATGGATGGATGTACATATAAACAATATATTTTTTCATGCACTTTTTGTGCATGTTTTGAATGCAATTTTCAAAACTCTCTAATGAAAATTGTGATTTTTTCTTTGAAAAAAAAAACTTTCAAAATTGGCATGAAAATCAATGACATTTTAAAAAAATTCCATAATTAATACATAATAAAATTTAAAGTGTCAAAAATATTCTCCAAAAAAAAATTTGATGGTGCTTCAACACTATTCAAAATAAACATGAAAATCATGATTTTTTACTACCTCTAAAAAAAAGAGAACTCGATATAGTTCTCATTAAAATGGAAACTTTGTTAGAGACACAAGATTTTTAGGTGGAAATCCATAGAGGGGAAAACCACCAATAGTATTCCTCTGTATGTTTGATTCTTTACATATATTTGTAGGCTACGAACTGCTAGAGGCAACTACCCTTAAGAAATGCAAGCCACAACTTGTGATAGGCTACAACCTGATTAAGGCATAGACCTAGAAAGGATTAATGCAACTTCTCATTGTAGGCTACAACTTGATTGAGGCAAAAACCTCAATAATGAGCCTGATCCAACCTCCTCTAGGCTCCAATCCGATTGAGGCTCCAGTCATGATAATGAGTAGGCTCAACCTGCTCTAGGATCCATCCTAATTAAGGCTTCAACCTCAGTGGAGGCACCCACCTCCTTATTCAAATTACTTGTGGACATAGATTTCATATCATTTTAAAACTAGATCCACCATCATCATATTTAATTGAATCATAAATCACAATATTCAATTTTCAACCACTACCACTGCAATCAATAGCACAACACACAACTATTGTCACTACAATTAGTATCACAACCTGAAACCATTGTCACTACAATAAATATCACAACATACAACCACTGTCACTACAAAAAATAATCATAACAATCACTACTACAAGATATCATACTACTTCCCTTATTCAACTTCAAATA